>CM045567.1:20606729-20663710 GCA_024721245.1 Mitragyna speciosa
TAAATTAAATGCAACTTTTTGATGGAGAAATATAGCCGCACATGGACAAACAATTAACTATATCAAACGACCAAAGTCTTCGCCATTATTCGCCAAGTGGACCAGTGGCCTTCCACGTCTTTTCAGCTCGATATGATGTTCTATCTTTTCTTTATATTCAAGAACTCCTTGGCCTGAATTATACTAAAAAATTTAGTACTCAAAACTTTTTTGTTATTTTAGCACTCAATAGAAATGTCTGTTGGACGCCTACAGTTCCTAATTGCTCCAGCTGCTGCTGTATTCATCTTCTTACTGGCAACTCTTGCCTCCGGAGCCACTCTCTTGCCAGATGAAGGTAGATGGTATATACTCTTCACATGTAGTAATTTTCATCAACTTCAATTATAACTAATGTTTGTTAGAGATAGGTGATGTTAATTTGTTGATTTGATAATGACATATAGAAGATAATCAGTTTGTGTTTTTCAATTTCTGTCTGTTTGTTCTAGTGCAAGCTTTGGAGGAAATTGCAAAAACGTTGGGGAAGAAGAATTGGAATTTCGATGTTGATCCCTGCAGTAAAGAAAGGAGCTGGATAGATCCAACCACTACAAAAGATAATATGAACGCAGTTACCTGTGATTGTTCCTTCGAAAGTAACACAACTTGCCATGTCATTAGTATGTAAGTGCCTATCCTTGCGGATGTAATATTGTTACATGTTCATATAATCTTGCTCAATAGGTGATGAGGAACCATATAGTCTTTCGCTTCAACTTTTCAATTAAGACACTAGTACATAATCTCATCATTATCTTATGTATTTTGTTCATGTGTATAATTAACAAATGGCGTACCATATGCACAGGTCTGTATCTATTTATATATCATTACTAATATGTGGTATAGAGTATAAAAGATGCTATATTTGTATCACCATTAACTTAGAAGACAAATCAAACTAACTCTAGTAATACTCTTGCTATTTCTAAACTTGGATAGAATAACTTACTTAAGGTGTTAACTTGAAACTAATATAGTTAAACGAAATCAGGAATCAACAGATTGAACTTAATAAATCTTGAAAATTTTGTTTGTCTATTATCTTCTTATTAATGTTTTTTTTTTCGGTTGTGGAATTTGACCTAAAATGGATCTTCAAGAATCGATCACCGAACAGCTTTACTCATTTGGAATTAATACAATGCTCAGACTTGGTGTGAAATATGACAGCTTTTTTGGATCTTGAGTTCCCTTCTCCAAAAAAAAAAAAAAAAAAAAAAAAAGGAAAGAAAAGGAAAACAGAAAGAAAAGAAAGAAAAGAGGAGATGAAACATTTAAATTGCTTTTTTACACTCTCAAATCTTTGGGCGGTTTATATATTTGCTAGAAGTTTCTACTCAGCAGCCTGGTTTTTTGACATTGATCATAATTGCCATTTCCACCACGCCCAATGGGCCTAAAAACTGCATAAGCAACACATATGGTAGTAGTCCCTGAAATGGTAAACACTGAATACTATTATTCAGCGCAAAATTTCACTCTTTTATGGCCACGTTCCTACTCCCAATTTATCTTTTTGGGGATTAATGGCTCCTAAATTTAATTTATTGTGAGGTGCAGAGTACTGAAATCGCAGAGTCTTCCAGGAACACTGCCATCAGAATTAGTCAGACTTCCTTACCTTCAAGAATTGTAAGTCTTCGATTTTCTACATGAAAGATAAGTACTAAACGAAGCAAAACATAGGTACAGCAAAAATACAAGTAAGATTCAAGAAACCCACAAGAAACTAGAATTGATTAATTAACTTACCTGTTTTTTATAGCGACGTCAGCCGCAACTATCTTTCTGGTGATATCCCTCCAATATGGGGTACCATGCAACTTGTAAACATGTAAGTTTTGCTCTTGTTCTTCTCTGTTTCTATTTAACAAATAATTCTTGTTTCAATAATCATGTGATGTGTGGATTCATGGGGCGTTTGTTTATGCAGTTCACTCGGTGGAAATCGGATAAATGGAACTATACCAAAAGAGATAGGAAACATCAGCACACTTGCAAATCTGTAATGATTTTCATTGACCACATTTTCATTAATTTTCAAGAATCATGCCAATTCCTTGACCAATGACTAAATTGTTTATTACTGTATAGAACTTTGGACTTCAATCAGTTGTCTGGAGCTATTCCTCCAGAGCTTGGGAACCTCTCACGCTTAGAGAAATTGTAAGATTCTCATGCAAACAGAGTTTTATCAGTCTGTTATGATGATTATTGCTATGCTTATTTATTTATTTATTTATTTATTTTTGGATGTGAACCTGAAGAACTCTTACCTCAAACAATTGGACTGGAGCGTTGCCTGAAACATTAGCTAAATTGGCCAATTTGAACACCTTGTGAGTTCCTTGTGTTCAATTTCAGTCCAACCATGGGACTATAATAATTTCTTGATGCATTCCATTTTCTTTTTTAAAACTGATTATTCCATTAACTTAAAAATTTGTAGTCGGATTGGTGACAGCAAGCTTGCGGGGAGCATTCCCAATTTCATCGAGAACTGGATAAATTTAAAAATTCTGTGAGATGCTAACCCAAATTGTCAAAATTTCAGTAGTTTTGTATAATTTTTTTATAAGTTATTTTCCACGAAGTTTTTTCAGTTCTTCATTTTTCTTGTTTTGAAACTAAAGATTTGATAATGGAACATGGCAGAGTGATCCAGGGTAGTGGTTTAAGTGGGCCAATCCCTCCAGGCATTGCTTCTCTGACAAATTTAACAGACTTGTAAGCTTTCTTATTTCCCCTAATGTAAATTTAAAGGAATAATTAACATGTGGCGGATGATTTGCCTCATTAACATGTGATGGATGATTCGCCTTGTGTTTTGATTTATTTATTTATTTATTTTGGTGGGCGCACTGTCTTTGAACAATGTGAACAGGAGAATCACCGACTTGAATGGCAATGACTCAAGTTTTCCTCCCCTTAGTCAGGCAAATAACCTGAAATATCTGTGAGTTTTATGTCATTGTGTTGCTCCTTCTAAAGGAAGATGTCAATTCATTCTGTCTGACCGGACCTGGATCTTGTTATGTAGGATACTAAGGAGGTGCAATATTGTTGGACCATTACCAGAGTATCTTAAGTCAATGACAAAATTAAAGATTTTGTGAGTAGCTTTAACTCTTCTTTTTTTCTCAGTTGCAACTTGTGCTTCAGTTCTAATGAGCAGCTTCTCTCACTTTTGCAAAGCAATACAAGTTTTAATTTTGTTAGTATAAAGTTGATTGTTCCTCGAAACTGGCTGTTTCGGAATCATTTTGTTCCTGGAACTTCAAACTTGAGGGAGTCCCTGATGAAGGATGTTACTAGTGACTAGAGAATTTTCACATGCCCCATTTGTAACCTACTCTTTTATGTTTCTTTTGCAGGGATCTGAGTTTTAACAAACTCAATGGAAAAATTCCGGATAGCTACGCAGCTTTAGAGAAAACAGATTACATGTAAGAAATTGCATAAGTAACCTTGTTAATAGTTCTTTTTACCTTTTTCTCTGGTTAGCTGCTTATATAGCAACTATAAGCCAAATTTTTTTTTGAAAACTATAAGCCAAATTGTAACAGAAACCAGCTTCTGACCTGCAATAATTTAATATTCGATGATGCCATTAGGGATAATGTATATAAACTTTCTACCGTATTTGAAAGCTTATCTTCTGAAAATGGCAAGAATTTTCTCTTTAATGTAGCCACGTGAGGCAGAGATAGATAATAGACATCTGTGACTTGAAATCCCTGATAAAACATAACATCGCCTTTTTTTTAAAAAAATTTTTTTTTTTACACCTCCGAGTAACATAACATCATCTTGGAAGTAAAAGAATCAAATCAGCTAACTTGCTTTCTAGTCACTTGTCTTTTTCTGTTGTTTTCTTTTTAGGAGGTGGTGGTAAGTAAGAGATGATAGGGGCTTTACACTTCATGTATAAAGGTTACTCCTCATTTTGATTGTCAAATGAATCATTTTTTATTTTTAAGAATTGTGGAGAATATTATATTGTGTTGGTATATAGCAATTCGAGTTCTTTAGTTATCACGACAGGGCTTCCATTGACGAGAATTTTTTAATTGCAGAAGTAAAAAATCTGCGATAGTTTGTTGAGTGAGATGTATAGATATTCATCTTAAGTGTTTTTAAACATCATAGTTTTGGTTTATTTTTTAAGAACATGTTTTTTAAAAATTTTAAGACATTTTTCAACTATCTTTTTGTCTCATATGTACATTTACTAAAAAGAATCTCAAAAATTATTACAGTAATATTTTTGAAAAATACTCTAAGAAACAATAATCCAAACGATCTTATTAATTTGTGAATGTTAATTTTCTAGTTACCTAACTGGGAACGAGTTCACTGGATCTGTCCCTCCTTGGATGCTGAAAACCGGAGACAACGTGTAAGTTCATCTTTGCAAAAACAAATTTAGCAGTTAGGTAATATAGTTTTAGTCCAATCCTTGGATGAAAACATTTTTGCTGTCCAAAGAAAGAAGCTATAAAAAAAGGGAACTAGAATCATTTTAAATGTCATCTAGGATAACTCTTATTTGAGTTAAATAATTCTTCTGCTCATTATACACAACATAATCCGATCTAATTCTTTTAAAATTTTTATCCAGTGATATCTCCTACAACCATTTTACTGCTGGAAGTTCAGGAACCTCAAGTTGCCAAGGAGGGAACTTGTGAGATTATGTCCATTTAGAGCAATAAATTCTAGTTTAAGGAATTTGCATTGTAGATGACTTATGCAGTAAATTTTTTTCAGGAACTTGTTTGCAAGCTTTTCAAAGAACAACACACTGTAAGTTTCCACACCCATGTTTGCAGAATACTACAATAGTGTAATACTGCTTTGAAAATATGATAGTTTGCGGCCTAACTAAAACAGCCCTTCCTCCACATGGCGCTGACTAACCTGTACGTTGTATTATATTTTTAGGGGCACTGTTTCATGCTTGACGCAGAATCTCTGTTCACAAAGTAAGTTGAAATCTTGGTATCAAATCTTTTGGATTGTTTCCTTAGATATTTGTAGACTATCTCTTGTTCATAGTCTCCTATAGAAATTACCAAAAAATTGCAGTTTATTTTCTTGGGGGAAAAACAAACTGAAAGGGGCATTGGAACTTTTAAATTTTATGGTAATATGTAATTAACTCATGTAGAGCATAAAAGAACTGAGAATGTAAAGGTGAAACTAATAGAGATATATATATTTGCTCTTTTGTAAAATTACCTAAATTATATGGTAACGTTCAAATGGACCCCTTGTTGGTCACGTGACTTGTTTGCCATGAAGTAATGACATTGAGCATCATAAATTTGGGAACCCGGAAGTTGAAGTGCTTACTTTATTTACTCTGTGTTTGTTCTTTGTAGCATCATGTTTGGTGTAATACCATTTCAAATTTGACCAATCACTTAGTTGAACTATTTCTGAATATATGGATCTTGGTCCACATCAGAATATGGTTCTGATATGCACTTTATTGCAGATATTTGTTTTCCTCAGAGACGTGGTACTCTACCTCCCTTTTCATTCTATTATATACCTCTGATATAAGAATTCATGTATGCTAAACCTGAGTCATAATTTGGACGTCATATTAAGTATATACCTTCACAAAAGTGAGAGTAAGTTTACCGTAACTTTATGTTAAAAGAGTAACCAAGAAAGAGAATTTAGTGTACAGGAAATAGTTGCCATGTTTTCGTCTTATTTTTCACTTCTTATTATCTATTTTTTTGTTTCATATCTTCTACTTATCGATGAAAAATCTTTGAATTGTCTTTTCCCAGACTGGTCCTCTCTCCATATAGACTGTGGTGGAAGAGGAGGAAAAATTGGCGATACAATTTATGAAGGTGACACAGATTCCGGAGGGCCATCAAAGTTGTACTCGAGTGGAAATTGGGCAAGTAGTAGCACGGGACACTATATAGATGACGGCCAAGACACGGATATCTATATTGTGTTAAACAATTCAAGAATGTTAGGGAGAGATTCCCAGCTATACATGAACGCACGAGTTTCCCCTCTTTCACTGAGTTACTATGGGTTCTGTCTGTTAAATGGAAACTATACAGTAAAACTTCACTTTGCTGAAATCATGTTCACTGATGACGGAACATATAGGAGCCTTGGTAGGCGCATATTTGATATTTACATTCAGGTATATTTTTGCTTCATACACAGATGAAAGCTTTAGATTCTGGAAAGCAACCAATATTGAAACAATGAAAATATAGGGATCATTCAGTTAATCCATCTAAATTCCGGTAACCACTTGTACTAGAGATCACTCATTACTGCTTGCATGTTCATTGGTGCTTGGCTGATACAATTCTAGGGAAACTTGGTCTGGAAAGACTTCAACATTGAGGCAGAAGCAGGTGGAGTTAATAAGCCCATTGTTAAAAGTTATACTGCGAATGTAACTGACAATACATTGGAGATCCGCTTCTACTGGGCTGGAAAAGGGACAACTGAAATTCCCAATAAGGGAGTATATGGTCCTCTCATTTCTGCAATTTCTGTGGATCATGGTAAGTTTCAGATTTTCTAAAGCTTCTTGATTGTGGATTCAACAGAATGCGAACCTATCCAATTTGGCTTTAGCTTTTATTTTCTTTTTGTTATGCCAAAGAGGAAATGATCTGGAAAGCAGAAAATGCATTTGCTTTTGATCCATCTTATTCCTCATATCATGACTACATTTGCATTTTGGCAGTTTAAAGCGTCCCAAGAATAATCTTAGCTTTCACAGATTAGTGAATCCGTGACATAGTGCAACTGTGATCATATATATTGTTGTCTTTGTCTTTTGGCTTTTGAAATAAATCAATATATCATAGAGAATAATTAAAGGATACTGAAAAAAAAAATGATTTGCAAATATTCTTTCTCACATAACTGGGCATAAAGTTTTACCACCATAATATATTCTACTTATCGTTCTTTTTCTCTTCTTCCTTTCCTTTTTTGGGTTCCCTATTCAGATTTTCCACTACCTTCAGAACATAGCCTGTCCGTAGCCGCAATTGTGGGAATTGTGTTGGCAGGTTTATTTACCATCTCTCTGGTTCTAGTTATCCTTTGGTGGAAAGGTTGTCTAGGACCCAGGGAAACAATGGCCCAAGGTAAAACATGCTCTTTTTCGATAAACCTATAGTATTATCATAATATTCGAAAGATGGATGCAATGTATGAACTTTTCTGTAGAATTTCTGGCATCAATAGCTTGTTCCTTTGGAGTAAATGAGATTTTTGAATGGAGATACTGCACCATAATCTATTGAATGTTTTCAAAATGTTCTACTGTTTTACTAAACTTTAAATTACTTCATTGTCTCCTTTACTCTTCAATGTTGAACTAAATTAATTTTTAGATTTTTTTCTCAAAACACTAATGAGCCCTTATGTACATTATAATAATTGTTTCATGACCCAAATCTTATATACAAATATAATAATCCTCCACAAGCTTTCTAAAAAATTCATTTAAACCACCAAAAGATCCATCTAATAAAGTTTGAGAACTTAAATAGGACTTTTGATATTCCAGGGAAAATATTACTACCATCTGAAAAAGTTCAAGGACTTCTAACATAATCTATCCCTGTTCAATATTCATGTGATAGCTGAGAATAACTTGGCTCGGTATATGCTGTTTTGAATTTCAGATGTATTCATTTGCATGGAACAAGTAAAAATTTATGTGTCGACTTCCAGATAAGTAGAACTTTCTTCTACTGATATAAGTTCTTTTGGCAGAATTAAGGGGTCTAGACTTACAAACAGGATCATTCACCTTGAGACAAATCAATACAGCAACAAACAATTTTGATGTTGCCAATAAAATTGGAGAAGGTGGTTTTGGTTCTGTCTACAAGGTAACCAAAAGCACGCTTGCTTTCTCAAATTTATCATACAGTATAAACTGGGGCTCAAGAATTCAGGCATCTGATATTCTTTTTGTTGACATTGTATCTTCATTGAAGGGCAATCTGTCTGATGGAACCATCATTGCAGTCAAACAGCTTTCTTCCAAATCAAGCCAAGGAAACCGTGAATTTCTGAATGAAATAGGCATGATTTCTGCCCTAAATCACCCGAATCTTGTAAAGCTCTACGGATGCTGCATTGAAGGAAACCAATTGTTGCTTGTATACGAGTACATGGAAAACAACAGCCTTGCTCGTGCATTGTTTGGTAAACTAAAGTAGCATGTTCTTTGTAAATACTCTTTTTTGGTAAGACCCGTCTAGTCAAAATTTGCACATGGACCTAATAACTTACAGGCTCTGAAGAAGTCCAGTTGAAAATGGATTGGCCAACGAGGCATAAAATATGTGTTGGTATAGCAAGAGGCTTAGCTTATCTTCATGAAGAATCAAGATTGAAGATTGTCCACAGAGATATCAAGGCAACCAATGTGTTACTTGATAAGGAGCTAAATCCCAAGATATCTGATTTTGGCCTGGCGAAGCTCCATGAAGAAGAAAACACCCATATAAGTACCCGTGTTGCTGGAACCTTGTGAGTCCAAGCATTGATGTTCTTTTCCCTGGAGGGGGTTGTTGAACAGTGACTGAGGCAAATATAGAAATTAAGCTGTTTACTATGAGAATAGAGACCAATCATCTTGATTAAATATCCTGATTTCATACTTGTTATGTTTCAGTGGATATATGGCACCTGAATATGCAATGAGGGGCTATTTAACTGACAAAGCAGATGTATATAGCTTTGGAGTTGTTCTTCTGGAAGTTGTCTGTGGAAAAAGCAACGTTAGCATCAAACCAAAGCAGGATTGCTTCTATCTTCTTGATTGGGTAATGTCATTATCTTGCTCTCTTGATTTTCCTTCACCTGCTTCTTGTTGGTTTACAAATGCACTTTGCCTTGTGCTTTTAGCCAACAAGTAGCTTCGGGGCCAATTCTCGCTGAATAACGCTTTCTATTGGTCTACTTAAGTTTGTGATGGACTGATTTGATAAAAACCACATACCAACCTTAAAAGAAAAATATGATTTGATTGTCGCATTAGCTATTATAATATATCACAAGAAATAGGTTATCTTGATAGCTTATTATGTCATATCACATTAACGACAATTATTTACAAGAAAGGAATAGCAATCACTAGTTGCGACTTCCAAACAAGGGAAATTTGTTGCCAACTGAAATTCTATCATGCTCTCGTGTAGGCTCATCTATTAAAGGAGGAAGGGAGATTGATGGATCTAGTTGATTCGAGACTGGAGCCAGACTTCAACAAAGATCAGGTTATGTTGACGATAGAGATTGCCCTTCTTTGCACAAATGTCTCGCCTACTGCTAGACCAAGTATGTCAACGGTGGTTAGCATGCTGGAAGGGAGAGTGATAGATCAAAACCTGATTCTTGACTCGAGTGCTTTGAGTTCCATGGAGAACTCTAAAGAAATTACCGATAAGCAACACTTATTAGCAGACTCAAATAAGAGCCAGAGTCAGAGCATGTCAATTGATTTGCCATTTACTGCATCTTCAACATCTACTTCTGATTTGTACCCAGTCAATTTGACAACTGATTACTTGGAGAGCAGGTTATAGGG
Source organism: Mitragyna speciosa (assembly GCA_024721245.1). NCBI lineage: Eukaryota > Viridiplantae > Streptophyta > Magnoliopsida > Gentianales > Rubiaceae > Mitragyna > Mitragyna speciosa. The sequence continues at coordinate 20,616,379 of CM045567.1, forward strand.
AAAAATATCATCTATGGTAAACATAGTATATGCATATCAGAAGCTATGTTGCCCCTTGGAGGAACATTCAAAGGGCAGGAGAGAAAATTGGGGAACCAAGTTTGGAGTGGGATTTTACTCCGCCAATTTTTGTTAAAGCTATGGATAGGTGGTCAAGTGGTGTATTGATTTTCTTTAGTGTCTTGTTTGTACCTTTGTGTGCTGGATCAGTTTTTGTGCTGCGGTTTCTGCTTATATATGTTTCCTTGACGATCAATAAAAGTCACAACAATATTATATATGTTTGGATCATGATATTTTAGTTGTTGCAAAAGCTGGAACATATTTAGAATGTATTGGTATTGTTTGCACATCTTTGCTTACTAATCAAATATTACTTGCATTATTATTTAGAATGACTCAATATTGTTTGCACATGCTTGCTTGCCAACCAAAGGTATTTAACTTTTCAGAAGGAGCCAAATTTCAACCTTAATTAGTTTGTCTACCGAATTTCATTAAACTTTTAAAAATTAATTGAAGAAAGATAAAAAAAAAAAAAAACTATGACAAGTGGTGGTGTAGAGAAAATAAATTCTGCTTTATTATATAGATAGATAGATGACATTTATTTATTTTTTTTCAAAAGAAAATGGAACGGCTTTTAAAAGTCCTTTTGAAAGTCCTTTTTCTTTCCTAAGTTGCCTGAAAATAAAAAAATTAAGGGGAAAATAATTTAAAAAATCTAGATAAATACAACTTTATTAATTTGATGGATAAATATTTAATGTATTTTACATAGAAAACTGAAATGCAGTAAACTTTACTCCCACCCCAAAGAGTGGGCCAGCCCACTATATATAAAAACAACAAACATGCAAAATATAGAAGAATGCTCATGGGCATTCACTTTTTTAAACCAAAATGACGATCATCATTTTCCTCCCTCTTCTTCATCTTCATCCATACCAAGTAATTAATTCAGAAAACTGCAACTTCTTCAATGGAAATTGGTCATTTGTCCAAAAGCCAACTCGATCCATCCATACAGCATGTAAAGATCAAGATCAAGAATGGTACTAGTAGAAGTACTAGTCACTCATTTGCAGTAGATTTTGTGTCAATCTCAACGTCAAGTCTTTTCTACTACCTTGACGTTGATATCAAATTGTTGAAGGTAGGGATATTATTGAGTTGAGTCGAATTCGAGTAGCACCATGCTCAAATTCGACTCGATTGTCTATTAGAACTGTTCGGGCTCAATCAAGTTAAAAATTGTTAAGTTCAAGTTCTAGCGTTTGAGTACTCGATCTTAACTTGAAACTCAATGGCACTTCTTTTTTTTTTTTTTGGCACTTTGTTGCTCAAGTTCGAGTACTGTAGGACATTTTGATAAATTTTATAATTTTCATACCTAAAATAGTAAATACACAGTACATAAATATATAATTGTTAAATAATATGTGCTCGATTAGGCTCGACGAGTCTTCAAATTTGAAAAACCAATATTCAAACTTAACTCGTGAGCCTAAGACTCATCAGGCCTAATCGAGCTACTCGATACTCGACTCGAACTCGGTCAACTCGAGTTCGAGCGGAGTAACTCATGAGCAGTTCGGTTCGATTGCACCTCTACTCGAAGGACACTACCTATTTTCTTCATCCTCTAATAATTTCTGCCAGAAGCTTTGCCTCTTTTGGTCAGCAACTTATATATTGTTAAGAATCCATTCTAGATTTATATTTATTCTCCACTATTAATTACTCTCTTAAATTAATTATCCGTTAATTGTTACGGATCAAACACCATAGAGGGAATTCCAATTTCCAATTTCGCTTTCCATGCGCATCATTTTCATGCTAACTAGATGAGCTTTTGATGACTTTTCACTAAGTATTAGGTAAATTCAAATTTCCAAAACCTTCTGGCAGGATTTGTTTCTACTAGTAAACTCATTCGACGAAATAAGCCATGCATGATCTTATGTGTGGTTATCAAGCTAGCATTCTTAAATTTAATTCAACTAGTTTGACCCCTCTAGCTTAATGGCCAACATTTTATCATGTCAAAACTCAATTAAACTTGATGGAAATTGAGGGGGAAAAAAGAAAATATAGCGATCAAACAAGTTGTTAAGATTTTGTCAAAAGAAAGAAAAGTCAAGAGAAATTTTATCGTTCAGTTTATCTCTTATGTGAATTTTAAAAACATCTCTTGTTCAAATTATAGATTGACAAAGAAATTAGACTACTAAGAATTATTAGATGAATTAATTCTCGTTGTTTACCAAGGAATTGGTTCCTGTAGACTTCAGCATTCTTTTTGGCGTCATAAAGGAATTGATACAGTTACATGTTTCTTTAATGTCTTCGATGCTGACCCAATAACGGTAACAAAAGTACATACTTTTCATTTTCTCCCTGGAGTCAAAAGATTAAAATTAAGCCAGAAAACTAGGGAGACGCCCACATGAGGCCATTTAGTTTGTACGAAATGTACTATTCTTTAGTTCCCCAGAGACTGGAATAGAATATGAATAATGTAATTCTTGCAACGTGTCATTTTATTAAGCTATATTATATAACCTTTTGGAAAAATATAACAATTATATGGTCAAAAATTGTGAAAGAATTATAGAAATTACCCCTTTTAATTATTGTCCTCGATTTTCTCAAAATGCAAACCTGGCTATCTATGAAATGACGTGGTAAGTGTTCGTTTTCTTTGCTTTCATTGCATGGGTAACAAAAGGTTAGTTTCTTGGAAGCCTTTGTACATTATATTTAATACTACTTGCAGAAGCTAGTAGTATTAGATAAGTTATTAAACTTTGATAACAGCTAGTAATTGTTCGTATTTTATGTGTATTCGTTGTTCATTAAAAAAAAAAAGTCTAAAAAAATTCAAGAAAAAGGTAGAGGATGAAAGGAGTAGAGCTGTCAGTATTATCAAACATTGAATCAACGATACATTTGTAGACTTTTGCGTCTTCTTGCATGTTTCCCCACTAGCAACTTAGCAAGCTTAATTAGGCCATGGTATTGGCATCTGCGTCGTTTAGGATCAATAAGGCCAAATTTATATTTAAGCATTTGACGTTTGTCGCAAGTTTGCATGAGGGATTGAAATTTATTTTGGCCCTCCAGTTTGAGTTTAGATTTTGTTCTCCTCAAATCAACCAAAAACCTAATATTTTAAAGAGTATACAGAGTGCGGGCTGCTCTCTATTCTTTGCAGTGTTTTGGAACCTTGGGTCTCTCTTTACCTTCAGGGTTGTAAGTTGATTTTCAGGATTATTAGTCTGTTTGTGAGTGAAGATTATTGAGTTATGGTGACAACAAGATATCAAGCTTCAAAAGCTTTAGGGCAAAATTTGTTGCTTTCCTCTCGTTGTGGACTAAAGAAGTGTTCAGAAATGGAGCACTCTCCTCAGGATTGGATTAGTCAGTTGCCAGATGAGATTCTTGTTCTAATTCTATCTTTCCTAACACTTAAGGAAGCAGCACAAACTAGTGTCCTTTCAAGTCGATGGATGACATTGTGGACGCATACTCTGCGGCTTGATTTTGATGCTGCAAGTACTTTAGGCACAATATTGTACAACCCGAAGACTCTGAGAAGTGAAAGGCGTAAGTATGTTGCTTGGGTGAACCATGTCCTGCATTTACATAAAGGGTCAACTTTGGATGAATTTAGGGTTTGTTTTGACTTGGGCAAAGCTTTCCAGAATTCGATTGATGAATGGCTTGAGTATGCCTTTGCAAAGAGGGTTAAGAGGTTAGAATTGGACCTGTCATTATATGCTGGGAATGTGGGCCATCCATCGGGTTCTTGTAGCTTTCCAAGTCGACTCCTCAATCCTGTTTATTGGACATCTTTGGGGCAGATCAATTCATACCTTCCCCGGATCAACCATAATTTGCTTACTGACTTTATATCCCTCAAAGAATTGTCTTTGAAATGCGTAAACGTGACTGATGAAGTTATCAAGTTCATTCTACTTAAATGTCTATTTCTTGAACGACTAGTGGTGCTTGGCTCTGGACTGTTGGTCAATCTGGTAGTTTCTTGTCCAAATTCTTGTGGGTTTTATTTATCTTATTGTTTGGGTCCATCAAAGTGCTTGATGGACCCAAATCAAATAGATAAATAAAATCCACAGGAATTTAGACAAAAAACACAAGAAAAAAAAATGGAAGAAATTTCTTCTTGAATAATAGGATAAAGAAGCCGCAAGTTTTCTTCAAAAACAAAACATAAGAAAGGCTGCTGCAGTAAAAAGGAGGAGACGGCTTCCAAGGAAAACACGTGAAAAACAAAACCTAAAATTAGCACTACTTGGATGGGCAATAATCACAGTGCACACACACTACATAGACCCAACTACTATAACCTATTAAATAACGACACATGGCACTAATAAAACAAAATAAATTAATGCTTGGTTTATCTTCCTACATAGCCTCCCTTAAACCAAGCTTCTCCAACGTGAACATGCCCAACATCTTCTTCAACTTCAAGAACGTGTCCGTCTTCAAAGCCTTCGTGAAAATATCCGCAACTTGCTCCTCAGTTCTACAATAATCAACCTCAATCTCCCTATCACGAACCAACTCACGTATGAAGTGATACTTAATGTCAATGTGCTTACTACGCCCATGAAGAACTGGATTCTTGGACAATTCAATTGCTGACTTACTATCACAGTAGATCTTCGTAGGACCATCTTGCTTGTGTTGTAGAACACCAAGCATCCTCCTCAACCACAATGCCTGAGTAGCACTGTTAGCTGCAGCAATATACTCCGCCTCTGCAGTGGACAAAGCTATCACCTGTTGCTTCTTAGAACTCCAAGAAAAAATCCCTGAGCCAGTAAAAAATGCATAGCCTGAAGTACTCTTTCTCTCAATTGTATCACCAGCCCAATCACTGTCTGTGTACCCAAAAAGTTCAACAGGATCACTACAAGAATAAAAAATGCCATCTCCCTGAGTACCTTTGATGTACCTCAAGATCCTCTTTGCAGCTTGCAAGTGTGACTGACGTGGATTCTCCATAAATCTGCTAATCAAACCAACACTAAAATTGATATCTGGCCTCGTAGAAGTCAAATATCTCAAACTCCCTACCAAACTCTTGAAGTAGGTAGGATTTACGTATCCACCAGTGTCCTTCCTTGGTCAACTTCAATTTTTCTTCAGCAGGTGTCAAAATTGGCTTAGCTCCATCCATCTTAAATTTCTTCAAAATATCACCTGCATATTTCTTTTGAGAAATAAAAATACCACGGTCTGATTGAAAAACCTCAATACCAAGAAAATAAGACATCAGGCCCATGTCTGTCATCTCAAACTGCTTGATCATGGCCTCCCTGAATTCAACAATCATCTCAAAATTATTGCCTGTAAAAATTAAATCATCTACATATAGGCACACAATCAATACATCACCACGAGCAGAAGATTTAACATACAAAGTATGTTCATATGGACACCTCAAAAATCCACGAGAAATAAAATAAGAATCAATTCTCGTATACCAGGCTCTTGGGGCTTGTTTTAAACCATACAAAGCCCTCTTCAACTTATACACCTTATCTTCTTGGCCTCTTTTGATATACCCTGCAGGCTGTTCAACATAAACCTCCTCTTCAAGTACTCCATTCAAAAAAGCAGACTTAACATCCATTTGATGAATTTTCCATTTATTTTGGGCAGCAAGAGAAATTATCAAACGAACAGTGTCAAGTCTAGCAACAGGTGCAAATACCTCAAAATAGTCAATACCAGGCTTCTGCTTGTATCCCTTAGCAACTAACCTTGCTTTGAATCTCTCCACTTCTCCATTGGGCTTGTACTTCCTTTTGAAGACCCACTTCACTCCAATAGCCTTCTTATCAGTAGGAAGAGTAGTAAGCTCCCATGTATTATTTTTCTCAATGGCATGAATTTCTTCATCCATTGCTTTCACCCAACGATCATCTTGGGCAGCCTCTTCATAAACAACAGGGTCACAATCTGCAAACAAAGCAAAATTAACAATTTCTTCATCAGAAGCAACATTATCAGGAGTAACAACATAATCCTGCAAACGAGCAGGCAACTGTCTGTGGCGGTGTGGACGACCCATTAACTCAGTTTGTGAGCCCTGAGTAACAGGCACTTGTTGAAAATTAATATCTTCATCATCCCTGTCAAAATTTAAAGTCAAATCTGCATCTTTGGGATCCTCCTTACTCCAGTCCCAAACACCTCTTTCATCAAAAGTCACATCCCTACTTATAATTATTTTTCCTAAAATAGGATTAAATAATTTATAAGCTCGGGACACTTCACTGTAACCAATAAATACACATTTTTCTCCTTTATCATCAAGTTTCTTTCTCAACTGATTAGGAACATGTGAATAAGCAATACACCCAAACACTTTTAGATGACCAACAAATGGCCTCCTACCACTCCAAGCTTCTTCAGGGGTACTATCAGTAAGGCTTCTCGTGGGGCATCTGTTTAACAGATAAATGGCACAAGCAACTGCCTCTGCCCAAAAGGACTTTGGCATATTTTTCAACTTCAACATACATCTCACCATATCCATAATTGTTCTATTTTTTCTCTCCGCCACCCCATTTTGTTGTGGAGTGTACCTCACTGTCAACTGATGGTGAATGCCATTTTTCTCAAGAAAATCATCACAAGCAATATATTCCTGACCCCTATCTGTTCTCAAAATTTTTATTTGAGAAGCCACTTTGCTTCTCAACAAAAATTTTGAATTTTTTAAATGTCTCACAGGCATCAGATTTTTCCTTCAAAAAATAAACCCAAGCTTTCCTACTGAAATCATCAATAAATGTAATAAAATACCTGCAACCACCATTAGAAGGAACCTCCACAGTACACAAATCTGAATGGATGATCTCTAATGGTTTTCTTGCTCTCCATGATTTACCTGTCTGAAAAACTTCCCTGTGCTTCTTGCCCAAAACACACATATCACACACTCTGCCAGGACAACTGATACTAGGCAATCCACGAACTATCTTTTTGTTAGCCAAAAATCTCAAACTGTCAAAATTTAAATGACCAAACCGCATATGCCACAACCAATTATCACCATCAATCACAGTATTCAAACAAGAAAAATCTCCACTATTCAAATTCAATGGAAATAAACGGTTTGTAGTCATTGTCACATTAGCAATCATACCAACTCTCTCATCAAAAATCGTACAAATACCTTGTTTAATACGAATATCATAATTCTTCTCTGACAACTGTCCCATACTCAACAAATTATGATTCAACCCAGGCACATAGAACACATCAGAAATAAAATTATTAGATCCATTTTTCAGGCTAATGGGGATTTTTCCCTTACCAAACACTGGTAGAACAGTGTTATTCCCAAATTTAACTTCACCTTTAACAGACTCATCAAGCTCAGAAAATAATTCTTTCTTCCCACACATATGGTTACTACATCCAGTGTCCAAGAACCATTTATTTTTATCAACAACTCCATCATTATTGCAAGCCAATAATAAAGTCTCCGAATTTTGATTATTATTCTGAGCTTGATTTTCAACAACATTAGCCTGAAAATTACTGTTAGATCTACATTCAAATTTTCTATGCCCAAATTTTCCACAGTTATAACACTGAATTCTCTGGCCATCATTATTTTGGTTAAAATTATATCTATTGTCATAATTATAACCATCACCTCTACCTCTACCAGGGCCACTTCTAAAATTAAAATTGTTACCTCTACCACCACGTTGAGAATTCCATCTGCCTCTACCTCTGTTGTTAGCCTGACCTTCTACCTCTATTGTTGTAGCCATGACCTCTGTTGCCATTGTTCTGATTTCTCTGCTGAAAATTTTCTTGCTCCTTGGGTTCATCCTTTGCCTTCAAATTTAACTGTGTCTGTAGGGCCTTCTCTACAGTATCCGGGGTGTGCTCCATCTTCCCATTAATTCTCTGTTCATGTAGAATTAATGAACCTTGCAATTCTTCAATTTTTAATTCTGACAAATCTTTGGTTTCTTGAATTACTGTCACCACGTGATCAAACTTCATGGGTAAAGTGTTAAGAACTTTCTCAACAAATACCACATCAGAAAGTTGATAATTATTAAGTGCCATCTCGTTCTTGATCTCTGACAGACGGGAAAAATATGATTCAATTGATTCAGATTTTTCCATCGTTGCAAGTTCAAACTTCCTCTTTAGCATCATCAAATTGCTTTGTTGAACCCGATCTACGCCTTTGAATGTTTTTTCTAAAATATCCCAAGCCTCCTTCGCCGTATCTGCAGTAGAAATTTTTTCCAAAAATTGACTATATCAATTCCCTGATGAATTTGTGACAGCGCCATGTTATCTCTCTTTATCTCTTGTGCATCAGCACCTTCACCAATCCCTTCTTCTACGTATTGATTTAACCCATATGCCTTTAGATGGGTTAACATCTGTTTCCTCCAAAAATTATACTCTTCCCTGTTCTTCAATTTTGGAACTGAACAAGTAATATTTGTTGGTGCCATGGCTCTGATACCACTTTGATGGACCCAAATCAAATAGATAAATAAATCCACAGGAATTTAGACAAGAAACACAAGAAAAATAATGGAGGAAATTTCTTCTTGAATAAAAAGATAAAGAGGCTGCAATATTTTCTACTCAAAAAAATAACTGTAAGAAAGGCTACAGTGCAAAAGAAGAGAAACGGCGCTTAAAAAAAGGAGATCAACAATCCACCGGAAAAACAAAACCTAAAATAGCACTACTTAGGCATGGAAATAATCACATGCACACACACTACATAGACCCAACTACTATAACCTATTAATAACGACACATGGCACTAATAAAACAAAATAAATTAATGCTTGGTTTATCTTCCTACAGAGTACAATGTCATTGACCCAGTGCTAGAATTCCGGAGATCATATTCATTATTCTCATTTACTGAAGCACTTGTTGCAATGGAAGAAAACATAATTGCAACACAAACTCAAGATTATTTACACTGCACATAGGTTTTGTAAAATTTGAATCACATATGAAGTAACTATGTAGTATAGAGTACAAATATAGTCTTTTATAGTCGTATACTCATTTTTCTAACGCTTAAATGTACACTTGAGTGCCAATTATTTTGAATGACTCATTCTTAGATGCATTGAGTCAGTGATTCCACCTCTGACCGAGCCTGCTTGGCTCCCTTATCTACCCCATATACCCCATCCACCCAAAAAAATCCACTTTGGATAGTTAAGCTATGATCTAAGCTAATTCTAGATAGTCCCTGCCTAATTCCACATCCATCGTTATTAATGTACAGCATTGGCATCTTAACCACTAATTCCTCCATATGATAATTACTTCTCAGCATGCAAATTTTAACAGATCTTGTTGTCCAGAAGACAACTCGATCCATCCATACAACATGTAAAGATCAAGATCAAGACCAAGAATAGTACTGGTAGAAGTACTAGTCATTCATTTGCAATAGGTTATATGTCCAATCTCACCGTCAAGTCTTTTCTACTACCTTGTTAAACGACGTTGGAGTCAAATTGTTGTAGGACACTGCATATTTTATTCACCCTCAAATACTTGCAGCCAGAAGCTTTACCTCTTTTGATCAGCAACTTATATAATGCTAAGAATCCATTCTATATTTATATTTATTCTCCACTATTAATTACTCTCTTAATTATCCGTAATTGTTACAGACCAAACACCATATAGGGGATTCCAATTTCCAATTTTGTTTTCCATGTGCATCATTTTCATGCTAACTAGACAGGTTGTGATGACTTCTCAGTAAGTATTAGGCAAATTCTATTTTCCAAAACCTTCTGGCAAGATGTGTTTCTACTAGTAAATTATTGGACGGGAAAAAAAAAAGGCACGGTCTTGTGTGTGCGGGTGTCAAGCAAGTATTCTTAAATTTAATTCGGCTAGTTTGACCGCTCGAGCTTAATCGCCAACATTTATCATGCCAAAACTCAATTAAACTTGATGGAAATTGAGGGGGGAAAAAAGAAAATAGAGTGATCAAACAAGTTGTTAAGATTTTTTCAAAAGAAAGAAAAGTCAAGAGAAATTTTATCATTCAGTTTATCTCTTATATGAATTTTAAAAACAGCTCTTGGTCAAACTATAGATTGACAATGAAATTAGACTACTAAGAATAATTAGATGAATTAATTCTCATTGTTTACCAAGGAATTGGTCATTCCTATAGACTTCAGTTTTCTTTTTGGCGTCATAAAGGAATTGATACGGTTACATGCTTTGTAAGGTCTTCGATGATGACCCCAATAACGGTAACAAAAGTACATACTCCTCTGTTTCCTCCTTGAGTCAAAAGATTAAAATTAAGCCAGAAAACTAGGGAGACGCCCACATGAGGCCATTTAGTTTGTACGAAATGTACCATTCTTTACTAAAGAATAGTACATTTCCAAAGATTGGAATGGAATATGAATAACTGAACGCCTTTAAAATCCCAAAATTAATTCTTTATCCAACAGCCCAAAAGCATAAAGGAGGTAGTAACCTTCTTCTAAACTTTCCCAAAATGAAACTTATAATTATCATCTCTCCAATTTTCAAATCAAAAGGTGTAGTATTATGAAACATATTATTTGAAATTTTTATTACAAAAACCTTTGTTGTAGTGTTTTTTAATATGTAATGACATCCTTCAAATTTCAAAAAAATTATGTCATAAAAACTTAGGGGATGTTTGGTTTACGGGAATGAAGGAAGGGAATGGGTATCATAAATAATGATACCAATTATTGATGTTTGTTGAACAATTATCACTATCATTCAATGGGGATGATAGTGATTAATTGAGGTGTTAATAATTCCCTTCAAAATACTATTCTATCAAACCCATTACCTCTTATAATTAAAGGCAAAAACACACCCACTTAAAAAACATATATTTTTTAAGTTACCTACCCCCCAATATACTATTTCTCTCTCTCTCTCTGTCTAGTATTTTGATTTTTAATATTTTTTATTACTACTTTATAAAATTTTTTATAAAAATTCTTTTTAATAATTTTTTAACATTCAATTCTTTTATAAAAATTTGAATTGAAAATCAAAGATATATAGTACTCTCTATTAATATAATAAAAATGACTTTTTTTTAAGGTTATCATTTGCATAAAATTCAAATTAGAGCATGGCTATATTTAAAATTAAAGAAGTCTTTTTAGAAATTTTCTTTAAAAAGATACAAAATAATAAATTTAAAAAATATGTATATCATAAATAAAATTTTTAAAATTTACTAGAAAGTCATTCCAGTAAACCAAATAAGTATTTTTATAATGATACCCATTCTATTATTAAACCAAACATGTTGAGAGAAATCATTAAAACTCATAATTATAGTAGGGTTAATAATGCCTATAGTGATAGTGATTAAAGAATTTGAACCAAACGGCCACTTAATATATAAAGAGAGGATCGGTAAGAACTTCACCCGGGGGGGGGGGTGGGGGGAAGCGCTAGTGGCAAATTCTATCTTTAGAATAATCATCTTTCCTTTTCTTAAGTTATTTCCAAAAAAAAAAAACGAATTCTACTGCGTGTTTAACTTCAAAATTAGCTTGAATATTGGAATTATTAGGAGACTAAATCATTGAAATGCCAAAAATACTAGGAAAACAATAAATGAAGATTAATGTAATCTTAGAAACCAAGAAGTAGTTCATGTAATTTTGCCAAAAGTTTTATCTGCTATTAGTAATTACATTAGACTAGACCGGATTTCAACAATTGCTAAAACCCTTTTTTTTTTTTTGTGCAGTTGCCGATTTAGATATAGGCCACATAAGTTTGAATCGATAAAACACTGAATTCAAATTTTAATATTCGTTTGAGTATACGGTCAAATCGACCTACAGGGTCAATATCGACAACAAACCACACAATACGATTAGAACCTTCTATCAATAAAGCGATACCGTACAAAAAGGCTAGTATTAATGCCAGAGTAATTTATAACTAGTAGGGTTGTTCAAAAAAATTCAAAAAATCGAAAAATCGGGAAAACCGATCCGTTCCGAACCGAAAAAAAGGGTAACCGAACCGGTTTTTGGTGGCGGGGCGGTTTGCAGGGCGGGTTATATTTTAATCGGGGCGGTTCACGGTTCCTATTTTTGCGAACCGGCGGGTAACCGAACCGAACCGAACCGAAATGGGGGTAGTTATGTAATTTCACATGTTACTTATGTAATTTCATATATTAGTTTGGGTGTTCATTTGGCTATTTATTGAATATTTATGTTTTTACATTGATTGAAATGTGAAGATGAAGTTTGAAAGACTAAGTGATTATTTTCTTGTTTATATAGTTTTTGGTTATTTGTTGAATATTTATGTTTTTATGTTGATTGAAATGAAAAGATGAAATTTGAAAGACTAAGTGATTGTTTTCTTATTTATTTAATTTTTGTTTTTTTGAATATTAAGGTTTTGGATGTAATTTAACTTTAAGATATTAATGTTTGTATTATTAGTGATTTATAATATTTTGTAATTTTTCTTGTTTATATTTTTAAAAATATAGGTAAATTATTATGGATCGGGTCGGGTACCCACCCTATCCGAACCTGATTTTGCGGGTAACCGAAAGACCGGGTACCCGCTACATGTGGACCGGTTTGCGGTTTGAATTTTTACCGAACCGCAAAGACCGGTTCGTTCACATTTTTTGTCCATGGACCGGGTACCTGGTCCATGAACACCCCTAATAACTAGACAGAGCAATTTTGTCTAAAATGACAAAATTAACCCTCATGAGAAAACGCATTTATTTATCCAGTCTCCCCTCCTTTTTTCTCTTCTTCTTACGTTGCTTCACGCGTCTTCTTCTCTCTAATTTTTTTCCTGATCATGGATTCAGCCCTACATCGTTTGACTGCAAAATCAACCCACTTGATTTTCCAAACGTCAATTTTTTCCATCAAATTTATTTTCTTTGTTCAATAGAAATTAAGACACAACTTTTCTTTCTTTATAATTTGCTCTTCAAAGGTCAAAAGCATTCTTGTTAATTATAAAAAATTATATGTAATTTAAAATCCTGAACATCCAATTCATATTCAAAATTTTCACTAAATAAATAACATCTCCAACAAAACAGAGTATCGAATTGGAAGCCCACCTCAGAAAAGGTAAAAAAAAAAACTAGAAACAAAAACCAACCAAGAAAAAATCAAATCAGGAGAAAAGGGCCAAAAAAAAAAGAAGAGAAGGAGTGCAAACAAGAAAATTTCAAATCAGGTAAAAAGAAAAAAAAAAAAAGGAAGAAGAAGAAGAAGAAGAAAAGGAGCAAGATGAATATCCATACGAAAAGTGATACATCAATTTGCATCAATAAATCAATTTTGTACAAAAGCAAATAAATTGATTAGGATCCACTTTTAAAGGACAGGGTGAGTGTTGAATTACTTTCCCTGGAGAGAATAAGTATGAGTTTACTCATCATATGGTAGAGAACAGCTGGGGACAAAGAAAAGAAGAGAGGGTATAATCAAAGATAGAGAAGAAGTTGAGGGGACAGCAGTGTTTTTAAACTCGGACCGGACCGGTCGGTTCGACCGGTTGAACCACGGACCGGCCATGTGTCCGGTCCGGTTCTCTATAAAATACTGTGTATCTGATGAACCGTTTAGAACCGGACAAACCGTGCGAACCGAATCGAACCGTTGAACCGCCGGTTTTTGACACTTTGACTTTTCAAAAAATTTTTTTGCTTCCCGCGAGAATCGAACCCGAGACCTCCTTTTGTCTTTGCTGCACGTGAACCACCAAGCCAACCATGCTTTTGTTGTTTTAGTAGTAGGAATCTTTTTATTTATTCTTTCTTTAGTTTTTTTACTTTAATCATTTTAATAAAGTTAATTGATTATTACATTTTTAGTTTCTTTATTTTCTTTAATCATGTTTAATGAATTTAATTGATTCTTACTTTTTTAATTTATTTGTTTCTTTTATTAATTATATTTAATGAAATTAATTGATTCTTACCTTTTTATCTCGGCATCCAAATTTATTATATTAAAGAAATCTTGGATTTACTTTTACCAAAATCTCTCCTACTAAGATTATTCTTTTAATCTAAATTGCTTAATTATTCATTTATGCCTAAAACATTCTCCTAATTAAAAGTTTAAATTGGTATTTTTGTAAAGTATTTGTGTAAATTTTTAAATAATGGTTAATCATTATTCAATAATAAGCACCTATGATATCTTGAAAGTAAGTGGATCAAAAGTTATTTCCTTTATTTAAAAAATTAAAAATCATTTCAGATTATTAAAATCATATTTTTTCTATGCAATATAATGATTCCAATTATTATATCATCACATATCTACCTTTTCTTGGCATACTAAAAGAAAATGTGTAAATTAAACAGAATTGATTAAATTAAGAACTACTAAGCCAATAGATTTACTTGTTAGTTTTATTTTTAAGACTATTGTACAACGTCAAATTGACTCGCTGAACAGTCCGATACGTCAAAAATAATTTTTTTTTGGAGAGAATACGTCTAAAGTTAAAGCTTGAGAACTAATTTTAAATAAAATTTAGACTCTTTTAAGAAATTCTTGATTGGTATAAGACTATTAGAAATTACTCTCGTTAGATGTTGTAACAAAAAACACATAAAAAATTTAAAAATTTAAAAACTAAATAGATCTAAACTAATAGTAAGATAATCAAATTGAAATTTGAAAATCATTTGATATGCAAACCTACCTTAAAAAATAGGGCAAAAGAAATTTTTTTTATTTTAAAAAATTACATTTACTCGAACTGCCCTATATACAAATTGTATTATTTGGTATTAGAAATCAATTTGAATTTTATATTGAAAAATAAGTCTTGACGATATTAAAAAAGTAGCAAATGTAAAAGCAAGCAACAAATATGATTTAATAATTTAGAATGTTCAAGATTGTAATTTAAGATATTTAAAAATATAATAACATACTTTAATGGTAAATTTTATAGTTATTGTGAATTTGAATATAATAAATTCATTAATTTGTATAGTTAAATATATTTAAACAATTAATGAGTTGACTAGTTCAACAGGGTGATGTACATCTATTATTTGTTTTATCTTATATATTAAATTAAATTAAATTAAAAAAGAGAAAAATCATTGAACCCCGGTCCGACCGGTCGGACCTTGAACCCCTCCTCCCTCCGGTTCATTGACCGGTCCGGTTTTAAAAACATTGGGGGACAGCGGTGGAGACAAGGGGAGAAAAGGTTCGCAGGCAAAGAAGTAAGGCTAAGAGGGAGGCTGCATCTGTAGAGGTAATAAATAATGTGGATCCCACAAGAGTAACACAAAAAAAGTATTGCACCGTGGAGGGTAGTATTGACATTTAGAAAAATTTATTCTGACAAGATACAAATTACTCTGATAATAACATAATAACAGTGACCTATACAAAAATCAACGAAAGTATGCAAAGTAGTTTTCTATACAAAAATCAACGAAAGTATGCAAAGTAGTTTTCCGCCAATATTTTCGTGTCAGCTGGGATCTCACTATTTCACTCGTTCCAATCCAATAATTAGCCTTTCGTTTTCATTTGATAAACTTCAAGCATCTCTATATACCTTCCATTAGCCATATCAACGGGAAAAATTCTTATATGACTTGATCTATGGCCTCTTATTGACCTCATGATCTAAAATATGGGTATTATTATTGCGAGCAACTTATATTTTGCTAGAGTAATTTTAGTCTAACTGACAAAATTAACCCTAACTAATATTACTAATTATTTCAATTTAACCTTTTTAGACGCCGTTACTTACGGTTAATGTTCTATGTTTTATCTTTGTCTCTAAGGTTCTTTCTCTTCTTCACTCCATCTCACTGGTACAAATTCTACCTTCATCTTATCACCGCCACCGTAGTTCTCCCCCTTTTCACTAACAGCCATCGGCAGATGATTACTATGCTGTCCTTCTCTACATGACACACTTTTTTTTGTATTATAGAGATATTAAACCTCTAGGTATATAGTCTAAAATGTTGATTCGCAAAGTTTTTAGTCCCTAAACATGTATGGAATGTCACTTTATATTTTTAATCTAATCGTCTTTTTTTATACATTGAAAACATTCCTTGATATATGTAGTAGTACCAAGCGGCTGGCTATATACGTCCAAGAGTAATCTTGATATTTTGAAGACGAATTATGAAACTTATTTCACTTTTTTTACACTCTCTGATAGAATCAACTACTTTATAATCTTATTAATATTCAACTAGTTTAGAAACCGTTATTTTCTTTTTAATGCATCAAAATGGGACTTAAGTCTTTTACCACATAATAGTAGTAGTAATAAAAATTGCTTGGGAACATTGTAGAAGCAAAAATTCATGTATGTTTACGTTTATACTGGAATTAAAAATTGATACAATAGAATAGCTAGTTCATTATCGAAAGATGAAGAAAATAGTACAGTAATATATTTTTGTTCAAAATTTGAGAGGTTTAATTACTAAGTAGCGAGGCAAATGTTCGTTTTTTATTGTATTCAGAGATGCATAAGTAACAAAAGGTTAGTTCTTGGAAGCCTTTGCATGTTATAGTTGCTGCTACTTGCTGAAGCTAATACTTCTAATTAAGTGGTAATTAAACTTTGATATCAGCTAGCAATTGTTGGAATTTTATATAGACTCATTGTTCAGTAAAAAAAATGCCTAAAAAATGTTCAAGAAAAGGTTGAGTATGAAAGGAATATAGCTGTCACTATTATCAAACATTGAGTCAATGGTACATTTGTTGACTTTTCCATCTTCTTCCATGTTTCCACACTAGCAACTTTGCAAGCTTAGTTAGTCCATGTTGGTGGCATCCTGCGCCTTATGGAATCACTAAGGCCAATTTTGTATTTAAGCATTTAACATTTGTAGCAAGTTTGCATGAGTGATTGAAATTTATTTTGGCCCTCTAGTTAGAATATATAAAAGGCTTGTTCTCAACGGGTTTTTCGGTTTCCAACTTAGAGTTAAAAGGTTAAAAATTAAGCTAGAAAACGAGGAGAAACCAGATATTTTTGGTTCCTGCACGAGTCCATTTAGAAAACGGGGAGAAGCCAGATACTACACAAAAAGTCAATCCAAAAGTTTGTGCACAGGTATGCAAAGTAGTTTTCCACCGACAATTTCGTTCTAGGTGAAATATCAATAATTCATTCTCTCCAGTCCAATAATAAAAGCCTTTCATTTTCATTCACTATACGTGAAAGGTGCGTGTTCCGTTGGCCATATGAACCCAGGCAAAATAAACCAAACGTTAGTAGAAATGAACATACACACACACACACACTAATGGGTGTATGCATGCATGCATGCAAATACGATGTACAAATATTAAATTAAATGCAACTTTTTGATGGAGAAATATAGCCACACATCGACAAACAATTAACTTTATCAAACGACCAAAGTCTTCGCCATTTATTCGCCAGTGGACCAGTGGCCTTCCACGTCTTTTCAGCTCGATGTGATGTTCTATCATATCTTTATATTCAAGAACTCCTTGGCCTGAATTATACTAAAAAATTTAGTACTCAAAACTTTTTCGTTATTTAGCACTCAATAGAAATGTCTGTCGGACACCTACAGTTCCTAATTGCTCCAGCTGCTGCTGTATTCATCTTCCTACTGAGAAATCTTGCCTCCGGAGCCACTCTTGTGCCAGATGAAGGTAAATAGTATATACTCTACACATGTAGTACTTTTCATCAACTTCAATTACAACTAATGTTTGTTAGAGATAGGTGATGTTCATTTGTTGATTTGATAATAACATATAGAAGATAATCAGTTTTGTGTTTTTCAATTTCTGTTTGTTTGTTCTAGTGCAAGCTTTGGAGCAAATTGCAAAAACGTTGGGGAAGAAGAATTGGAATTTCGATGTTGATCCCTGCAGTAAAGAAAGGAGCTGGATAGATCCAACTAGTACAAAAGATAATATGAACGCGGTAACCTGTGATTGTTCCTTCGAAAGTAACACAACTTGCCATGTCATTAGTATGTAAGTACCTATCCTTGCGGATGTAATATTATTAAATGTTCAAGTGTTTACTATGTATCATGGCAGTATTATAATTTTGAATTAAGGCACTGTCTATATAAATTGGTATATTTTTAGTATATAATCGTATTTTGTTGATATGTATAACTAATAAACGACCTAATACGATTATATTTAGACCCAACAGTTTAACCTATTCAAGTTGTTACGTTGAACTGTAACTAATATAGTTAAACTAAATCAAGAATCAAATAATTGAACTTATTAAACCTTGGAAATTTTGGTTGTCTAGTCAATTTATCTTTTAATATTTCTTTTTTTTTATTTTTTTTGGTGTGGAATATGACCTAAAATGGATCTACAAGAATCGATCACCAACAACATCGAAATTAATATAATACTTAGACTAGGTGGAAAATGTGATTAGTTTTGGATCATGAGTTCCCTTCTCCAAAAAAAAAAAGAAAAAAAAAAAGAAAAAAGAAAAAAAAGGAAAATAAAAAAGAAAAGAAGAAATAGAATGTTTAAATGGCTTTTTACTCTCTCGAATCTTTGGGTGGTTTTGTATTTGGTAGAAGTTTTACATTGTAGACGGTTTTGTGTCCTTGATCATAATTGCCACTACCGCCAAGCCCAATCGGCCTGAAAAGTATATAGTGCATAGCGGTTCTTCACAGCATCCCTTTATTCATTTCTTTTTTTTTTTTTTTTGTAAGAACTTATTCAGTTTTATTCCCCCGGCCCTAATAATATCTCATTATTTCTATATTCCCCCGGCCCTGATAATATCTCATTATTTCTATCTTACACATGTGAATTATGCTGTTTTTGAGGCATTATTTCAGTGTCTAGTTGTAATTTTCTGGGAGTATTATTAGTATCTAAATATGTGGATTTAACATATTAAGAGCAAATTTTGTTAAAACGGTGTCAAACCATCTTTGCCTAGGTTTCGCCTATTTCTTTTTTTTTTTTAATTCCTTTTGACCGAAAACTTCGCCCATTTTCAAATAAAAATCTAATTTTGCCCAAACTCAACTTCTATTTTGGATTTGTTCTAAACTAATTCTGATTCTTGTAAAAGTTAATTTTA
Source organism: Mitragyna speciosa (assembly GCA_024721245.1). NCBI lineage: Eukaryota > Viridiplantae > Streptophyta > Magnoliopsida > Gentianales > Rubiaceae > Mitragyna > Mitragyna speciosa. Next base: position 20,635,567 of record CM045567.1, read on the forward strand.
AAAATTTTAAAAATTAAAATCCAAAAGTAGATCTTTACTTGATTTTGACTTTAGCTTAAAAAACAAAAAGTCAGTACAAAAAGTAATTAAGAGCATCACAATATAAAATTTTTAAATCAGATACTAAAAATAGGTGTAAGAAATAATTGAGAGAAGACCATTAAAGCTTACACTAAAATTGAGCACGGTCTCATGCGGGAGAATTTAATTCCCAGTTTATGATGCCAACAGAAGAACAAGAAATGACAAGAAAAGTTGGAAAAGTTTAGCCATCTTAGTTGTCTTGATAACTGTATAACTATATTGATCGAGCCCAAAAAGTGCCACATTTCAATTGCCATAACCCTTATTATATAAGAAAGAAAATAAAAAAAATCACAATACATATATGAGAAAGAATGTTTGCTTTATGTAAACCACGTATATATTGAAATCGTAAGAACTATATTTATCTATTTATTCACGAAAAATTATTATTAACATGTCCAATAGTAATATTTATGTAAACGTTAAATACTACTTCTCCGGTAAAATTTTAACTCTATAATTATCAATATTAACTATATTTCCCATCATCTAAACTATGTGTATACCAAAATAGTAGGAGACTTTATTCGTACATTTATTTATGGGAAATCATTGTGCGTCTAAGCAAGGATTTGGCTATGGGATAAAGTTGAGTTAGTTTTGTATTATACAAAAAGCCTTGAAATGATAGTAGTCCTTAAAATGATGATAGTAGTCCTTAAAATGATATAGAGCTTTGTACCATACAAAGTGTTGAGTAACACACACATATATATAAAATAGTAGTCCTTGAAATGATAAACGATGAATAGTAGTATTCAGCACGCGCAAAATCTAACTATCAAATTCTTACACCAAATTCATCTTTCTTGGGATCAATGGCTTCTAAATTTAATTTATGTGGGGTGGCAGAGTACTGAAATCGCAGAATCTCCCAGGCACACTGCCAGCTGAATTAGTCAGACTCCCTTACCTTCAAGAATTGTAAGTCTTCGATTTTCCACATGAAAGACAAGTATTAAATGGAGCAAAACATAAGTTCAGAAACAACTATTAAGATTTAAGAAACTCATGAAAAACTAGCGATGAATTAACTATAACTTTAACTGTTTCTTATAGCGACGTCACCCGCAACTATCTTTCTGGTAATATCCCTCCAATATGGGGTACCACGCAACTTGTAAACATGTAAGTTTTACTCTAGTTCTTCTCTGTTTGGATTTAACAATTAATTCTTGTTTCAATAATCTTGTGATGTGTGGATCTGTGGGGTGTTTTGTTTGTGCAGTTCCCTCATTGGAAATCGGATATCAGGAACTATCCCAAAAGAAATAGGAAACATCAGCACACTTGCAAATCTGTAATGATTTTCGTTGATCACCCTTCACATTAATTTTCATGAATCATACTAGTTCCTTGACTAAATTGTTTATTGTTTGCAATCATTTGTACAGAACTCTGGACGTCAATCAGTTGTCTGGAGCTATTCCCCCAGAGCTTGGGAATCTCTCACGCTTAGAGAAATTGTAATGCCCTCATGCAAACAGAATTTTATCAACGAATTATTATTATTATTATTATTATTATTATTTATTTGTTTGTTTGTTTTTTGATTTGGATGTGAAACTGAAGAACTCTTGCCTCAAACGATTGGACTGGAAGGTTGCCAGAAACATTAGCTAAATTGACTGCTTTGAAGATCTTGTGAGTTCCTTATGTTCAATTTCAGTACAAGCACGGGATTGTAATAATTTCTTGATGCATTCCCTTTTCTGGTTTAAAAACTGATTATTTATTTAATTTTAAAAATTCGCAGTCGGATTGGTGACAGCAACTTTGTGGGGAGTATGCCCAATTTCATCCAGAACTGGAAAAATTTGGAAACTCTGTGAGACACTTAGCCAAATTGTCAACATTTCAGTAGTTTTCCACATTTTTTAAAAAACTTATTCTAAAAGAAAACACAAAAAAAAAAAAAAAACCCAAAAAAACAAAGAAGTTTTTTCGGGTTTTTCATTTTTTTTTATTTTGCAACTAAAGACCTGATGATGGCACATGGCAGACAGATCCAGGGTAGTGGTTTAAGCGGTCCAATCCCTCCTGGGATCGCGTCCCTGACAAATTTAAAAGACTTGTAAGCTTTCTTATTTCCTTACTTGCATTGCCCTGATGTAAATTTAAAGGATTTGCCTTTGTCGTGTTTTGATTTAATACTTTTTTTTTTTTTGAACTATATGAACAGGAGAATCAGCGACTTGAATGGCAATGATTCAAATTTTCCTCTCCTTAGTCAAGCCAAAAACCTGAAAGTTTTGTGAGTTTCATGTCATTGTGCTGCTTCTTTTAAAGGAGGTAGATACCAGTTCATTCTGGCTGACTGGACATGGAGCTTGTTATGTAGGATATTAAGGAGGTGCAATATTGTTGGACAGTTGCCGGATTTTTTTTCTTCAATGACACAATTACAGATTTTGTGAGTGGACTTAACTCTCTGTTTTTTTTTTCCTACCGCAACTTGTACTTCAGTTCTTACGGGCTGCTTCTCTCGATTTGCAAAGCAGTACGAGTCATAATTTTGTTAGTATAAAGATTATTGTTCCTCGAAACTGGCTATTATTGACTGCCTTTTATTTGGATATCATTCTGTTCCTGGAACTTCAAATTCTTGAGGTTGTTCTTGACGAAGAATGTTACCAGTGACTACAGAATATTAACATGTTTCATTTGTAATGTTACCAGTGACTACAGAATATTAACATGTTTCATTTGTAATGTTACCAGTGACTACAGAATATTAACATGTTTCATTTGTAACCTACTCTTTTATGTTTCTCTTGCAGGGACCTGAGTTTTAACAAACTCCATGGACAAATTCCAAGCAGTTACAATCCTCAAGAAAAAACAAAAAGCATGTATGAAATTGCATAATTGACCTTGCTAGTAGTTCTTTTTACCTTTTTCTCTGTTTAGCTGCTCAAATAGCAACTATAAGCCAAATTGAGATAGAAACCAGCTTCTGACCAGCAGTAATTTGATTCTTTACGATGCTACTCGATTTGATGGATATAAATTTTCTTACATATTTGAAAGCTTATTTTCTGAATATGGCAAGAATTTTCTCGTTATTGTAGCCACGTGCGACAGAGATTGACAAATAGACATTCGTGACCTAAAATCCTCGAAAAAACATAACATCATCGTGGAAGTAAAAGAATCAAATTATTAGCTAACTTGCTCTCCGGTCACTTGTCTTTTTCTGTTGTTTTCTTTTCAGGAGGTGATGACGGCAAGGGTAAGATATGATAGGAGACTTTATACTCCGTTATGAAAATTACTCCTCATTTTAATCGTCAAATGAATCTTTTTTTTTTTTTTCTTTTAGAATTGAGGAGAGTATTACATTGTACTGATACAGCAGTTCGATTTTTCTAGTTATTATGACAGGATTTCTATTGACGTGACTTTTAATTCCAAAAGTTGAAAATCTGTGATAGTTTGTTGAGTGAGATGTATAGATATCCGCCTTAACCTTTTATTAATATTATATTACCATATTAATTTGTGAATGTTAATTTTCTAGTTACCTAACTGGGAACAATTTCACTGGAACTATCCCTTCTTGGATGCTGCACAATGAAGGACATTTGTAAGTTCATCTTTGCAAAACAAATCTAGTAGTTAGGTAATACAGTGTTAGTCCAATCCTTGGCTGAAAAGATTTTTTCTGTCCAAAAAAACAAGGAAAGCTATAAAAAGCTTACAAGAATCATTTAAAAGTGGTAACCAGGATAACTATTATTTGAACTAAATAATTCTTCTGGTTCATTGCATACAATACGATCCGATCTAATGTTCTTAAATTTTTATCCAGTGATATCTCGTACAACCATTTTACTTTTGGAAATCCGGAAATCTCAAGATGCGGAGGAGGGACATTGTGAGATTATGTTCTTTTAAGTAATAATTTCTAGTTTTATGATTATGCTTTGTAGATGACTGTTGCAGTAAACCTTTTTCAGGAACCTGTTTGCAAGCTCTTCAAAGAACAACACACTGTAAGTTCCCACTCCAATATTTGGAGAACACAACAATCGTGTAATATTGCTTTAAAAATATGACAGTTTGCTTCCTAACTAAAATAGCTCTTCCTCCACATGACGCTGACTAATCTATACATTGCATTATCTTTTTAGGGGCATTGATTCGTGCTCGGGGAACATTAGTACCAATGGGCGGAGATGGTGTTCGCAATGTGAGTTGAATCTTGGTGTCATATCTTCTGGATCGTTTCCTTAGATATTCGTGGACTATCTATTGTGTGTAGTCTCCTGTAGAAAATACCAAAAAAGTTGCAGTTCAGTTTCTTTATTTATTTATTTTTGGTTGGGTGTGTGTGTTTTGTTTTTTTTTTTTTTTTTGGGGGGGGTGGGGGGGGGGGGGGGGGGGGGGGGACAAACTGAAATGAGCATCGGAGCTTTTAAATTTTATGGTAACATATAATTAACCATGCAAAGCATAAAAGACCGTGAATGTTTAGGTGAAACTATAGGAGACATATACTCGCTCTCTTAAAGATTAGCTCAATTTTATGTTGGCGTTCAAATGTACCCATTCTTGGTCATGGGGCCTGGTCGCCACGGAGTTAGCTTGAGCATTTCTAAATTTGGGAACCTGGAAGTTGAAGTGCTTCCATTATTTGCTGTGCGTATGTTATTTGTACCAGTCATGTTTGGTGGCAATACCATTTAAAATTTGACCAAGCAATTCATTGAACTATTTCTGAATACACGGATCTTGATCAGCATCAGAGCATGGTTCTGATCTGCACTTTATTGCAGATATTTGTTTTTCTCAGAGATGTGGTTCTTATCTTAAAAATTTTGCAAATCTACTTGAAGAACAATTTTGCTTGTTCCATTTCATGACATTGTCTTTTAAGAAGTCATAGAAATCATACTTGGAAACTCTGATTAGAAGCTGATATAGGCAAATATATGTACTCCACATCCATCTTCGTTCTATTGTAAACTTGTGACATGAGAATTCATGTATAGTAGACTTGGGCATCATATTAAGTTTATACCTTCACAAAAGTGAGAATAAGTTTTCTATGACTTTATGTTAAAGAGTAACCAAGAAAGAGAACTTAATATACCAGGAAATTGTTGCTTCGTTTTTGTCTAAATTTTCACATCTTGTTATCTATTTCTTTGTTTCATACCTTTTACTTGTCTATGAATAATCTTTTAATCGACTTTTCCCAGACTCGCCCTCTCTCCGTATAAATTGTGGTGGAGGAGGAGTAAAAATTGGTGATACTAGTTATGAAAGTGACGCAGAATCAGGAGGGCAATCAAAGTTGTACTCAAGTGGAACTTGGTCAAGCAGCAGCACGGGAATCTTTATGGACGGCCCAGACAAAGAAATCTATACCAAGACAAGCAATTCAAGAATATTAGGGAGGGATTTCCAGCTGTACACGGATGCAGGACTTTCCCCTCTTTCACTGACTTACTATGCGTTCTGTCTATTAAATGGAAACTATACAGTAAAACTTCACTTCGCTGAAATCATGTTCACCGATGACAAAACTTATAGTAGCCTTGGTAGGCGCATATTTGACATTTACATTCAGGTACATTTTTGCTTCACACTACTAAGCTTTAGGCTCTGTCTGTATGATTAATTTTTTATATGCTTCTTAAAAAATATTAGTGTAGTATTTTTAAAAATTCTTCTCGATAAATATATTTTTGAGATAAAAAATTAATAAAAAAATATATATCAAACTTTTAAAAAACAAAACAAAACAAACAGAGCCTTAGATTTTGGGAAAGCAACCTATACTGATGCAATTAAAATATAGAGATCATTCAGTTAATCCATTTAAACTTTCCCTCCTAACAGAGATTACTCATTACTGCTTGCATGTTCATTGGTGATTGGCTGATATAATTCTAGGGACACTTGGTCTGGAAAGACTTCAATATTGAGGCAGAAGCAGGCGGAGTTAATAAGCCCATTGTTAAAAATTATACTGCTAACGTAATTGACAATACATTGGAGATTCGCTTCTACTGGGCTGGAAAAGGGACAACTGAAATTCCCAATAAGGGAGTATATGGTCCTCTCATTTCTGCAATTTCTGTGGAGAACGGTAAGTTTCAGATTTCTGAAGCTTTTTGATGGTGGATAACAGAATGTAAACCTATACAAATTGGTTTTAGCTTATTTTCTTTTTGCATGCCCAATAGGAAATGATCTGGAAAGCAAACAGAAAATGCACTTGCATTTGATCCATCTTATCTCTCACTCAAGTCATGACTAAATTTTGTGCATTATTACAGTTTGAAGCCTCCCAGGAATGATCTCAGTTTTCACAAATTAGTGAATACATGACATAGTGCAGCTGTGGTCATATGTATTGTTGTCTTTGTCTTTTGGCTTTGAAATGAATCAATATATCATAGAGAAGAATTAAAGGATTTAGTATTTCTACCGAAAAGAAAATTATTTCCAACTATTTTCAAATATTTATTCTCACATAACTGAGCACAAAGTTTTAACACCATAACGCATTTTGCTTATTCTTATTCTTTTCTTTTCTTTCTGTTTTTTTTTTTTTTGTTTTCTCTATTCAGATTTTCCACTACCTTCAGAACATAGCCTGTCCGTCGGCGCTATTGTTGGAATTGTGTTTGCGGTTTTGTTTACCATCTCTCTGGTTCTAGTTATCCTTTGGTGGAAAGGTTGTCTAAGACATAAGGAAACAATGGCACAAGGTAAAAGATTGTTCCTTTTCGTTAAGCCTATAGCATATATGGATGCAATGCATGAACTTTTGCTTATAACATCTGGCATCAAAATCTTGCTTATAATGTTTTGAAAATGTTCTATTATTCTTCTAAACTTTAAATTTCTTCATTTTACTCTTTTAACCTTCAATTTTTGAACTAAACTAATTTTTAGATTTTTTTTTCTCGAAACACTATTGGGCCTTTAGGAACAATAATAAATATATCATGATCCAAATCTTTTACGCAAGCATAAAATTCTCCACAAGATTTCTAAAAAATTCCTTAAAATGGCCAAATAAATCCATCTAATAAAGTTTGAGAACTTACGACTTTTGGATATTCGAAGGAATATATTAGAACCGTCTGAAAAAGTTCAAGGACTTCTATCTTAATTTAACCTTATTTAATGCATGTGATAGTTGTGAATAACTTGGCTCAGTGTATGCTGGGTTGAATTTCAAACGGATGCATTAGCATGGAATAAGTAAAAATTTGTGTGTCAACTTTCGGTTAAGCAGAATTTTCTTCTACTCATATAAGTCCTTTTGGCAGATTTAAGGGGCTTAGACCTACAAACTGGAACGTTCACCTTGAGACAAATCAACTTGGCAACGGACAATTTTGATGTTGCTAATAAAATTGGAGAAGGTGGTTTTGGTTCTGTATACAAGGTAATTGAAAGAACACTTGCTTTCTCAAATTTATCACAGTATAACTTGGGCTCAAGAATGCAGGCATCAGATATTCTTTTTGTTGACATTGTATCTTAATTGAAGGGCAATTTGTCTGATGGAACCATCATTGCAGTCAAACAGCTTTCTTCCAAATCAAGCCAAGGAAACCGTGAATTTCTGAATGAAATAGGCATGATTTCTGCCCTAAATCACCCGAATCTTGTAAAGCTCTACGGATGCTGCATTGAAGGAAACCAATTGTTGCTTGTATACGAGTACATGGAAAACAACAGCCTTGCTCGTGCATTGTTTGGTAAACTAAAGTAGCATGTTCTTTGTAAATACTCTTTTTTGTAAGAGCCGTCTAGTCAAAATTTGCACATGGACCTGATAACTTACAGGCTCTGAAGAAGTCCAGTTGAAAATGGATTGGCCAACGAGGCATAAAATATGTGTTGGTATAGCAAGAGGCTTAGCTTATCTTCATGAAGAATCAAGATTGAAGATTGTCCACAGAGATATCAAGGCAACCAATGTGTTACTTGATAAGGAGCTAAATCCCAAGATATCTGATTTTGGCCTGGCGAAGCTCCATGAAGAAGAAAACACCCATATAAGTACTCGTATTGCTGGAACTTTGTGAGTCCAAGCATTGATGTTCCTTTTTCGGGAGGGGGTTGTTGAACAGTGATTGAGGCAAATATAGAAATTAAGCTGTCTACTATTGAGAATAGAGACCAATCATCTTGATTAAATATCCTGATTTCGTACTTGTTATATTTCAGTGGATATATGGCGCCTGAATATGCAATGAGGGGCTATTTAACTGACAAAGCAGATGTATATAGCTTTGGAGTTGTTCTTCTGGAAATTGTCAGTGCAAAGAGCAACAGTAGTATCAAACCAAAGGAGGATTGCTTCTATCTTCTTGATTGGGTAATGCCATTATCTTGCTTTCTTGATTTTCCTGCACTTGCTTCTTGTTCGTTTAAAGATGCACTTTGCCTTGTGCTTTTTGCCAACATGTAGCTTAGGGGCTAGTTCTTGCTGAATAACGCTTTTTATTGGTCTACTTAAGTTTGTGGTGGACTGATTTGATAAAAACCACATATCAACCTTAAAAGAAAAATATGATTTGATTGTCGCATTTGCTATTACAATATATCACAAGAAATAGGATATCTTGATAGCTTATTATGTCATATCACATAAAACTACAATTATTTACAAGAAAGGAATAGCAATCGCTAGTTGCGACTTCCAAACAAGGGAAATTTGTTGCCAACTGAAATTCTATCATGCTTCTCATGTAGGCTCATCTATTAAAGGAGGAAGGGAGATTGATGGATCTAGTTGATTCGAGACTGGAGCCAGACTTCAACAAAGATCAGGTTATGTTGACGATAGAGATTGCCCTTCTTTGCACAAATGTCTCGCCTACTGCTAGACCAAGTATGTCAACGGTGGTTAGCATGCTGGAAGGGAGAGTGACAGATCAAAACCTGATTCTTGACTCGAGTGCTTTGAGTTCGACGGAGAACCCTAAAGAAATTACCGATAAGCAACACCTATTAGCAGACTCAAATAAGAGCCAGAGTCAGAGCATGTCAATTGATTTGCCATTGACTGCATCTTCAACATCTACTTCTGATTTGTACCCAATCAATTTGACAACTGACTACTTGGAGAGTAGGTTATAGGGAAAAATATCATCTAAGGTAAACATAGTAAATGCATATCAGAAGCTATGTTGCCCCTTGGAGGAACATACAATGGGCACGATAGAAAATTGGGGAACCAAGTTTGGAGTGGGATTTTACTCCACAAATCTTTGTTAAAGCTATAGATAGGTGGTCAAGTGGTGTATTGATTTTCTTGGTGTCTTGTTGTACCTTTGTGTGCTGGATCAATATTTGTGCTGCGGTTTCTGCTTATATATGTTTCCTTGACGATCAATAAAAGTCACAACAATATTATATATGTTTGGATCATGATATTTTAGTTGTTGCAAAAGCTGGAATATATTTAGAATGTATTGGTGTTGTTTGCACATCTTTGCTTCAAATATTACTTGCACTATTATTTAGATTGACTCAATATTGTTTGCACATGTTTGCTTGCCGACCAAAGGTATTTAACTTTTCAGAAGGAGCCAAATTTCAACCTTAATTAGTTTGTCTACCGAATTTCATTAAACTTTTAAAAATTAATGGAAGAAAGATAAAAAAAAAAAAGGAACTATGACAAGTGGTGGCGTAGAGAAAATAAATTTTGCTTTAATATATAGATAGATAGATGACATTTACTTTTTTTTTTTTTCAAAAGAAAATGGAACGGCTTTTGAAAGTCCTTTTTCTTTCCTAAATTGCCTGAAAATAAAAAAATTAAGGGGGAAATAATTTAAAAAATCTAGATAAATACAACTTTATTAATTTGCTGGATAAATATTTAATGTATTTTACATAAAAAAACTGAAATGCAGTAAACTTTACTCCCAATATTTTACTCCCAATATAGAAGAATGCTCATGGGCATTCACTTTTTTAAACCAAAATGACGCTCATCATTTTCCTCCTCCTTCTTCCTCTTCATCCATACCAAGTAATTAATGCAGAAAACTGCAACTTCTTCAATGGAAATTGGTCATTTGACTCAGCATATCCTCTGTACAACCCCTCCACTTGTCCCTTCACAGAGCACGTATTCAACTCCCAAAGAGATGGCTGGCCGGATCAGATTACCTCAAACACAAATGGCAACCCCAAGACTACCAGTTAAAAAGATATATATCATGATCCAAATCTTTTACGCAAGCATAAAATTCTCCACAAGATTTCTAAAAAATTCCTTAAAATGGCCAAATAAATCCATCTAATAAAGTTTGAGAACTTACGACTTTTGGATATTCGAAGGAATATATTAGAACCGTCTGAAAAAGTTCAAGGACTTCTATCTTAATTTAACCTTATTTAATGCATGTGATAGTTGTGAATAACTTGGCTCAGTGTATGCTGGGTTGAATTTCAAACGGATGCATTAGCATGGAATAAGTAAAAATTTGTGTGTCAACTTTCGGATAAGCAGAATTTTCTTCTACTCATATAAGTCCTTTTGGCAGAATTAAGGGGCTTAGACCTACAAACTGGAACGTTCACCTTGAGACAAATCAACTTGGCAACGGACAATTTTGATGTTGCTAATAAAATTGGAGAAGGTGGTTTTGGTTCTGTATACAAGGTAATTGAAAGAACACTTGCTTTCTCAAATTTATCACAGTATAACTTGGGCTCAAGAATGCAGGCATCAGATATTCTTTTTGTTGACATTGTATCTTAATTGAAGGGCAATCTGTCTGATGGAACCATCATTGCAGTCAAACAGCTTTCTTCCAAATCAAGCCAAGGAAACCGTGAATTTCTGAATGAAATAGGCATGATTTCTGCCCTAAATCACCCGAATCTTGTAAAGCTCTACGGATGCTGCATTGAAGGAAACCAATTGTTGCTTGTATACGAGTACATGGAAAACAACAGCCTTGCTCGTGCATTGTTTGGTAAACTAAAGTAGCATGTTCTTTGTAAATACTCTTTTTTTGTAAGAGCCGTCTAGTCAAAATTTGCACATGGACTTGATAACTTACAGGCTCTGAAGAAGTCCAGTTGAAAATAGATTGGCCAACAAGGCATAAAATATGTGTTGGTATAGCAAGAGGCTTAGCTTATCTTCATGAAGAATCAAGATTGAAGATTGTCCACAGAGATATCAAGGCAACCAATGTGTTACTTGATAAGGAGTTAAATCCCAAGATATCTGATTTTGGCCTGGCGAAGCTCCATGAAGAAGAAAACACCCATATAAGTACCCGTATTGCTGGAACCTTGTGAGCCCAAGCATTGATGTTCTTTTTTCGAGAGGGGGTTGTTGAACAGTGACTGAGGCAAATAAGAAATTAAGCTGTCTAGTATTGAGAATAGAGACCAATCATCTTGATTAAATATCCTGATTTCATACTTGTTATATTTCAGTGGATATATGGCGCCTGAATATGCAATGAGGGGCTATTTAACTGACAAAGCAGATGTATATAGCTTTGGAGTTGTTCTTTTGGAAATTGTCAGTGGAAAGAGCAACAGTAGTATCAAACCAAAGCAGGATTGCTTCTATCTTCTTGATTGGGTAATGCCATTATCTTGCTTTCTTGATTTTCCTGCACTTGCTTCTTGTTGTTTTAAAGATGCACTTTGCCTTGTGCTTTTAGCCAACATGTAGCTTAGGGGCCCATTCTCGCTGAATAATGCTTTTTATTGGTCTACTTCAGTTTGTGGTGGACTGATTTGATAAAAACCGCATATCAACCTTAAAAAGAAAAATATGATTTGATTATTGCATTTGCTGTTACAATATATCACAAGAAATAAGTTATCTTGATAGCTTATTACGTCATATGACATAAAACTACAACTATTTATAAGAAGGGAATAGCAATCGCTAGTTGCTGACTTCCAAACAAGGGAAATTTGTTGCCAACTAAGATTCTAACATGCTTTTGTGTAGGCTCATCTCCTAAAGGAGGAAGGGAGATTGATAGAACTAGTTGATTCGAGGCTGGAACCAGACTTCAACAAAGATCAGGTTATGTTGACGATAGAGATAGCCCTTCTTTGCGCAAATGTCTCGCCCACTGGCAGACCAAGTATGTCAACAGTGGTTAGCATGTTGGAAGGGAGAGTGATAGATCAAGAGCTGATTCTTGACCCGAGTGCCTTGAGTTCCATGGAGAAGCCTAAAGAAACTACCGATAAGAAACACCTATTAGCAGACTCAAATAAGAGCCAGAGTCAGAGCATGTCAATTGATTTGCCATTTACTACATCTTCAACATCTACTTCTGATTTGTACCCAATCAATTTGACAACTGATTACTTGGAGAGCAGGTTATAGGGAAAAATATCATCCATGGTAAACATAGTATATGCATATCAGAAGCTATGTTGCCCCTTGGAGGAACATTCAAAGGGCACGAGAGAAAATTGGGGAAACAAGTTTGGAGTGGGATTTTACTCTGCATATCTTTGTTAAAGCTATAGATAGGTGGTCAGGTGGTGTATTGATTTTCTTTAGTGTCTTGTTTATACCTTTGTGTGTTGGATCAGTTTTTGTGCTGCGGTTTCTGCTTATATATGTTTGCTTGACGATCAATAAAAGTCACAACAATATTATATATGTTTGGATCATGATATTTTAGTTGTTGCAAAAGCTGGAACATATTTAGAATGTATTGCACATCTTTGCTTACTAATCAAATATTACTTGCACTATTATTTAGAAGAGTAAAAGGCACCAATGATACTCAAATTTATCATTGAGTGTTACATTGGTATCTCAACTTTTAATTGTGTTAATTTGATACCTAAACTATGTAATTTACATCGAATTGGTGTCACACTCAGTTTTTCGGTGAAGTTTATGGCACGTGCCCTCTCTTGTTGTAAGGCATGTGTCCTCCCCCGCTGTAAACTTTCATTGAAAAAGCCAGTGTGACACCAATTTGACGCAAATTACATAGTTTAGATACCTAATTGATACAATTAAAAGTTGAAAAACTAATGTGACACTCAGTAATAAGTTTGGATATCTTTGGAGCCTTTTACTCTTATTTAGAATGACTCAATAATGTTTGCACATGTTTGCTTGCCGACCAAAGGTATTTAAGTTTTCTGAAGGAGCCAAATTTCAACATTAATTAGTTTGTCTAACGAATTTCATTAAACTTTTAAAAATTAATTGAAAAAGATAAAAAAAAAAAAGAACTATGACAAGTGGTGGCATAGAGCAAATAAATTTTGCTTTAATATATAGATAGATAGATGACATTTACTCTTTTTTTTTCAATAGAAAATGGAACGGCTTTTAAAAGTCATTTTTCTTTCCTAAATTGCCTTAAAATAAAAAAATTAAGGGGAAAATAATTTAAAAAATCTAGATAAATACAACTTTATTAATTTGCTGGATAAATATTTAATGTATTTTACATAAAAAAACTGAAATGCAGAAAACTTTACTCCCACCCCAATAAGTGGGCCAGCCCACTATATATAAAAACAACAAACATGCAAAACATAGAAGAATGCTCATGGCCATTCACTTTTCTAAACCAAAATGACGCTCATCATTTTCCTCCTCCTTCTTCCTCTTCATCCATACCAAGTAATTAATTCAGAAAACTGCAACTTCTTCAATGGAAATTGGTCATTTGACTCAGCATATCCTCTGTCCAACCCCTCTACTTGTCCCTTCACAGAGCACGTATTCAACTCCCAAAGAAATGGCTGGCCGGATCAGATTACCTCAAACACAGATGGCAACCCCAAGATTGCCAGTTAAAAGGGTATATATGTTCCAGCCAACATTAATTGGTTTAGTTCATCTTAATTTTGATGATTTGAAGCTTGAATTTCTTCATGGTTGCATGCATGGTATCTGAGTTCATTTTTTATAAATCATATGTACATGTGTGTACATATATAGTTGATACTCACATCGCGTAATTGCTAATATATGACTAACTTATTCTTAAATGTTCTATTGTATATATAAATTATTACACATTAATTGTTCTAATAAATTTTAACTAGTAACTTAACCACCGAGAGCAAACATATTCATAGCATATGATGCCTGCCAAAAAATTGAAGGACCTCGTGGATTAGTGACAACTATTCTGAACCACTTGTGATTAGTACACAAGGTCAAAAAAAGTGGTAGGCAGTTAAAACTACGTCACAACATTGCGGGTTATGGGAAGCATTCCATTATTAGTGATATTTTTGTGAGAGACATGTATGATTTCGTCCTTTGTTGTGGAGGTGTTATAAGCATTAAGAAAAGTGAAAAAAATGTTTACACCCAAATATTACCTCCTCCTTTATCTATCAAAAGAACATTTTAAATATTTATAGGCGACCTAGCAAATTATTCACGATTAATTGATTGAAAACTCAGTTCCTTTGCATCATTTTATAATTTTGCTAATTTGTTAGGAATGATATTTTTTAGGAATGTTTATCGGATAACATCTTTTTTCCTCATGTTAACCATGGTCTAATGTCTAAAATCTGGTACTTAAGAAATTTATTTTCTTTCAAGTTCCAAGTAACAGAGACAACTGGATGTATTGGCTTAACTCTCCCTTGTCATTGATCTCAGTATTAATGCTTAAAATTGAGTAACAGAGAAAACTTGAAATAAACTTTATTTGAGTCCATGAGTAAGGGAAAATTTAGGACTGCTAATTTGGGTGTTTATTCTAAATTCCCTCCATATTTCATAATTAAAATCGGATACTTGATCTTTCTCTTAAATGCATCGCAAAAACTGCATACAAATGCATGGCCATCATCACCTGTTTAATGTTAAAGGAAGTCCTATTTATTACTTTGATGTGAAAGTCATTATTCATTTCTTTGTTCAGCCTATGGCTTTTGCGAGTTTGCCGGTTGATCTTCGTTTTTCAAATATTCCATCTTGATTCTTTCTTAGTTGCTTTCAAAAAACACTCATTCCGATTATTTGATTCTGTTTTTTAGAAATATCTTTTTTAAAAACTTCATACATATTTTTTAACTAACATTTATCTTAGAAACATATTTATCAAGAATAATTTTTAAAATGATTATAATAATATATTCTAAAAAATATAAAAAAGTACTTCTCGTTACGCCTGAGTCCGGCCAACTTGGCATATTATGTTAAAAGCACACGAATTTGAATTCTAGCGACAATCAGTAGAAAATTTGTAAAGATGACTGTAGATCATTGTCAGCAAGTGATCAGTGAAAAATCACTGGATTGCTATAAGCCACTAAATGCATTTGTGGCCTCCGTTGATCTTATAAAAAAGTACTCGCCTAAACTTTTTCCTACCAAAAAGTTAAAAAAAAAAAAGAGAAAAAAACACTCTTGAGTTGGCTCAGACAAACATAAATAACACAAAAATCCCTCCAGATGTGAGCAAAATAATTTACGAAAATGACTTACTAAAAAGCACCTCTTCAAAGTCTTTCTCCAAATTGTTCTTGTATGTACAGACTAACAAATGTAGTGTTACATTGATTTTCTTGAATTTAGAGCAAATTTGAAGTTTCCGAGACAAATCTATCTTCCCTATTCGTGAAGTTTAAACCTCTAGGTACGTAGTCTAAAATGTTGATTCGTAAAGTTTTTAGTCCCTAAACGTGTACGGAATGTCACTTTATATTTTTAATCTAATCGTCTTTTTTTGTACATTGAATACATTCCTTGATATATGTAGTAGTACCAAGCGGCTAGCTATATACATCCAAGAGTAATCTCGTTATTTTGAAGACGAATTATGAAACTTATTTCACTTTTTTTTTTTTTTACTCTCTGATAGAATCAGCTACTTTGTAATCTTATTAATATTCAACTAGTTTATAAACCATTATTTTCTTTTTAATGCATCAAAATGGGACTTAAGTTTTTCACCACAGAATAGTAGTAGTAATAAAAATTGCTTGGGAACATTGTAGAAGCAAAAAGTCATGTATGTTTACGTTTATACTGGAATTAAAAATTCATACAATAGAATAGCTAGTTCATTATCGAAAGATGAAGAAAATAGTACAGTAATATATTTTTGTCAAAGATTTGACAGGTTTAATTACTAAGAAGCAACGAGGCA
This sequence comes from Mitragyna speciosa, assembly GCA_024721245.1. Classification (NCBI taxonomy): domain Eukaryota; kingdom Viridiplantae; phylum Streptophyta; class Magnoliopsida; order Gentianales; family Rubiaceae; genus Mitragyna; species Mitragyna speciosa. The sequence goes on from CM045567.1 coordinate 20,651,766, forward strand.
AATGTTCGCTTTTTATTGTATTAAGAGATGGATAAGTAACAAAAGGTTAGTTCCTGGAAGCCTTTGTATGTTATAGTTGCTACTACTTGCTGAAGCTAATATTGCTAATTAAGTAGTAATTAAACTTTGATATCAGCTAGCAATTGTTGGAATTTTATATAAGACTCATTGTTCAGCCAAAAAAAATGCCTAAAAAATGTTCAAGAAAAGGTTGAGTATGAAAGGAATATAGTTGTCACTATTATCAAACATTGTGTCAATGGTACATTTGTTGACTTTTCCATCTTGTTCCATGTTTCCACACTAGCAACTTTGCAAGCTTAGTTAGTCCATGTTGGTGGCATCCTGCGCCTTATAGGATCAATAGTTCAAAAAAAAAAAAATTAAGGCCAATTTTGTATTTAAGCATTTAACATTTGTAGCAAGTTTGCATGAGTGATCGAAATTTATTTTGGTCCTCTAGTTAGAATATATAAAAGGCTTGTTCTCAACAGTTTTCCAGTTTCCAACTTAGAGTTAAAAGAATAAAATTAAGCTAGAAAACGAGGAGAAGCCAGATATTTTTGGTTCCTGCACGAGTCCATTTAGAAAACGGGGAGAAGCCAGATACTACACAAAAAGTCAATCCAAAAGTTTGTGCATAGAAATGCAAAGTAGTTTTCCACCGACAATTTCGTCCTAGGTGAAATATCAATAATTCATTCTCCCCAGTCCAATAATAAAAGCCTTTCATTTTCATTCACCATACGTGTTACGTACGTGCTCCATTGGCCATATGAACCCCAGGAAAAAAAAAAAAAAAAAAACAAACGTTAGGGGAAATGAACATACACACACTAATGTGTGGATGCATACATGCATGCAAGTACGATGTACAAATATTAAATTAAATACAACTTTTTGATGGAGAAATATAGCCACACATCGACAAACAATTAACTATATCAACGACCAAAGTCTTCCCCATTATTCACCAAGTGGCCCACTGGCCTTTGCTTATAGCACATAAGGATGCAATGCATGAACTTTTGCTTATAACATCTGGCATCAAAATCCAGCTTGATTTTTTCTTAGTTGCTTGCGGTTTCTCTCGTGCGTGGTGGAGCAATTTTATTTATTTTTCTTATGTACAACCAGTCCAGTGGTCACCATGATCACGTATTTAACTAATGCAGTAGAAAACAAAATTAAAAAAAAAACAACGGATTTATCATAAAAATATGGATAATAATTTCAACTATTTGCAATACAGTAGTATTGAAATATTTGCTTTTCTTAATTTTAGGAGGAAGTGGAAGAAGAGAACATGTATAATATTTTCAACTATTCGATGTACAATAATATAGCGAAACTTTCTTATCTTAAGTTTAGGAGGAATTGGAAGAAGAGTCGTGAAGGGATGCAAAATGGAGACACTCTAATTACTGGACTAATTTAATTCTTGCTATGTGTCATTTTGTTAACCTGTATTCTATAACCTGTTTGGAAAAATATAACAATTTATATGGTTAAAAATTGTGAAACTATAGAAATTACCCCTTTTAATTATTGCGCTCGATTTTCTCAACATGCAAACCTGGCTATCTATGAAATGACGTGGTAAGTGTTCGTTTTTCGTGCTTTCATTGCATGGGTAACAAAAGGTTAGTTTCTTGGAAGCCTTTGTACATTATATTTACTACTACTTGCAGGGCAAATTTGTTAAAATATTGCCCAAAAAAAAAATTCGGCATTTATAGGTGTCAGAAAAATTTTTTTGGCATCTAAAGGCGCCGCGTTTGCGAAACGCGGCGCTGAAATTTTTTTTTCAAATTTCTCTTGTGCCGCGTTTCCCAAACGCGGCGCATGAATAGTAGTCAAGCGCCGCGTTTGGGAAACGCGGCGATTACTGTTCACGCACTTTTTACTGTTCACGTACTTTTTACTGTTCTTTTTTTTTTTTTTTTAACAGAATAGGTAAGTATTTAAGGTTTTTTGTATTATTGTTTAGATAGATTTATAGGATTTAAGTAAAAGTAATGAAGGTAATTCAATATTTGAATTGAAAAATTTTAGATTTAAAAATAATAAAGCTATAAACACCAAATTTTGATATACCACTAAATTTTTTAATATCTTGTGAGCCATTTTTTATTTTTTCAGAATGTGAAATTTGGTTTTTAGAGAAAGTGTGCAAAAGTCTTCCGGAAAATTGTAATTTCAGCACGTAAATATATTTTTTGTCAATTTTTTATTTTTAAATTCATATTTATACCATCATACAAATTTCTAAATTTTGAAAATTTTCCAGATGAATCACTATTTTTTTAGGTATTACGTCAGTTCAAGGACAAAATAATCATTTCAATTTTTGAATACCTTTTTTTGGCTATTTGTGAATTCCAAACTCATATTTCATACTTTTACGTATATTCTAAATTTGTGATAATTTTTTCGGGTTCAAAAACTATTTTTTCTATAATGCATACATATCTGAGGCAAAATCGTTTTTTTTTTGTACCTGAAAAATTATCACAAATATAAAATGTGCTTAAAATTATGAAATATGAATTTAAGATTCTAAAAAAAATTAAAAATAACTATTTTGCCCTTGAATTGACGTGGTACACAAAAAAATAGTAGTTCATTTAAAAAAATTACAAAATTTAGAAATTTGTACAAGGGTATAAAATATGAATTTAAAAGTAAAAAATTGACCAAAAAGGTATTTACGTGCTAAAATTATAATTTTACCAGAAGACTTTTACACACTTTCTCTAAAAACTAGATTTCGCATTCGAAAAATAAAAAATGACCTACAAGATATTAAAAAATTTAGTGGTATATCAAAATTTGGTATTTGTAACTTTATTATTTTTAAATCTAAAATTTTTCAATTCAAATATTGAATTACCTTCATTACTTTTACTTAAATCCTATAAATCTACCTAAACAATAATACAAAAAACCTTAAATACTTACCTATTCTGTAAAAAAAAAAAAAATGTGAACAATAAAAAAAAGTGCGTGAACAGTAACCGCCGCGTTTCCCAAATGCGGCGCTTGACTACTGTTCATGCGCCGCGTTTGAGAAACGCGGCGCATGACAAATTTGAAAAAAAAAATTTTAGCGCTGCGTTTGTCAAAAAAAATTTTCTGACACCTATAAATGCCGAATTTTCTTTTTTTTGGGCAATATTTTAACAAATTTGCCCTACTTGCAGAGGCCAGTCGTATTAGATAAGTTATTATACTTTGATAACAGCTAGTAATTGTTCGAATTTTATATAATCTCGTTGTTCATTAAAAAAAAGTCTAAAAAAATTCAAGAAAAAGGTTGAGGAGGATGAAAGGAGTAGAGCTGTCAGTATTATCAAACATTGAATCAACGATAAATTTGTAGACTTTTGCATCTTCTTGCATGTTTCCCCACTAGCAACTTAGCAAGCTTAATTAGGCCATGGTATAGGCACCTGCGTCGTTTAGGATCGATATGGCCAAATTTATAATTAAGCATTTGCCGTTTGTAGCAAGTTTGCATGAGGGATTGAAATTTATTTTGGCCCTTCAGTTTGAGTTTGGATTTTGTTCTCCTCAAATCAACCAAAAACCTAATATTTTAAAGAGTACAATGTCATTGACGTAGTGCCAGAATTCCGTAGATCATATTCATTATTCTCATTTACTGAAGCACTTGTTGCAATGGAAAAAAACATAATTGCAACACAAAAACTCAAGATTATTTAGCACTGCACATAGGTTTTGTAAAATTTGAATCACATATGAAGTAACCATGTAGTATAGAGTACAAATATAGTCTTTTATAGTAGTATACTTGTTTTTGTAACGCTTAAATGCACATTTGAGTGTCAATTACTTTAGATGACTCATTCTTAAGTGGATTGAGTCAACAATCTCATCCGTGACCAAGCTTGCTTGGCTCCCTTATCCACCTCATGGACCCCATCCACCCAAAAAAATCCACTTTGGATAGTCGAGCTATGATCTAAGCTAATTCTAGATAGTCCCTGCCTAATTCCACATCCATCCTTATTAATGCACAGCATTGGCATCTTAACCACTGATATGATACCCCCACATGATAATTACTTCTCAGCATGCAAATTTGAACAGATCTTGTTGTCCAGAAGACAACTCGATCCATCCATACAGCATGTAAAGATCAAGATCAAGACCAAGAATAGTACTGGTAAAAGTACTAGTCATTCATTTGCAGTAGGTTATGTGTCTAATCTCAACGTCAAGTCTTTTCGACTACCTTGTAAAAACGACGTTGGAGTCAAATTGTTGAAGGACACTGCATATTTTCTTCACCCTCTAATAATTTCAGCCAGAAACTTTACCTCTTTTGATCAGCAACTTATATAATGCTAAGAATCCATTCTATATTTATATTTATTCTCCACTATTAATTACTCTCTTAAATATCCGTTAATTGTTACAAACCAAACACCATATAGGGGATTCCAATTTCCAATTTTGCTTTCCATGTGCATCATTTTCATGCTAACTAGATGGCTTGTGATGACTTCTCAGTAAGTATTAGGCAAATTCTATTTTCCAAAACCTTCTGGCAAGATGTGTTTCTACTAGCAGACTTATTCGACGAAAAAAAAAAAATGCACGGTCTTGTGTGTGCGGGTGTCAACCTAGTATTCTTAAATTTAATTCAGCTAGTTTGACCGCTCGAGCTTAATCGCCAACATTTATCATGCCAAAACTCAATTAAACTTGATGGAAATTGAGGGGGGAAAAAAGAAAATAGAGTGATCAAACAAGTTGTTAAGATTTTGTCTAAAGAAAGAAAAGTCAAGAGAAATTTTATTATTCAGTTTATCTCTTATATGAATTTTAAAAACATCTCTCGGTCAAACTATAGATTGACAATGAAATTAGACTACTAAGAATAATTAGATGAATTAATTCTCATTGTTTACCAAGGAATTGGTCATTCCTATAGACTTCAGTTTTCTTTTTGACGTCATAAAGCAATTGACCCGGTTACATGCTACTTAAAAAGTACATATCTTTTGAGTTACCTACCCCCAATACTCTCACTCTCTCTCTCTCTCTCTCTCTCTCTCTCTCTCTCTCTCTCTCTCTCTCTCTCTCTCTCTTGTATTTTGATTTTGAATTTTTTTATTAGTACTTTATAAATTTTTTTATAAAAATTATTTTTAATATTTTTTAATTCAATTTTTTTATAAAAATTTGAACTGAAAATCAAAGATATGGAGTGCTCTCTATTAATACAATAAAAATGACTTTTTTTAAGGTTAGCATTTGCATAAAACTCAAATTAGAGCATGGCTATATTTAAAAGTAAAGAGGTCTTTTTAGAAATTTTCTTTAAAAAGATACAAAATAAGAAATTTAAAAAATATGTATATCATAAATAAAATATTTAAAATTTACTTGAAAGTCATTATAGTAAACCAAACAAGTATTTTTATAACGATACCCATTCTATTATTAAACCAAATATGTTGGAGGGAATCATTAAAATCCATAATCATAGTAAGATTAATGATACCCATAGTGATAGTTTTTGAGGAATTTGAACCAAATAGCTCCTTAGTATAAAAATAGGGGATAGGTAAGAACTTCAGGGGGGGTGGGGGGGAAGCGCTATCTTTAGAATAAGCATCTTTCCTTTTCTTAAGTTATTTCCAAAAAAAAAGAAAAAAGAATTCTACTGTGTGTTTAACTTCAAACTTAGCTTGAATATTGGAATTATTAGGAGACTAAATCATTGAAATGCAAAAAAATACTAGGAAAACAGTAAATGAAGATTAATGTAGTCTTAGAAACCAAGAAGTAGTTCATGTAATTTTGCCAAAACTTTTATCTGCTATTACTAATTACACTAGACTAGACCGGATTTCAACAATTGCTAAAACCCCCTTTTTTTTTTTTTTTTTTTGATGCAGTTGCCGATTTAGATGTAGGCCACATAAGTTTGAATGGATAAAACACTGAATTCAAATTTTAATTTTTGTTTGAATATACGGTCAAATCGACCTACAGGGTCAATATCGACGGCAAACCACATAATACGATTAGAGCCTTCTATCAATAAAGAGATACTATACAAAAATCAACGAAAGTATGCAAAGTAGTTTTCTATACAAAAATCAACAAAAGTATACAACGTAGTTTTCCGCCAATATTTTCGTGTCAGGTGGGATCTCACTATTTCACTAGTTCCAATCCCATAATTAGCCTTTCATTTTCATTTGATAAACTTCAAGCATCACTATATATGTTCCATTAGCCATATCAACCGAAAAATTCTTACATGACTCGATCCATGGCCTCTTGTTGATCTCATGATCTAAAATATGGGTATTATTATTGCGAGTAACTTATATTTTGTTAGAGCAATTTTAGTCTAATTGACAAAATTAACCCTAACTAATATTACAAATTATTTCAATTTAACCCTTTTAGAAGCCGTTATGTACGGTTAATGTTCTGTGTTTTATCTTTATCTCTAGAAAAATAACATTGTCAAAGACTGTAACTAGATTTTTAGTTACAGACAAATCTTGACCATAGAAGAGTTATTATCAATCACAAACTCTCATCCTTATCCAACCTATAACCTATACTACTGGTTTCTTACGTAAGAATCTATATGTTCGTTTTTAGTTTTTTTATTGCAGCATAGACCTTAAGGGAAAAAAACTTTTGCTGACATTTTTATTACTAGATTTTATATTTTTCTTTTGAATTAGGGATTAATATTAAGGATTTAGGGTTCAGGTTAGGTGTAGGGTTTATATTTTTAGGATTTAGGGTTTTAATTAGATTAAGAAAATAGTAGCAACTCTGGCTTTTTATTTGTTAAGAAAAATTACGGTTATCTTTTTATTTGTTGAGAACTATTTTATATTTTTTTAATAAGTTAGGATAATATGGGGTTCTTTCCAAATTAAGTTAAATTAGTATTAATTTAGAATAGTACTTTTTTAGTAAGTTGGGATAATATAGAACTCTTTTGAAATTAAGTTAAGTTAGTATTAATCCAAAGGTAACGGTGTCTGTAATATTGAGTATCACAGCGTCTTTAACGCTACTATTATTCTTTCTCTAAGGTTATTTCTCTTCTTCACTTCGTCTCACTGGTACAAATTCTACCTTCACCTTATCACCGCCGCCATAGTTCTCCCGCTTTTTATTAACAGCCACCGACAGATGATTACTATGCTTTCCCTCTCTAAATGCCACTCTTTTTTGTATTATAGAGACATTATTTCACATCAATACTGTCTAGATACAATTGCAGCAAAGTCAACTTTGGTGGGACAATCTAAATTCATCTTCTGTTTGCTTAAATACATAAAACTATTCCATGGTGTTCAACTATTCAAGAATTACGATTTAATAGAAGATTCCAAAATATTAGGATATTGGGCGCTGCAACAACTTTTAGCAGAAAACTTTTTTTTTTTTTTAAAATAGAGGTATGGGGAGAATTTTTGATAAGTTTTAGCCAAAAAAAAAAAAAGGAAAAGAAAACTTCTGTAAAAAGAGGTTTGGGGAGAATTCTTGATAATTCTATAGCATTATATAGATGAGGAGAACAAAAGGCTGCAGCCAACTATATGGGAAGAGAAGGAGGAGGGAATAGCTGGAAGGGGTAGGGGATGGAGTAAAAGGGAGAGCAGAGCAGACAAGTGAGCTGGACGAAGGAAGAGAGTGGGACGAAGAGCAGAATTGGAATGGGCGACAAAGAGGGTAAATACTTAGATGTACCCGATTCACAAAATAGTTTTGTTGATCTTTTGGTCCAGAAGCAGTCACATCACTCATGGCTCACCGTATAAATGATATGGGTACTTCTGAATCAAGGGATCTACGGAATTATTCGGTAGATCGATTCCATCTAAGTATTTCCCGACAAAGAGGGTAGTCTATGGATTGTTGAGAGAAAGAGGAATTTGCATTGGAAGTGAGAGATATACATGCAGGAAAGAAGGATAGGAGTGATTCGAAAATCAATGGCCAGCCTAATTCATAAAAGGCAATTCTGTGATGCATTTAAAGTTGCTCGGCTGGATGTAAGTGGCCCTAGAAATAATATCACCCCTAAAATAGAATTACGTAAGCATTCTTTCATTACTTTTTTTGCATGAACATGTATTATTATACTTACACGACTTTCTTTTAGACCACGAAATCCACAGGCGAGATTGAGGACTCGGTCCATAAAAGAATTTTTCATATCAACCCCACATACACTAATGTGTGTATGTATGCATGCAAATAAAATGCAGAAATATTGAATTAGATGCAATACTTTGATGGAGAAATATAGCTGCATATCGACAAATTATTAACCAAGTGAACGAAAAAAGCCTTCGTGCCATTATTCACCAAGTCGACCAGTGCTCTTTCAGGTCTTCTCTAATGTTCTATCTTGTATTTATGTTCATTATATCTTTGGCTTGAATATTTACGCAAAGATTTAGTACTATCTGCCTTTCCTTTTTGCTTAACAACACTCGATAGAAATGTTTGTCGGACGACTACAACTCCTAATTGCTTCAGCTGCTGTTGTATTCATCTTCCTACTGATAAATCTTGCCTCCGGAGCCACTCTCGTGCCAGATGAAGGTGGATATAATATAGTACTTATTACCAATTTCAATTATAATTAATGTGTGTTAGATATAGGTAACGTTAATTTGTTGATCTGATAGTAATATATAGAAGGCAATCATTTGCTGTTTTCCAACGTCTGTTTTGCTTGTTGTAGTGGAAGCTTTGAAGGAAATTGCAAAAACGTTGGGGAAAAAGGATTGGGATTTCAGTGTTGATCCATGCAGTGGAGAAAGGAACTGGATAGATCCAACTACTTCAAAAGATAATAAGAACGCAGTTACCTGTGACTGTTCCTATGAGAGTAACACAACTTGCCATGTCATTAGTATGTATGTAACCTATCCTTTGTCGAATAATGACACGTTCGAATGTTTATTATGCATCATGGTGGTATAATCTTACTCAGGGGTGACGAGGAGCCACAGTTTTGGCTTCAAATTTTGAATTAAGACAATATATATTTTTAGTGCATGATATCATCCATATGTTACATATTGTTGGGTTGCGTTTTTTCAAAATATGATTTTGAAAATTTTAAACACGTTTTTCAACTGAATTTTTTATTTTGCCAAACAAATCTATCAAAAAGAATTTCTAAACTACTACAATAATATTTTATAAAAAATACCAAAAAAAAAAAAAAACAACCATTCAAATGGATAACTTTCTAATCATATTCAAGTCATTACCTTGAAACTAATATAGTTAAACTAGATCGGAAATCAACTAATTGAACTTGTTAAACCTTGGAAATTTTGTTTGTCTAGTCACTTTATCCTTTAGTATTTCTTTTATTATTATTATTATTATTAGGGGTAAAATTTGACCTAAAATGGATCTACAAGAATCGATCACCAAACAACTTCACTCATTTGGAATTAATACAATGCTTAGACTTGGTAGGAAATATGATTAGCTTCTTTGGATCGTGAGTTCTTTTCACGGAAAAAAGAGGGAAATATAACAATTAGATTGCTTTCTCCCCTGTCGAATCTTTGGAGGTTTAAAATTTGCTAGAAGCTTGATCCTTGTAGCCTGGTTTTACGACACTAATCATCATTACCAATTTTCCACTAACGCTAAGCCCAATGGGATTGCTTTCTCCCCGGCCCCACTATCTCATTATTTCTTTTAACATATGAGTTTTTTTGGGCATTATTTTAGCGTCTAATCATACTTTTTTGGGTGAATTAGTTTAGTATCTAAATATGTGGATTTAACATGTTAGAGCAAAAAGGAACTAAAATTGAGCACAGTCTTGGGCTAGAGAATTTGATTTCAAGGTTATGGTGCTAAATAGAAGAACAAGAAATGACAAGAAAAGTTTGAACAAAGTAGCCATCTTAGTTGTTTTGACAATTATATTGATCGAGTACTAAAATTACCATACCCTTTTTGTTACAAAAAGAAAGAAAATTAAAAAAAACCATAATAAAAAAAAACCATAATGCTTGAAATGATAAAAGAATGTTTCCCTTCATATTAAACCATGCATCCATTAATGGCAGAAACGATATTTATACATTTTATTCACGATAAATTATTAATAATTGACTCAGCGCATCTAATGGCAGTATTTATTCTTATAATGGTAAACGTTAGGGTAATACTATTGGCACATACAAAATTAGACCATTTTGTTATCAATAGGATCTATGTTCCCCTGTATCTAAATAAACCATACATATATTAAAATAATAGAAATTATGTTATTTGTCAATATTCTACCATTTTGTTATCAATAGGATCTACGTTCCCTATATATAAATAAACCATACATATATTGAAATAATAGAAATTATGTTTATGCATTTTATAGTTGTAGAACTTATGTTTGGAAGGGTAAACGTTGGATGGTAATATTTGTTGCATGCAAAGTTCCACTCTCTAATTATCAAGTTCTTACTCCGAATTAATGGCTCTTAAATTTAATTTATGTGGTGTGCAGGTCACTGAAATCGCAAAATCTTTCGGGAACACTGCCACCAGAACTAGTCAGACTCCCTTACCTTCGTGAATTGTAAGTTTTCGATTTTCCACACGAAAGATAAGTACTAAAAGGAACCAAACATAATTACAGAAAAAGTTACTAGAAAGATTCTAGAAACCCACAAAAAAAAAAAAAACTAGAAATGATTAACTAACTGAACTGCTTCTTATAGCGACGTCACCCGCAACTATCTTTCTGGTAAAATCCCTCGAATATGGGGTAGCATGCAACTCGAGCACATGTAAGTTTTGCTTCCTTTTTCTGGATTTAACAAATTATTCTTGTTCCAATATTCATGTGATGTGTGGATATGTGGGATGTTTGTCTTATGCAGTTCCCTCCTTGGAAATCAGATATCAGGAACTTTACCAAAAGAAATTGGAAACATCAGCAAACTTGCAAATCTGTAATGATTTCATTGGCGACCTTTCATTAATTTTCATGAATCATCCCAATTCCTTGACCAATGACTAAATTGTTGATTGTTGGTAAAAAATTGTATAGAACTCTGGACTTCAATCAGTTGTTTGGAGCTATTCCTCCAGAGCTTGGGAATCTCTCACGTTTAGAGAATTTGTAAGACCCTTATGCAAACAGAAATTTTTATCGATAAATTATTGTTATTATTATTATGATTGTTTGTTTGTTTTTGGATTTGGCTGTGAAATTGAAGAACTCTGATCTCAAACAATTGGACCGGAGAATTGCCTGAAACATTAGCTAAACTGACCAATTTGAAGACCTTGTGAGTTCCTTATGTTCAGTTTCGGTCCAGTCGTGGGATTATAATAATGTCTTGATGCATTCCATTTTATGTTTTAAAACTGATTGTTTATTTAATTTGAAAATTTGTAGTCGGATTGGTGACAGCAACTTTGTGGGGAGTCTACCCAATTACATCCAGAATTGGAAAAATTTGTCAAATCTGTGAGATACTTACCTAAATTTCAAAACTTCAGTAGTTTTTAATGTTTTTTATAAGTTATTTTCCCCAAAGTTCTTCAGTTTTTCAGTTTCTTGTTTTGCAACTAAAGACTTGATGATGGCACATGACAGAGTGATTCAGGGTAGTGGTTTAAGTGGGCCAATCCCTCCTGGCATTGCTTCCCTGACAAATTTGAGAGACTTGTAAGCTTTCTTATTTTTTTAGTTGCATGGCACTCATGTAAATTTAAAGGAATGGCTAACATATGCGGCCAATGATTCGCCTTTGTCGTGTTTTGATTTGACACATTTTTTCTTTTGGGTGCACTGTCATTGAACCATATAAACAGAAGAATCACTGATTTGAATGGCAGTGGCTCAACTTTACCTAACATTAGTCAAGCAAAAAACCTGAAAATCCTGT
>CM045567.1:20663810-20692995 GCA_024721245.1 Mitragyna speciosa
ATATAATCTTGTAGTCTTGACGATAGTTACTTGGGATATTCATGACTAACATTGAGTTGTCTTAGACAAATATATATATATATATATATATATATATATATATGTATGTATGTATGTATGTATGGAGTTGTCTCAACATATTAATTGTTGAATGATTCAAATGGAAGTTAATTAGACACTTGTGTCTATATTGTGTTCTCAACTTAGATAAATTTGTCTTGGTAATATTGAGGAATGATGTCCACTTTTCTCCTTTTGTTTTAATCGAATTTAAGAAGGAAGAAAAAAAAAACTAAAAAATGCAAAAATTGTGACAGGGGATGCCAGTTTTTCAAATTGATAAGTCAGTGTACATATCAGTTGACTAACAGCTTATGCGGGCAAGAACTGAGAAGCTTATCATTTGTTTAAGCAAAACCAATTGGATGACGATTCAAACCCCCACCAGAAAAGTTGGAATGCTTACTCGCCATTCATCATAGATGTTTCCAAAATCTCTTTGTCTGTCATTTTCTCCAACGCCCAAATTGAAAATGTCAATCCAGAATAAAGAAACGTTAATAATTTCATTTATTTTCGCTATTCCCCTCATTATTGCCATTATTCTACTATGGCCACTTGAAATATTTATTTATAATTGCATACAAACAATTTTCCCTACTTTTTGTAGGTTTCCTTTCGGCTGATCTTTGCCATCAAGTCAATCTTTGCAGGCTGCTAGACTGGGATTTTGCTAACATCTACTTTGACTGATTCGAATATACAATATATGGCATTATAGACATCAAACCTTATTAATTTCCATCTCAAATTAGAACTATTATATTATCTAAGTTGCATGTATCATTGCCCCACATGTGGTAAGAAATTAGTCGGATTTCATAATCTGCCGTCCAAATAATTCAGTCCACTTATCAACCACCCTAACTTCCAGTTCAAAGGGTTGTTAAAAGATCCTCCTCTAAAGATCACAGGTCTATTAAGTTAATATCTTTTTTGCATTTTCAGTCACACTTTCTTTGGTAAATAAGTCAATGCAAGTGGGCTAAAACCAGCTCAGAATAATATCAGAATATTCTTCAGATCCTGTAGGTCTACAAGTGGGCTATATTAGTTATTTTTTGTTTTTAAATGTTCATTTATAACTTAGGAAAGACCAAGGTGAAAACTGGTGGACGCATAATTACTATCACTTTTAAAGTGTACACAACTAATCACTAGCGTTTAGTGCAAAAGCAACAGTTGTTTACATAATTACGTGTTACTATTTGGAGTGTATATATGCAAAGTTAATCAAATATTTGGTTCAATGTGTATTCCAAGATAAAGGAGTGTGGTATGATTATGGTCATATGGTGCAATAATCCAAATCGTAGGAAGAACATGTAACGAATATATAGCTAGAATTTGACATAATTATCTTTTTATTTTATATATATATATTTATTTATTTAAAAAACTTTTAAAGTTGTTACAGTTATATATATATATATATATATATTAAAGCTTTAGTAGCTGGGGGTTTACTTTTGAGAGTTTATATATTTCCTAGTTGGGGGTCTTGGGACCTGAACTTTCAGGCAATAGATAAAACTGAAGGTTTAGTAGTGCGTGGGGTTGTTTCGAAGAGTGAAGAATGCCCGAAATCAAGGTGGTCTTCAACCCATCAAAAAATTGCACACATTCCCCTAGACCCTAAAACTAATGGCTATTTACCCATGACTTGGGGAAAGAAATTTGGAGTTTACGAAATAATTAACTTGATGTCTAAATTATCAAATACAGGACGTATACAATTAATAATTTTGACTAGGCCCATAGAAGAAATAATTAGTCCAAAAAACCAGTAAAATAAATCGATCGTACAAGTTGATCTGATTATGAAAAAAATTACTATTAGTAACATGATAATAAACGAAAAGGACAATACAAAGCAAATTTTCCATCTCCTATCTCTCCTTTTTCTTGTAGAATTTTTGGTTATTGGCAATCACATCAATCAAATGCTAAATGTGGAAATTACAGGAAAACTTTTATTTTCTTTTTCTCCTGGAAAAGCGAACTTCTGTATCCCAATAGACTTGTTTTCAACAAATTCTAATTTTTGTCAAAATTGATATTTTAAAAAAGTTAAAAATAAGTTATTCCTCATTATAGTTTAAAAATTTAAAAGCGAGGTCAAAAGCAATTGTAAATATCACGAAATAGAAAATCAAAAGCTAAAAGAAAGTTAAAAAACAACGGTTGAGAACAAACCCAAGATAAGGCAGACGACCAACATAATCAATGCTAAGGATATGGATTGCAAAAACTAAGCAGCTAACATTATTGAAGGATATATATCATATACAAATTCGTATGAAAAAAACATAAAAGAAAGGTGGGCCAAAATTCCCTTTATTTGGAATACCTTTTAATATTTTATTTTTCAAAAAAAAAAAACTTCAGATCATTTAATAGCAGTTTTAATGCTCATATAAGCCATACTAAACTACTAGAAAGGCAACCCACTCAATGTTATAGAATAAAGCAAAAACGAAACTAATGGTTTTGCAAATTACCTTCCCCTTATGTGAGATCAAATTATTGGGAATTTATTAATGATACCTTAGGTTATAACTGGAGCAGGTGTTTCAGTTCATGCCATCTTCGTTATCCGAAAAACAAATCAAGAATAGAAAAAACGGTTGGTTGGAGCTCAGTTTTGGACTAATCATTCATATTTTTTTTCTTTTGTTTCTAATGACAATTTAATTTTTTTTAATTTTCCCTTTCAAATAGATTCTGATGGAGAATGTAATAAATTGATCATCATTATTGGCATTATTCAATAACTTAGATTCCACTTGCACTTAAGATTTAAGAATAAATCCTGTCGGGAGTGGTTGGCCTATGTGTTGCCCTAAGGAAGCGTGGGTTTTTATTTTTTATTTTTCCTTTTTAGGGGATAAGATATATATATATATATATATATATATAATCAATCTACGCTATTACAATAAAGAAAAGAAAATGATGTTAGTGAGATTCGGACTCTCAACTTCTCAAGTGGGTTCAAAGAGCTTTAACCGCTCACCCTTTATTCGTTCATTTGAATCAAATTGTACTTTAACTTTATGTGAGGAATTCCCCAAAATTTTGTTTCCTTTTAAGTGAGGAATTGGCTATTTCCACAAGATATGACATGTTTTAGATGCTGAAGAAAAAAAATTTTCTTATTGTCCAGGATGTGACTATAGTTTATGTATTAAATAACATTTTTAAGTGGCTCAAATGAGGTAATATTTAACAAAGACAAAGCCACATCTCGCATAACACAAAATGATAGAGAACTTCATCAGTCACAAAATAATTACTCTTATCTGCATTGTAGCCTCGGATACATACTCAAAATTTCAATGTTGTCACGTCCATTCTTGTGCTTTTGAACTTCTTTCTAACATAAAAATTCATGCCAAACCATCCCACACGTAATGCATATTTTCTACTTGTGTGTTGACAAAATGGTTATTTAACTGCCATTGCCAATATTTTCTCATGATGTGTTGGGGACGAAAACGTGCTGCTTATCGTATTGGTCCAATCAAGACATGGCATCAATTCAGGCCTAAGCTTAGTCACACTCAACACCAGACTTTGCTAAATTTTCTTCCCTTTTCTTGAAAATCACTGAAATAGATGTCCCCTGGTGGCCTGGTCTGCCGGACATTAGTAGGCGAGCATGGTCCCCGTTTATGATAGCCAAAAGGTCCAAAACCAACCAGCACGCTATCACCTTCATTTCCTACTGACAAAACAAAATGAAAAGAAATTGTCAAAAGCCCTCTAAGAAATTCCGACTCTTGCAAAAACATTTTTGAATTTTTTACTATTTTAAAGAGAAATAGATATCGATATCGATATAGATGATGATACCGAAAATGGGGGGTAAGAAATGAAAAGAGGGCCTTTGGTATGTCAGTCAAAGCCAATGAGTAGGAGCACTTTATAGCTTTAGACCCCATAATGTTATGTGGACTTTGGAAATGTCACCAAGCCACACCTTTCATATAGGGGAATTATTTTTTCACATCTTTTCCGGTGGAGAAATTCTCTATATCAATCAAAATATAATATGATTTGAAAATGAAAAGTTTAGAGACAATTAGTGAAGGCAAAAGAGATTGATCATTCTCTAATTCAAGAAAGATATTTAATGATTCAGTGTACAACTTCAATAGTGAAAAATAAAGCCAAAATATTTTCTATTTCCGGCTGCAAATTTGAGGTGTCTTTTTCTCCATATCGGTACTATCAATTAAGACAAAAGAGATTAAAAAATCTAACCATCTTTGGGGAAAAATCAAGAATCTTTGGTGGCCGAAGAATGTATACTATATTGTTCATGGAAGTATAAGAATTTTGAACAGCAAACTAAATACATATCGAAATTACATATTCGAAAAGTAGAAATTCTTAAGTGTGTAAGAGTTATTATAAAAAAAAAAAAAAAAGAGTGTAAGAGTTACACGCCAAATTAATTGTTAGAACTATTGGACTCAAGGAAGGTTGGATGGATACTTGCTATAAAGAGTACAAATGAGTATTAATGGCACGTTAAGAATTGCCTAGAAAATAAGCAGAGGACAGAATTCTGAATTAGACCCCACAAGTCAGATGGAAATCTTGAGTTCAGGCGCAGAGTGTGCCAATCTGCTGGCATTGGTGGAGGCTACAGTAAAGTCTTCAACCAAAAAGTTGCTAGAAAGAAAGTTATTAAAAAAAACAAAAATAACAAAATAAAATACCATCTCATTACGGCTTTTTTTTAAGGTTCATTCTTTGTCCATAAATAGCAAACATTTGCAACAGCCTGTAGATCATCAACATTAGTTCTCTCCCCCTCTCTCCCATCCCTCTCCCTAAATTCGCACTTTTCTTGATTCAGGTACTCAGCTTCTGTTCCTATCCAATATTCAGATGTTCAATTGAATTTCGGTTCGTACGCACACTCAAACACACACTGATGCTCACAGTGACACATACATATGGCAGTATAACATTAGGATATTTTGGCTGCATTGCATCTCTTTGTTAACGGGATTTGACAAATGGCCTAATGTTAGTTAATTATTTTTTTTCTTGTGGTTCCTAATCTCTTGATTCATGAGTCATGATCAGATTTTCGTGGTCAACTTCAAGCTATCCAAATCAGTGATTTTGTTGCTCTTGCAGGGACTACCAATTGGAATTCACTATTGGATTGAGAGAGGTTGAGTTGAGACTAGGGAGTGAGATATGCCTGATAGGAATTTGGAAAAGTTGGCATCAATTGATGCCCAAATGAGGCATTTGGTGCCTGTCAAAGTGTCTGATGATGACAAGCTTGTTGAATATGATGCTTTGCTTTTGGACCGGTTCCTTGATATTCTTCAGGACTTACATGGGGAGGACCTTAAAGAAACGGTATGCATTTTGATTTGTATTTTGATGATTTGGAAGAGGGTCATCCTCAAATCAAGATTCAATTTTGTCCATGATGATAAAAATCTGATCTTGATATTCACAACTCATCCCAATATCAGTTGGTAGTGATGTTTTTGTCTTTTTGAGTGCTTAGATGGGAATTGTTTGATATTGATAATTCCAATGTGAGTGAAAATTTTCAGACTAGTGATAACTGTACTTTGTATGATGACAAAGATTGGATCTTTATGCCAGTTTTCATTGATTAATCAGTTTCACAGAAGAAAATGGCAACTGAAATTATGTCAAAAGTTCACGAGTATTTCAATCTTAGTGTGCTATTCACCAGTGAGTCACTGTCACTGGGTGCGCAGTTATCTGGCCCCTCAGTAATTTGACTTCCACACAATCTTAGATCTCCAAAATTTACAGCTCAACTTAGTGAATTCACCAGTTCCTTAGTTTGAATTATCTGCAGCATCTGCAAGGTCTGCTCAATGTAGTTCTGTTTGTTCTGTCTTTAACAATCTGATTATTATAGGTTCAAGAATGTTATGAACTTTCCGCTGGGTATGAAGGCAAGAAGGATCCAAAAAAGTTGGAAGAGCTTGGCCATGTTTTGACCAGTTTGGATTCAGGGGACTCTATTGTCATTGCAAAAGCTTTCTCTCACATGCTTAACTTGGCCAATTTAGCTGAGGAGGTTCAGATTGCCTATCGTCGAAGGAACAAGTCAAAGAACGGTGATTTTGCTGACGAAAACTCGGCAACTACTGAATCAGACATAGAGGAAACTCTGAAAAGACTTGTGTTGGATTTGAAGAAATCTCCTCAAGAGGTTTTTGATGCACTGAAAAATCAGACTGTGGATCTTGTTCTTACTGCACATCCTACTCAATCTGTTAGGAGGTCATTGCTTCAAAAGCATGGAAGGTTTTGTCCTCGTAACTGCTCTAGTTGTCCTTGTGTATCCACAGTTTATCGGCATCATTTTGCCTCTCCCCTGCATTCACGGCTCTCCTTAGAAATCACTGGAAGTTTTATATATATATATATATATATGCACGGTTTCTTTTCCTTTCTTGCTCTAATACTTTTTCTGTCAGGATCCGTAATTGTCTGGCTCAGTTATATGCCTCTGACATCACACCAGATGATAAGCAGGAGCTTGATGAGGCCTTGGAGAGGGAGGTAATATCAGCTTTTGTTGTGTCCCTATGTCTCGATATAGATTTTACATCCATTCTCTGCATTAGTTTGTACATAAACTGTCTCTTAGCATCACTAGGTCTTCTCATCATGAACACAATCCCTTAGTTTGTATCTTCTATTATTTCACTTGTAACCATTCACTTGCCTTCATTATGCAATCAGCTTCCTTCTAATTTACTGGATGTGATGCATCAATCTTTCAAAGTCTAAGATGAATAGAAAGAATGGTCATAATGGGCCGAATATTTATCTTGCGGACAGTATGCTGATGTTGTCTAATCAATTTCTTTTTCACCAATATTATTTGATTAGTCAACAACTCCTTCTATATCTTGTTCTTTGACTGATGAATATTTATTGATTTTCTTTTGATAATCTGGTGTTATTTTCTGTCTGGTTGAGCTATTGCAACTTTCTTAGCATTTCCAAATCTAGTAGTGTGTAAGTTCAGTATATTATGCTGCTTAAATATGATCCAGGAATTTACCAACTTAGACTATACCGTGAAACATGATAATATGATGACTGTATATCTTTAGATAGTACATCCCACTTGACTACTTTTGTCTGCGATGGTCATGCATCTGAGAGCAGTTCTAGAATGTTCACTCTCAGACATAAACATTCTAATATCTAATAGTGTTTCTTTTTATCAAAGTACTCAAAAACCTCACTTTCATGATTGATCTGTAGATAACTTTAAACTTCTGTTTCTTTTCCACCCAGAAAGCAACATATTTAAAATTCAATAGTGTATTCCAACTTAGGAACCTCTGGAAAATTAGAATTACTTGGAGAGGACGGTTGATCATTTAAAGTGTTTCTGATTTATGTTTTTTGACAGATTCAAGCTGCTTTCCGGACAGATGAGATCCGGAGGACTCCTCCTACACCTCAGGATGAGATGAGAGCTGGAATGAGCTACTTTCATGAGACGATCTGGAAGGGAGTTCCAAAGTTTCTACGACGTGTTGATACAGCTCTCAAAAACATTGGGATCAATGAACGTGTTCCTTACAATGCACCCCTTATTCAATTCTCTTCTTGGATGGGTGGTGATCGTGATGGTATAATATTTTCCAAAGCTAACTAATTCAATTCTTATATTCCTGACCCCTTAAAATTTTGGACAACGAGATACATCTGACACACATAAAAGGGTACTTAATAAATAGGAAAAGCGTGCATGCTCGTGAGATTTGTTAAGATAAATATTTAAAATGTCATCAGTCATATCTGCCTTTTACTTTCATTCACATTTCTATTATATAGACACACGCACTGCAGTTTCTGATTGCACCATGCTCATCTTCTCCAACTTGATCTGTTGTCAACATGTTATTGCTTCTAACACAGGTAATCCAAGGGTAACTCCAGAGGTCACTAGGGATGTTTGCTTATTGGCTAGAATGATGGCTGCTAACTTATACTACTCTCAGATAGAGGATCTCATGTTTGAGGTATCCAATATCAAGATCAAGTTTTTGGACATTTTCTTGAATGCTTTTGATCAACGTTCCATCATCTTGTGTCATCTATGTGCTTGTACTAGCTTTCTTACTCTCTTGACTTTTTGTCAGTTGTCCATGTGGCGTTGCAGTGATGAGCTTCATCTCCGAGCTGACATACTTCACCAATCCTTAAAGAGAGATGCAAAGCACTACATAGGTGAGTAGAGAGATTACTCCAAGAATTTTCTGTACTTTTTTCATTAATAGGATTCATTTGCTCCTAGAAACATATGAAACACAGGTTTGAATTATGAGTACAAAACTCATCCTTAGTAAACATAGGTGCCACAATTTCTACAACTGCTCGGAGCGTATGGTGCGATGTTTTGGCTTCTTGTTCTTGAAAGTAGGCTATCTCTATCTCCTTCTCGTTGTAGAGCCATTCACTTGCAACCTTATTTGACTTTCTAATGATACAGAATTTTGGAAACATGTACCACCAAATGAACCATACCGTGTTATACTTGCTGATGTGAGGGATAAACTGTATCAGACACGTGAGCGTTCTCGTCATTTGTTAGCCCATGGAACTTCTGATATTCCAGAAGAGGCAACCTATACCAATATTGAGCAGGTATTTTATTACTTAATTTTTTTTTTATTGCTTAGCACCTAAAGTTTCTAATTATACTGTTTCCTCCTATTTTTGATGACATATTAGTCCAAATTTCCTCATGTCTGTACATAGTAAAACAGTTTGTACAGTTTTGCTAGTAAACTTGGTTCTGTAATCATCTTCAGCTCTAAAACCATTTTACACATCTACAGGCATTCAAGAATCCATCTGTGTGTCTGCACAATTTTTTCTTCTATCCATATTAAGCACGTTCCAAAGCAGTCAATTTGGCTCTAAATCCCATTTCTGTTCAACAGAATTCTCAGAAACAGTTCCCGTATGGAGTCTACCTTACAGAAAATAATGTGCTGATATGTCACTCTGTATGTAGTTTTTGGAGCCTCTGGAACTCTGCTATAGATCTCTATGTGCTTGCGGTGACCAACCCATTGCTGATGGAAGTCTTCTGGATTTTCTGAGACAAGTTTCTATATTTGGGCTTTCCCTTGTGAGACTTGATATAAGACAAGAGTCAGACCGCCACACTGATGTCCTTGACGCCATTACAAATCACTTGGAAATTGGTTCGTATAAAGAATGGTCAGAAGAACGCAGGCAAGAATGGCTTCTATCTGAACTAAGTGGCAAACGACCTCTGTTTGGACCTGACCTTCCAAAAACTGAAGAAATCTCTGATGTTTTGGATACTTTCCATGTCCTGGCAGAACTCCCATCGGATTGTTTTGGAGCATATATTATTTCAATGGCCACTGCACCATCCGATGTTCTTGCTGTTGAACTTTTACAACGTGAATGTCATGTGAAGAATCCTTTGAGAGTTGTTCCACTTTTTGAGAAACTGGATGATTTAGAGGCTGCTCCTGCTGCCGTTGCACGACTGTTCTGTATTGATTGGTACAGAAACCGGATTAATGGAAAGCAGGAAGTCATGATTGGGTACTCAGATTCTGGCAAAGATGCTGGACGACTTTCAGCAGCTTGGCAGTTATACAAGGCTCAAGAAGAACTTATAAAAGTAGCTAAGAAATATGGTGTGAAGCTAACTATGTTCCATGGTCGAGGTGGGACTGTAGGTAGAGGAGGTGGACCTACCCATCTTGCTATATTATCTCAACCTCCTGATACGATTCATGGATCTCTCCGTGTAACAGTTCAAGGAGAAGTTATTGAACAATCATTTGGCGAGGAGCATCTGTGTTTTAGAACTCTTCAGAGATTCAGTGCTGCCACCCTAGAACATGGAATGCATCCCCCAGTCTCTCCAAAACAAGAATGGCGTGCACTTATGGACGAAATTACTGTGGTTGCTACAGAGGAGTACCGTTCCATTGTTTTCAAAGAACCTCGTTTTGTGGAGTATTTCCGCCTTGTATGTACTAGGCAGAAGAGACACATCAAGCATATTATTCCTTTTGGTGACAATTTTGATTAATTTGATTTTTTGGCTTTTCCCATGATTGTAGGCCACACCAGAGCTGGAGTATGGTCGAATGAATATTGGGAGCCGTCCTTCAAAAAGGAAACCAAGTGGAGGCATTGAATCACTTAGAGCTATTCCATGGATCTTTGCATGGACACAAACCAGGTTTCATCTCCCAGTTTGGCTTGGTTTTGGAGCAGCATTCAAATATGCAATCAAGAAGGACGTTAGAAACCTTCAAATGCTGCAAGAGATGTACAATGAATGGCCTTTCTTTAGGGTCACTATTGATTTAGTTGAGATGGTGTTTGCTAAGGGAGACCCTGGTATTGCTGCTCTTTATGATAAGCTCCTAGTTTCAGAAGACTTGTGGGCATTTGGAGAGCGCTTGAGGACGAACTACGAGGAAACCAAAAGACTTCTGCTCCAGGTACCATAGGAAATTCATTACAGTTAATTCCAGCTTATACTTGAGTTCTGTCCCAGTTAAATTGCCAAAATTGTTACGTCAACTCGAATAATTTTGCATACTGTAACTTCTTGTTCTAGAATGGTTACCGTAAATAACACAATACGCTGTTTTGCTTTTTGGCAGATTGCAGGACACAAGGATCTTCTGGAAGGAGATCCCTACTTGAAGCAACAATTATGCTTGCGCGATTCTTACATCACAACTCTGAATGTGCTTCAGGCTTATACTCTTAAACGAATTCGTGACCCGAACTACCATGTGGAGTTGAGACCACATATATCCAAGGAGCATATGGAGTCAAAACCCGCTGCTGAATACATTCGGCTGAATCCAACAAGTGAGTATGCCCCTGGCTTGGAGGATACTCTCATCTTGACAATGAAGGGTATTGCTGCTGGGATGCAGAACACCGGTTAAATTTATTTGTTTTGGTTTTCAATCACTGTAAGAGAAATGTTTCTTTATGCTGAAACCATCAATCAAAAGCAGAGCAAAACCACTTATTGTTGAAAAATCTGCCTCATCTGTATGATTAATCTGAACAATGCGTACCATCAGTTTTTGCGTTCAAATCCTCATCTGTTTGAAGTTACATGTCATGTATTGAATGTTGGTACCTAAGTCTCAATTACATACAAACACCTGAGCAATAAAATGGCTCCACTGCTTAGTTCTCTTATGTTTGTATTCCATCATGAAGTAAATGCCAATTATTCTATAGCTAAATTAATTGGGAAGGGATAGAAGCTCAAAAATTTAGACACATATATGCCCATAATCTCCCATTTTTAAATACAATTTTGATAATACAGTTTAACAAATTTCCAGTTGCCTTCTATTGACATGTTTATTCAATTTCATCCAGTGACATACAGTTTTATTAAAGTTAAAATAACATTGGCAGCACATATTATTTTTCAAATCCTTAAAGGGTGTGATATGTAATTTAGTCCATTTATTCTTTTGATAAAGATCTGTAACTTACATCACATATGATTCAGCCCAATTCGGGATGCCGGAGCAACTCAGAATTTTCGAGCTTCAACGACTTAAATTCAATGTAAACTTTTCATTTGTTCAATTTCAGTGCAAACTTGTGATCATCTGTTGATAAAAAGCAATGCACATTAATTATCAATATTCAAAATCATACAAATGTAGGTTGAGCCCCTTGAATATCAAGAACAACATCCCCACTAAGGCATGATCAGTCGAAAAATCAAGAAAATGGGAAAAAAACAAAAGGAATAAGAAAGGAAGAACATATAAAAATTTACTCCAAAGGTGTGGTTAATGACTTAAATTTCAGGAGGCATGTTTTCCCATATTATTTTGCTAATTCTTCTTTCACGAGTAATAATTTCCCCTGAGGGATAGGCAACAATTATTTTTATTTAGCTTCCAAAATTATGCTGCTTTTTTTAGTGGGAATACATCATATCACGGAAGGCGAAATGGAATGTTACGATGACAACAATGAGAATTAATCTCTACTAGTACAAGTTATTGCGACCCAATCTGAAATCCTCGCTGATTGAGATGATCTTCATTTTTTTTTTTTTTTTTTAAGGAAACAGAACTAAGAAAACATGCATTATCCTGCCAATTTGTGCCAAGTGTATATACAAGAAGTCGATAACAATGTGGTTCTACTAAATACCATGCTTTCTATTTCATTGGCTGAAGTGGTGTGAAAGTCTAAACTGATTATAACATGCTAAAATTGAATTTCCAGATTTAAGCTCCATTCATGCTGATATCCAGGGCAGGCAAGCAGAACTCGGACTGACTCCACCTTCTGATAGACATACTCTTCCAATTTACAAACAAGCCATGATTACATGCTCACTGTAGCTGCAATCTCAAAGAAGCAGCGACGCTTAGTAGGTTAGTCTGTTATGGGCACCAAAGTAACACCAAATCCTGGTTAATCAGTTGTTTACCAAGAAACCTCCAAGTGAGGATATCAAACTCGTAAACAAGTGCTTCTATACCAAGTTACTGCACAAGATTTGGTTGACGATTTAGACGCTTGACATTAGCTCCTAGAATCTGAAGCTTCTTCTCCAGTTTCTCATAACCCCGATCAATGTGAGATATTCCACTAACTTCAGTTATTCCTTCAGCAGCCAATCCCGCCAAAACAAGTGACATTCCGCCACGTAAATTAGTTGCCATGACTTGAGAACCATAAATGTGACTGGTAGGTAGAACGGTAATTTAGAGTTATCAATCTCTATACTTATTAAAATTGAGTCATATTCATGGGTGTCATGCCAGAATTAGATGCTCACCTTTCTCTTCCTCTCTCCTTTCCAAAAATCAAGGCAGTGCTTCCACAAACCTGAATTCTAAGTCCAAGTTTCCTCAATTCCTTAACTGCACAAAGCAAAGCCAAGATAAGACATGAGGGCATGGATATTCACGTCACCAACAGTTAGAAAATTTTGTGGCCAATGAAATATCAATGCACATTAGAATGAAATTCCAGTCTATTCCTCCTTGGGAAATGCTTATACAGTAATTCAGGCATCTTTTTTCCGTTCAGCAAATATAACAACAACATCACCATTCAATGCACAAAAATTTTAAAGACGGATGATAGGATATCCTCTGTTTCTAGTGCTTGACAGAACTGTTGACACTGAATATGCTGCCTTGGGTAAAAAAGAAGAGGTAGAGCCCACCTCCAATTCACGGAATAAGTAAAATAAATAAAAGATTAGCTTTCTTCCTAAACACAAGATGTGCATCTATCTCATGGTTAATTGACTAAATAATTTTCTAGTAACTTCAGCTACTGGTTATAGCAGGATGCAGCTAATTAGGCTTGCCATATAAGTTGAACAAGGATGCTAACATAAATGAAAATTAAATTCCACTGCATATGACCAGCTTAGTACATACCATGATTCATGCGGTTTTCAAATACAGATTCCTCCATGATACTTAAACCATTACATGTTGAAAGGAATGCCATAGTTTGGGGTTGGAGATCAGTAGGAAATCCAGGAAATGGATGTGTTTTGATGTCAAAGCCTTGCATTTCATCTCCAAATCTTGCAGGAATTGCTGAAAGCTAATGTCCTCAATCAATTATTCCTCAGAACAGTATTTAAGGGGTTATGGGTGGGGAAAGAACATGTAAACTCACATGTCTAAGTTTTTATACCTCCAAAGAATCACGCGAGCACTGTATTATTTTGCAGCCAGCACCTGACAACCTTTCTATTAAACAGGACAAATTGGAAGGAAAGACAGGCGACAAAGAGATACAAGATCGGGTTATCGCAGCAGCAAGCATGAAGCTGCCTGCTTCTATTCGATCTGGTATTATGCTGTAACAGGAACCGTGCAGATGACTCTTTCCATCGATATGAAGCTCATGGCTGCCTGCTCCACTGATAGAAGCCCCACAGTTTGTGAGAAAACGAGCCAGATCTATCACTTCTGGTTCCTGCATAGAGAATCTCCAATTAAAATGCTTGGAACAATTCATGTTGTTTGCAAGTCCAAAAACTTTCAATAATTCAGTTTAGCATCAGACACTGCACAAAAGAAAAGAGCAAAATAAGAGATGCTTCGTTTCATACTTGAGCTACATTAGAAAGCACAGTCTTTCCCTTGGCCAAAGATGCTGCCATCATTAGAGTTTCAGTTGCACCAACACTTGGGAAATCGAGCTGGAAACTCCCACCAACCAATCCTTTTCCATTTGCAGCATATGCTTGAACTTTCCCATCTCTGTGAAGGATGTATAAAGCCTAGTTCAGTTCACATACATCATTTAGTAAGAGTCAATTCTGACACACAAAAACCATCTCTTAGGTGTACTCTTTGTACATATACGACCGTTGCACCAGACTGTTTGTAATTTTGTCAAGTGACTAGCAAGTGTACCTCTTGTGAAGTAATAAGTGTCACAAATATTGACATAGTACAATACAAAAAGAAGATAGACAGAAAGGAAGACAACAAACTTAACTTTATGATGTGCAATTTATTTATTTAACCACTAAAGCAGCTTCATTGTTACATTGAGGAAAAAAAAAAAAGAAAAAATCAAATTTTCTTTTGAAATTTCTGCAGTACTCTAGTGAAAAAAATCATAGAGAGTGAATATCTGCAACCATTATGACACTCTAGCAAAATTATTTGCAAAAATAGAGGAAGCACAAAACACAAACCATTACTTTGACTGTGATTCCTGCAACTACAGGATTGAGATTGTAAGCATGGCTACCAACCCCTTGAACATTTGACAATGGTAAGCATATCTAGCATAATAAAAACTTGCATAGATATCCTTAATATTTACTGTATTCTAAACTTCTCAAAAAAAAGAAAAAAAAAAGTAACAGAGAGAAATAATTAATTCTTATTTTCAGTGTCCTGAAATAAAGAAACAGCAGAGTCAAAATTTTCTCCTGTCAGCCCCTCAAAACTCAAAGGATGCAGAAAATATCTAATATACATCAAACAGGTCTCAAATTCTTAGTCCATAAATTATTCAAAAACAATATTTTACTTCCTTAATCCAATCTTTTTCACATTTTATTCACCTATGGTTCCAGTTCAAACAATCCAGTGGAACATACCAGTTAATATTCTCTATCAGGAGCTAAAACAGGAAGCTGAGTTATAATACAACTGTAGTAAAATAAACCAATTAACACGAGACAGAAACTCAATTGATTCACAAAAAAAAAAAAAAGACTATATAAACAGCTCAACCTCAACTCAACAATGGATTCACAAACAAACTATATAAACAGCTCAACCTCAACTCAACGATGGCACCAAGAGCTCGAAGCCCACGAATATAGAGATCAATAGGACGAGCTCCTATATCGCAGCCACCAGGCAATCCCACCACTGCCTCGCCAAACCGAGCTAATAATGGACCAATGACGAAAAATCCACCTCTAATTTTCCCAACCGCATTCGAATCAGGCTCAATAGATGCAATGCCATCAGTACACACCACCAATTCATCCCCACAAAACTTAACTTCAGCACCCAAAGACTCCAAAACAGAGGCCATTGTTCGAGTATCAGATAAATCTGGCACATTTGCAAGCTTTGAAGCTCCAGAGCAACAAAGGGTCGCTGCAAGAATTGAAAGAGCTGAATTCTTGGACCCACTAATGGTAACATGTCCTGAAAGCTTTGAGCCACCAGTGATGATGAGTTTGGGTTCTGGGGTTTGTGGATTATGGATGGAGGCCAGGGGACTGAGGTTTTTAGGTGAGTGGGTGAAGAGCCGTGGTGATTTATTAGAAGGGTTTTGAGGGAGAGAAAGAGAGTGGCTGTTGGGGTTCAATCTTGAAGCCATTTTTGGAAATAGTAACGTTAGATTTGAAGATTTTGTGGAAGTCTAATAGTCGTGTATATGAAAGAGACCTTTAAAAATAGAAGAAAAGGTTACAGGGGTTACATGACTCTAAAACTTGATATGTCTAAAGCCTGTGACAGAGTAGAATGGAATTACCTTTAAGGCTGTCATGGTCTGAATTGGTTTCTGCGATAAATGGGTGAATTGGGTTATGCAATGTGTGTCTACAGTGTCTTTTGCTTTCAACCTTAATGGTAGTAAAGTAGGTTATGTTAAGCCTCAGAGAGGTCTAAGACAAGGTGACCCCTTGTCACCCTACCTCTTTCTTTTGTGTACTGAGGGCTTTAGTAGTTTGATTCACCAAGCTATAAATTCGAGAAAAATCTCTAGTGTACGTATTAGTAGGAGTGGCCCAGCCTTATCTCACCTGTTTTTTGCTGATGACTCCTTGATATTTTGTAATGCTAGTGTACAGGAAGCAAAGGAGCTGAAGAATATCTTGATTCAGTACGAAGCAGCATCAGGACAGCAGGTCAACATGGACAAGTCTTCTATACTATTCAGTAAGAATGTCACACACGAGAAAACATCAGCTATTTGCTTTGAATTTGGAGCCATCAAACAGGTACAACAAGGGAAATGCCTGGGGCTTCCTATGGTAATTACAAGATCTAAGAATCAGATTTTTGGTTTCGTCAGAGAAAGGGTTACTCAGAAACTACAAGGGTGGAAGGGAAAGGTACTCAGTCTTGCAGGCAAAGAAACTTTGTTGAAATCAGTTATAATGGCCTTGCCGAATTATGTAATGTCGTGTTTCAGATTGTCTAAAAGTCTTGGGAAAAACATATTGCAAGGCTATGGCTAATTACTGGTGGGGCGATTGTCAAGGGGGGAAAAAAATGCATTGGATCAAATGGGATAAGTTGACTGACACCAAATGGCAAGGAGGTCTTGGTTTCAAAGATGTATATTGCTTTAACACAGGCCTTGCTTGCTAAGCAAATTTGGAGATTGATTACTAAGCCGAATTTGCTGGTAAGCAAAGTCTTAAAGGCAAAATACTACAATAGAACAGGAATATTTGAAGCAGTCCATAAGAACAACTCATCTTATATCTGGCAAAGTTTGCTGTCCGCAAGGGATCTGGTGAAAAAGGGCACTCTAAAAAGGGTTGGTGATGGCAAAGCTGTTAGAATATGGAAAGACCAATGGATCCCTTTCAATAAAGATGGAAGAGTTAGCTGTGCAAAACCACCAGGATGTCAATTTGAAACTGTTAATCAACTGATTCAGGATAGATGCTGGAAGACTGAGACAGTTAGAAGCATTTTTTCTAGTGATGATGCTGAAAAAATTCCTAAGGATTCCTCTCAGTATGACTTCTGACATTGATAGGCTAATCTGGAAAGAGACAGATAACGGGAACTACATGGTTAGTTCCGGATATGCCCTGGCAAAAGAAATGTCCAAGGAGAATCAAGGTTTGATGGCAGAAGGAGAATCTAGTGTGGAGAAACAAAAAGGCAGAGTATGGAAAAGTGTTTGAGGTCTGAAAGTTAAACAAAAGATTAAGCATTTTCTTTGGAAGTGTCCTAAACCAGATTTTACCTGTCAAAGGGCTAATTCATTTCAGAACTGGAATTGGAGATCCATTTTGTCCTTGCTGCGGAGAAGAAACTGAAACCATTGAACATACACTCTTACAGTGTGGGAAGGCTAGATTAGTTTGGGAAATGGCTCCTTTACAATGGGACGGATTAGAAGAAGTCAAGTCTAACTTTTGGAGTTGGTGGGAGCAGCTGATGGAAGCTAAAAAGAGAACTGATGGAACTCAACACATTGAACTGACAGTCTATATTCTCTGGCATATATGGAAAAATAGGAACAGCATGCAGTTCAAGCAAGAAAGTAAATTTGGCCATGAGGTGGTGCAGAGAGCAATGGCAGAATGGACTGAATTTGAGGAAGCCAACAAGATTGAAAATAGATCAGTAGACTGAAAATCTGGAAGAGGAGGTACAGGGAAACTATTTAGACCCAGGGCACATAGGAACGGTGTGGCTATGGTGTGGAGTTAGTATCAATGCAATTAAATGAAAATTGGGGTATTGCATCATGGTAAAGGATCACAGAGACAAACTGCAGATGGTGTGGGCTGGCAGTGAATCCAGAGAAGCTGACAGATTGATGGAAGAGGCTAATGCAGTCAAGTTGAGTTTGCTACTCGCCAACGACAAAGGTTGGAAAAGAGCTCAGGTCATGATCCAGTCAAAAGTTTGTTGCAGAAGATTTTGAAACTAGAAATTAATGACGTACGTTGCGGAGTAATAGTTGAGAATATACTTTTGTTAGGTGATAGTTTCGATTTTTGTGTATTTAACTTGGCAAGTTGTTTAAACCAAAAAGCAGCAAGTAAAATAGCTAATTATGCTTTAGACTTAAAACAGATCGTTAGATGGGAAGAGAGCTTTCCCTTGTGCATCCTAGATGCCACACAAGCTGTAATTGGGCAGTAACCTTTTGTATATGTCTGTAATTTCAGACGGGTATATATGAATACACGCTGTTAATTTCTGGATAAAAAAAAAGTGTATATGAAAGAGACCGGCTAAGGAGTGGATTAGATACTCGTAGGTATAGTTATTTTCAGTAGATCAGAGGTTTTTTTTTTTTTTTTTATAAACTATCTCTTGTACGCACTTTTTTTTTTTTTTCAATAATCAACAATATACTATGTTACTTCTAACATAGACTACATGGGAATGGCTCAACTGAACTCCGTGATAACCAATAAGACTGAACCACTATTGGACCAAATTAGTGCATTATGTACCTATTTAAATTTTTGATGAGAAGTAGGGTTTGAACCTAAGACCTCCCATTCCACTTACCCCATGTTTCGTACACTGGAATGGTCCAGAATGGAAAGTCCTTTCCACCCAGAATGGATTGGAAAAAGTTTTCCAGTCCATTGTTTGATAACCCAAGTCAGAATGGAATGCCTATTCCTTTTCCAACGTTTGGTATGATTATATTTAGATGTCAGAATAAAATAAAATATATATTAATTTGACTTAATTGCCCTTAATCCTTTGTACTATAATATATCATATTTTTATTTTGTTTGTAATTATATGCCTATAAAAGACTTTAATATTTTTAATTTTAAAATTCTTAATATTCTTGCTAAAATTAAATCAATTATACTCTTTAATTAATTTTAAAATTTTTATAATTATTAGCATTATAATTAAAATTGTGAAAACCTTAATAATGAAACTACGTTCACAATTTAATTTAATTAATAAAAATTTTAGTTTTTACACATTTGCATAAAATTTAAAAATAGTATTTTAAACATTTTTATAGCAAACAGAAAAAAAATTCTAAGTATATATTAAATTGATTATGATTTAAAAATCATAAAAAAATTATTAATTGAAGTTATTAAAAACTTTATATTTTTTAAATTTTAAAATTAAAAATTAGTAAATGTATCCTAGGTAAAAAAAAAATTAGCAAAAAAAATGTGTGGGGGATAAAATTGACTACTATTTTTAAGGCCTTTCCAGGATGAAGTTGGAAAGGCCTTTCCCTACATTTTGTTAAGGAATGGGATTCCAGGAAAAAGTTGGAATGTCATTCCAGGTGGGAAAGGCCTTTCCAACTTAAAGTGTCCATAACAAACATGAGAATAGAATAGACAAGTTGGAAAGCCTTTCCATTCCACCCCATTCCCGCGTACCAAACGTGGGGTTAGCATTTAAAAACTTTGTGGTAGCCAACCCAACCAAGTTGGATTGATGAAAAAGCCTTTGGAACTTCCCTAACCACTAATGCAAGTCCCAGTGGCTGGTGATTTGGTAGTTAAAACTATCTTTTGTCGAGGGAGGGGAGTTGTGGACTAAAAGAAATCTTGAACGAGTCCAAGATGCTCTCGTCATATTTGAGACATTCTGGGAATGATATGAAAGCATGACTGCATATGGTTGAAGAATTAATTTTTCATTGTATCAAGATTGAAATGGGATGAAAATTGTAGCTTTTTTTTTTTAACTATTTTGAAGGGGAAGAATGAGTTTTTCTCCTCCTCATTGGCAGACTTCTGGCACTTGGACAAGGAGGCAATTGTTCTTTTCTATCTAAAGTAGTTCAATTTAGTATTACCTTAAAGTGAGACAAAAATAATTTTTAAGAATTTATATATAAATGTTGAACATCTGGAGAGTAAAGGGAGATTAAATATAAATAAAATTTTCCCTATTTAATCGTTATTTTCTCCATTATATACACTAGTTATATATGTAGCAAATACTCCCCTTTTATGACTTGAACATTCTTTCATTAGTTAATTTGCCTATGGAAAAATCTAACACAACTTGTTAATGAGCATGGACTCGCGAACATAACTAGTTATTGGTCTACTATGAATGTTGATAATTTTCTTTTTATCCTCTATAAAGCTTTAATTGAAGAATGAAGCAGAAACAACCAAGCAATGTTGCATATCATGTATCAACGAGTAAAATATCAATGGACGAAAAGAATGAACTATGAAGACCAAATCAAGAGCTGAGCATAAACATCTGCCTCGGACATAGAAGGTTATTTTCACCAAGTGATGTAGATAAACAAATGACACATCATTCCTCCAGATTTGCATGCCACATAAGAGGCGACATTTAAGTGACAAAATTTAGGTGATGAATATCATTTCTCTTTGCTAAACAAAATGGTCTGATCACCTCACCACTAAGCATGTTCCCCAAAAATTTTGCGTTAAGAGACTGAGATTGGTTACATTTCAGCCTGTCAATCGTGGTAAACATGAATGAAAGAGCCAATCTCTCTCTTCCTGCAAGCCTCAGGAAAATGTTGAAGTCCATAGACTACAAGAGAAATAGCCGCTCAACCCCCAATTTCATTTCTACCATTTCCCTATAAAAAGGCCTTAGCAATATATCAACAGAAAAACCAGTTAATACAAAAGCAAGAGAAGAAGCAAAAGACAAAAAACAAGAAATGGCAAAGGCTGTTGCTATTGTGTCTGCTCTCTGCTTTTTGGCCCTTACCGGCCTTGCTACTGCTCAAAAAAATAAAGCATTCACTGTTGAAGGCAATATCTATTGTGATCCATGCCGCGTTCAGTTCCAAACAAGTCTCAGTAGAGGCCTTGAAGGTAATTAATTGTCTTAAATTGTCAAAAAATTGGTTGATTTCTATCGTGACCAAAAAAACGTTCTTGCGTACCAGGTGCAACTGTTCAATTGGAATGCAAGGAACGTGACACAGGAAAGGTGACAGCCCAAGTTCAGGCTGTGACTGACAAGGATGGAAAATACAACCTGAGCGTAGATGGAGATCATGAGGAAGAAATCTGCGAGATTGTGGCCTTGAAGAGCCCCAGTGAGGAATGCAATGCATCCTTCGATGGAACTGACAAAGCAAGAGTTCTTTTGACTGAGAACAGTGGCGTGCAAGGCACAAGTCGCTATGCCAACCCTCTTGGCTTCAAGACCAAGGTGGCTGACAAGGCATGCAAGGGAGTCCTCGAAGAAATGGGCTTCATCCCAGAAGCTTAAATTCAAAGGACTTGATAATATCATGTAACTTTTTGCCTAGGTGTTCAATAGAGATTGACTCCAATATGCAACGGCGAAGCCAAGATCTAGAGGCAACCTGTGGTGTGTGAAGGGAACGACAAAATGCGAAGGAAAAATTAAGGACCATACAATTATAGCTTTTTGTTGAATTTTATTCAAATCAATAATAATTTGTGCCGTTGCTTGGAATTTTCTTCACACACTCAGACTGATTTGTTATAGAACACCTAATCTTCAAACAAAATTAGAAGTTAACACTTTAAGTAATGGTTTTTTTTTTTTTTTGGGATTAATTCAACATTCTAAGCTTCTAGTTAGTAAAGTAATCGATCAAAATTTTAAGATAATTTAGAACTTAGATAAACAATGATAAATTTCTAATTATAGGTGTAATATAGAAACATGTACTAAGCAAATGAACAAAATAAAAAACCTGAATCCCTCCATGAACACAATTGATGCTATCAACAAATTTGCCTATTTTGTTTCTCCACTCATTTTGACTCTAACATCGTAACTTTTTTCCTTTCCATGGATAGACCAATTATCTTATTTATGTCCTTTTTCATTGTTCTCCTTATATACAGCTCACAAAATATGCTTGTGGTAATGTATGAATTAAGAAACTTAATGAGACATTCAAATGGACCTTTATAATGAAGAACACTTATTATACACCTTAATTGGCCTCATCATATCTGAAATCTTTGCAAATTAAAACAACGGAATTTTTATGCTTTATAATGAGTATGGCTTCATACCCTTTTGAAATTGACACCTTCATCAATTGATCGCTTGAAGTTGGTGATTCTAAGATGCAAAAAGATCAAAGCCTTTACGTTAGGAAACAAAAGCATGTGTTCTTAGACAGTTCTCAATTCACGCCTATCAACAATTAGCTTTTCGAAGAGAAAATGGAGTCACCCCATTACAGATTTGAACCATTTGAAGGCGCAGTTATGCTTTCTGAATGAGACCAAGGCATAATTTGTTTCTCAAGTTGATGGTAATCTATAAGCATGGATTCATCAGCATGTATTCTTCTTTAGCAAAATGTATAACTACACAAGTAGAAGTTTCCACTTTTACCATTTCATTATAGCAAATGTAACCAGTTCATTTGCAAAAGTTACAGTTTTGTTAACAAAACTTGAAGCTTTTTGAATAAAATGTACCAGTTTAGTAACAAAAGCTAGCTAATTACTTCATTTAGCAGAAGTTAACAATTTCCTTAGCAAAATGTAACGCTTCATTAGTAAAAGTTATTAACTTGTCCCTTGAGTTGGTCGAGCTGGCAGAATTGGTGCAATTCCATCCTACTACCCCAGGTTCAAACCTCTCCCGCGATATAAGCCTGTCGCACAAAGCTTATCTAGTGCAACTTATTTCTTCATGTGATTGCGAGTTATTGCATGGAGCGGATTTACCTAGTGTATACTGTCGGGTAACGATTGTAGGTTTTCTAGTCAACCAAAAAAAAATTATTAATTTGCAAATTGTTCCCTTTTACGTATACGTAGTTTTAATCTCACGCCTTTAGATATTTTTGACTTTTGGCCAAATTAGGTGTAATATTCACAGATTAAAATGAGTATGCAGCTCCATGGAAACATTCCATGATCCTTCCTGTAATTCCAGGTCATAGTGTCTTTGTTCCATTATTGCTGTTAATAATTCATCCATTCTCTTTTTCAGCAGTCTTTGGTGAGGTCAATGTCTCCTAGCGTGTTCCATTATTGAGGTATGGGGCTGTTGAACGTTTACTTTGAGGGCATATTTATTTCTTTTGAATTTTTTTGAGTTTATTTCTGTTGATAGTCCATGCCTTAGGCGTGGTTCTATTTGAAGCACCAAACACTACGCCTTCAACTGCCACTTGAAAGCGTGATCTACTTGAAACTTAAATTACATGCATGGGAATGATAGACAGCATTGACAGCGCCACGCTTGGTATTATTTGCTTTATAGTTGCTTTAAATAAAAGTCTCGTTATACAGTTTTTTGAATTTGATAGCACCAAATAAAGTTTGTCCAGTTCTAAAAATTAAAGTCAAATCTTCGAAGTTCTCAATTTCCACTAAAATAGAATTTATAATTACTTTTTTTCAAATCAACTAAAATCTTTATTTTGTACGAGGATGCAATCGCAAATTGATCAATTATTTTAAAGCATATTAATTTATATAGGACAGAAAAACATTTGAGCAACCTCTAGGCTTGAATCCACACAAATCAAACGTTGGGTTCGACTAAATTTTAATCAAGCTCCATCCTAACTAGAGGAGTTCAAATACCTATTCAAGTTACATATGTCTTTAATAGATTCTAATTTTTGAGCTGCATTAAATACGCGATCAATTACAAATTAAATTCGAGTATAAATATTTTCAATCTAACTTTATGTGTTTTACTTCTATTTATATTTTTGCCGTCCCATTTTGACACGTTTATTTTTCCTTTTAATCCGTTTCAAATTATAGTTCACTTTCCAATTGAAGAATATAATTAATTTTTAACTTTTCTAAAATGTTCAGATTTAATTACTTTGTTATAGGTGAGAGGTGCATAGCAAACTATGTATTCACAACTAATTTGACTTATAGTGTAATTTTTTATTTTATATTTAATGTAAATGTTTAATGATGAATATAAGGATATTTTAAGAACATTATAAATTAATTTATTCTTTTAATAAAATTAACTATTTTTTTTAAATTGGGTGAAAAAAACTATAAACTTATTAAAATGGGATAGAGGGAGTAAAAATTATTACAAAAATCAAGTAGCAATTCATTACCTCAAATTTTCCTCTTACATACATACATACATACATACATACATACATACATACATACATACATATATATATATATATATATATATATATATATATATATGTATATATAAAAGAATGACAATATCATCTCTATGGTTAAAAATAAAATTTCAATCAAAGCCCTTATTTTATTTCTAGTGGGAGAAAGGATTTTCTTCTAATCTCCTACAAAACCATCTCCTCTCCTCCTCTCTCTACCCAAAAAAGAAAAAAAAGAAAATTTTTTTTATTGCGTAAACTCTGCGAACCCAAGAAGAAACCCTTTCTCTCCTTTCCTCGATCGGCTTAATTCAATTCAATGGCGAACAGCAATCTACCTCGTAGAATCATCAAGGTAGATTTCTGGATCTCCGTTTTCTCCTTTCGATCGCTTTCTTGATTTACTCATTTCTGATGTAATCACTTGTTTAGATAAATTTAGGGTTTTTGGTATATTATTACCTTTGATTGTTGCTTTCACTTTTAATTTGCATTTTCTTGTGTTTTTCTTGATGGGTTTTTGTTTTTCTTGATTGTCTCACAGGAAACTCAGCGTCTTCTTAGCGAACCCGGTAAGACACCTGTATATTTATCTGATTTTTCAATATATATATATATAAGGTGAGATACGGATTCTATTATTACTCAATCAGAATTGGAGTTATTTTTTGGTGTTTGAATCATCTCGTTTGCTTCTTTTGTTTGCTAATGTAGGTGTATTAGTTTGTCTCTGTGGGTGCTTGTATGATCTTTGTACTGTAAAATTTGAGGTTTATGATGACTTGTATAGTTTATTGAAGTTAGATGTTTAATTTTCTTTTTTGAACGTTGTTTATGTGATCCTTATTTAAATCATGATTATGCTGTGGACTCGAGTTTTGTGGCACCAATGAGGTTGCTCGAATTATGACCGTGTTTGATGTTGTCATCAATCTCCCTAAAGCCGTTTATTGAGGGGCTTGGGCTTGGGCTTGGAATTTGTTAGGGCAGGGGTGAGATTGTGTACATGTTTAAGACCCTGAAATGCCCCTCTAACTCATCAAAAATTGAAATGGACTTGAAAATAACTTTAATGAATCATACTATGCATCTTTTTTGGTCAAAAAGAGTTTTTCCATCTGCCACATTAGTTAGTAGGATTTTATGCCAATGCTTTTGCTCGGGATAACGATTTGATGGGTGCTGTTGGAATTATGTAGTTCTAATTAGCTACTTGTGCGTTTTCCCCCATCTTTTATTTCGGAAGGATTTCTTGATTGTCAACCATTTTTCTTTTTTTCTTTTTCCTTGTCACGTTGGTTGATGTTAGAATATTAATTATGGAAATCGCTATTGTTTTGATTATTTGTTGCAGCACCGGGAATAAGTGCATCTCCCTCTGAGGACAACATGCGATATTTTAATGTCATGATTCTTGGTCCAACACAATCTCCTTATGAAGGTGGAATTTTTATTCTTTTCATCTTTGATAAGATAAATGTGCCGCCAAGTATGATATATTTATGTTTCCGATGCAATTTGGCATAATTACATAATCAACTTCTTTCTGTTAATAAGCATTGCGTGATGATTTAATTTTTCAAGTCATTTGGCAGACTGCGGAAGATGTGTGTGTTTATGGTATCTTGTCGCAACTTGATGTCAGATAAAAGTTATACTTTGAAGTTTACTAAATCTAAGTTTTCTGCGTTGTACTACTTTTCCCATTATTAGAATTATAAAAATGCCAAAAAACCTTGATGGAAATGATTTATCACATTCTTTTTCATTAGAGGATAGATACATTCGAATAGAAAAAGTTTTTTTATTTTTCTTTTTCCCCTGAACTTTGTTGGATCATGTTATATTCGTTTAAGAGATCACTACTTTTGCCCCATGTCACATGCACTAAACCTTATCTCCAATTAGAATTTTCTTGATTTGTTGGGGATTTTTGTTTTCCATATATTTTTTTCTCTAGTGCTTTCATTTAATTTATTATTTTGCATTCCATGCTTTGCAGGTGGTGTTTTTAAGCTGGAATTGTTTTTGCCTGAAGAATATCCGATGGCAGCTCCAAAGGTATTGCAAATTCTTATGAATTTTCAGCTTTAGAGCTGTATATAAGCAGGTTATAGCACCATGATATTTGATGAACATGAATTAAGTCTTTTCCTTGCTCATGCGGTTGCATAATTTCATTTTCTCTAGCCTGATTAAGAATTCGAATTTGCATGACGAAATCTAGCTCCACACCGTGGTGTGAACCTGTGATCCATGCCATATGCTGCCTCTATTTGAGATGGAGTTAAAATTGCCACTTGAACAGGCATGGACATTTGACTTGGAATGGTTTATAACTAGTTATGATAAAAGCTATGGTCAATTAGCTTATATTCTTAATTGTGGAGGATTTAAGATGATGAAAAGGCAGATAGTATTACAGTCAGAGTAAAAAAAAAAAAAAAAACTTTTACTTAGGTGATATTTCAATTGAAGCAAGTTGACATTCTTCAGAACTATAATCGTGTTGTTAATAATGTTTAACTACTGGCTATTACTGTTTCAAGACTTGGCTACCACCTTATTTATATACGAGTTTCTTTTCATTGTCTGCCTATGGATTCTAGTTTGATTTGTTAAATTGATTTTCGAGACCCTCTCCTGAATTGGGAGACTGTTACTGTGTATAAGCTGCATGTATACCTTTGGCAATTATTGTTGTAGAATAAGTTGTTGAAGGGATTGTGGTCATACTCTTTTGATTGGTCTTTCTCATTATGTCACTAGAATGGTTGATACTATTGGATAGTTGTGGATCTTTTGTTGTGCTTCTTTTTTGGGAGTTCATTTCTTGTGCATCTGTTTTGCCAAAAGTGCAGTTTGATATACTGCTTCCTGCTTACTTGCATGTGATTGGTGATGTCTACTGTATTATTGCATAATGATGCAAAATTTTCTGGTGATTACTCAGTGTTACCATTGTTATTGGTCTTATTTATTCAATTATGCTGGAAAAGCATTTTAGATGGTGTTCTACCTTTAAAATGTTGACTTTCTTTAGGCTAAGTAAAAGTTGGACGATATTATATAGGCAAATGGGAGGCTTAATGCCACATACTATCTTGGCTGGACATCTGATTTTGGTCATCTTGAATGATACATAAAGTATCTTTAGTCACTATTATATCTAGTTCGTGTTTTCTGTCTGGATTGAGATAATAAGTTTACTTGTTTTGAATAAAGGCTTTTCAAATGAAATGGTGATTAACTTGTTTACTCTTCTTGCATTGCATCTTTTAACAGGTTCGATTCCTGACCAAAATATATCATCCCAACATTGATAAGGTTAGTTGTGATGCTATAATTCTAGTCTTTTAAAGTTTTAAATGTATTTACCTCTTACAGGATAAGCATTTGTGTGTAGCTTGGAAGGATATGCCTTGATATTCTTAAAGACAAATGGAGTCCTGCTCTGCAGATTCGAACTGTACTTTTAAGGTATCAGAGTTCCCTAGTTTTTATGTTGAAATATTGAAAAGGAAAGTTTTTCACGTTTAGCAAGCTCTGACATGCATGCCTTGATATATATGGTTCTGCAATCCTCCGTAAAATGAGAATGGGGAGATTTTTATGATTTTTTTTTCTAGTTTCGAGGATCCAATTGCTAAAACATGGCAAATGACAGCAGCATTGTTTAACTGTCTCTCTTTCTAGCATTCAAGCACTTCTGAGTGCCCCAAACCCAGACGACCCGCTGTCTGAAAACATTGCAAAACATTGGAAATCAAATGAGGCTGAAGCTGTGGAAACAGGTAGAGGCAGTAGGCACTAGAAGTTTCCTTGTTTCTTATTTGCTCTCAACATGTTTTTTCTCTTTATTCCTTGCTTTCCATTTATGCATTTTGTGCTTGAAGGTGGCACTACTGATCACTGAAATTTGTTTATTTGATGAACTGCAGCAAAGGAATGGACGCGTCTATATGCAAGTGGTGCCTGAAGCTTTCCCAATCCTGGGGCTACCAAAGTCACATGTGCAATGTACTTTATTGACTTGTCAATTTATATGGAAATCTGGAAGAAATATTGATACTTGATCAGGAGAATTTAATTTCTAAAAGCTTCCAGTTACTTTGTTTCAATTGTGTTCTCGCTATGAACCTTGTCTTACAAACTGTATAATTAAATGAAAGCTGGCTAGTGTTTGCATTGCGTTCTTGGTGAAACTATGCTTTCTTATTTTTAAGTTGGACTGCCTGAAGATTTTTTATTTTGAACTTTATGGTCCCGTAAGCTTTATGAGGCATGTATAATATCCGGAGAAATCTAAAGATTGGCTTTTTATTTGCCTGTGTAGAAGTTCAAAAATATTCAGATTGCGAAATACTAATATTCTTATTCTATATGATCTTCTGGATGAAAAATTTTGTTAACCATGATTTCTTACAACTTCTATCGTATACGTACATCACTTGTTTATTAGGACCGTGGTACAGATCTGCAACAAAAGAAGAACTAGCAGACAAAATTATAAAGAAAAGAAACAAGGTGAATATCAAGGAGGGAAAGAATTATGTGTTATTTATTGTTTACTGGAACCTGGGAAACAGGTCTTTTGTTTCTGTTTTGGCTGGAAAAAAACCAGAAAGAGTATGGTGTGTAATAACATTTGAAGAGGCCAAACTATGGCGTTCAATTTGAGGAGAAAAAACAAAACATAGTGGCAAAAACTATGCATCAAAGATTTGGTTTTCACTATCATGTTTTGACACATTTCTCAAAACACAATCTTCCTCCAGCGTATACACATCACAAG
>CM045567.1:20693095-21009575 GCA_024721245.1 Mitragyna speciosa
CATATTAATCTCAGTTGCTGAGCAATTTGTGCTTGTGATTGAATTAATATTAGTATTAACGGTTCAAATGCATACAAATTTCAAAGAAACATGCTAACGAGATTGTTATTTATGTTATTTTGACTAAAAAGTTCATAGTACTTGTGAAGCTAATTGGAGTACAAATTGTTTTTGAAGTGTCTTGTACAACTAAAATTGAGACTTTTTTAGAATGTTGCCCAAATAATTCCTAAGGATTAAGATTAGGGTTGTAAACTATATATTTCTAAATTTCAAAAATGTAAAAAATAAAATTAAGATAGAATCGAGTATCTCGAGTTGATTATCAGGTCTCGAGGTCGATCATGTATAAATTTAATTCAAATGCTCGTTGAACTATTCGAGTATTTATATATTTTTTTATTTTTTATTTATGCATATAAAATTACTAAATTATTTGTACTCTTTAAACATTTTATATTTTTTACATGTCATAACTCTGAATAGTAATGAGAAATTTTATCTTTTTATTATTTGAAATAAAAAATTTAAAAATACAATATTCGAATTTGACTATGAATCGGATTGGGTTCGAATTATAAAAGTAGAAAATCGATGTTTAGAGCTTGAATCGATTCAAACATTGTGATATTCTAGTTAACTCGATCGGGTTATTCCCCTACAAAAACCCCGGCCCCCCCCCCCCCCCCCCCCCCATCTCTTCCCTCTCTCTCTCTGAGAATATCAGCGACCTTGCTATATATGCCAAAATTATGGCCTAAAACTAAACCACGGGCTCAAGGAAATGTGCTAAAACTTAACAAGGGCAGCATGCGATTCTGCCAATTCACGTGAATGCCTATAGGGCTATGACCCATCAGCTGGCTCAAGTACTTTTTCTATTCCTTTCCCCTTTCTCTTTCTTTTATGGATTAAAAGAAACAATCTCTCAAATGGATTAAAAGAAACAAAAACCATTACTTAAAAGAAATGAAAGAGGAGGACCCAAAATGTTGAAATAATTCCAGACCAAGCTTTGTATGCGGCTATAATATGCATATTCTGTCTGCTGTTTTAGAGTGTTATAATTAATTTTTTTTAAGAACAACTGTTGATTAGATGAATGACAAGAGAATATGATTCCTTGCAAGTATCTGTTTTATTATGATCTCATAAAATGCTAACATTACATTATTCAAGATAGGAAAAGAGGAAAACAGATCAAGAATGTTGAGAAAATTATCATGTTTTGAAGGTGTAAGCTGGCCTCATTAGTCGATATCTTAGCTAGAAAATATTGAGTTGTAAATATCAAGATGTAACTCATGTTATTATCATTACTTGTTTTATTACAATGAACCCCACCAATAGAGAAAATGGTTTACTACTCCATTAGTAGAGAAAATGGCTTACCACATGGTCTGCAAAAGTTCACCTCTATTATTAGGCAAAATAAGTAACCTGGGAGAGATGGTTTAAGAACGTGTAAACTAAGGGGGTGTTTGGTTTAGGGGAATCAAAGAAGGGAATGGGTATCACAAGTAATGATACCCATTGTTAATGTTTGTTAAACAACTATCACTATCATTCAATGGGAATGATAGTGATTAATTGGGGTGTTAATGATTCCCCCCAAAATACTAGTTTATCAAACCCATTAACCCTTATTATTAAGGGCAAAAACACACCCATTAAAAAATATATATCTTTTGAGTTACCTACTCTCAATACTCTCTCTCTCTCTCTCTCTCTCTCTCTCTCTTGGTTTGAATTTTTTTATTAGTACTTCATAAATTTTTTTACAAAAATTCTTTTTAATAATTTTTTTATAAAAATTCTTTTTAATAATTTTTTTTACATTCAATAATTTTATAAAAAATTATATTGAAAATCAAAGATATATAATACTCTCTGTTAATATAATAAAAATAACTTTTTTTTAATATTATCATTTCCATAAAACTCAAATTAGAGCATGACTATATTTAAAATTGAAGAAATCTTTTTAAATTTTTTTTAAATATACAAAATAAGAAATCTAAAAAATATGTATATCATAAATAAAAATTTTAAATTTTAAAATTTACTTGAAAGTCATTTCAATATACCAAACAAATATTCTTATAATGATACCCATTCCATTATTAAACCAAATATGTTGGGGGAATCATCAAAACCCATACTCATAATAAGGTTAATGATACCCATAGTGATAGTGATTGAGGAATTTGAACCAAACGCCTCCTAAGTTTAAATAGAACTGCATGATAAATTAGCTAAGAGCAAGTTGTTAAATCACTCGAACTGGTTGATACAAGAATGGGAAATTACTATATTCTCCAAACTTGTTAATAGCATTTGAATCGAAAAGTATCGGCTCAGTTTGAATTGCATTTTTACCGAATTGCATTTTTTTCGAATTTTGTTATAAGAATAATAGTACAACACTTTTTGAAATATAATATATGTTATATAAAAAAATAGTTAAAATGCAAAAAGATAGTAAAAAATCATGTTCAAAAAATGTTTCAATATATTATTCTGAATAATGTATCGTTCAAACGGAACTGTCATTTATTTATTTATTTGATATACTAAAAGTACCTTTAAAATTGATTAAAAATATTGGAAATTCTTAAAGAACTCTTTGCAAGGTAGGATTACCAAAAACTAGTTGATTGATTAGCCTAATTTTTCGATTTATATGAGAATCTAGATCTTGTAAAGGAATGGGATAAAGGAACCGTTGAAGGGTTAAACCAAAAATTTCAGGGTAACATAATTAATAACTCTAGCGTTTGGAAATGATCAGCCACGTTCGCTTTACAAGATGAGAGAGAGGGACCCAGAGGGGGATGCGGGCTTAAGATTGTAGACTGATATGCCGGCCACCCACAGGGCATTGCCCATTTGCCTATAAACTTAATAATAACAATAATCATAGCAGCATTTGACAATCATGAAAGGCAACATCGGGCTGGTGCCAGTGCCCTGGTCCTCCACCGAAATAACCCACTTCATTTGAATTTGTCAAACTAACCTTGGATTGTTATTGAATTTGTCAGAACCTTTTATATTCTTTTGGGTTGGAATGTTGCCCCTTGAAAAGTCATTATAGTGTTTGATGCAATTCTTTATATAAATACAGTCAATGGGATGATAATTGTTATAAAGTGCTGGAGTTCCTAATTGGATGGAGATGGTCAGTCAAGGGGACAAGTTATATCCCTTTCCCATAGGGTCCAAAAAAAGTATAAAATGCACTACGTGCATTACCACGTGGAGTATTAAAATTAATAATTTATCGTTATGTGACAACGATAGGTCATACTTTTTATTATTTGGTGATGTGTAATTGATTCTAATGCACCACGTGACATGTTACGTAACGCATGTAGTGTACGCAATACT
Source organism: Mitragyna speciosa (assembly GCA_024721245.1). Classification (NCBI taxonomy): domain Eukaryota; kingdom Viridiplantae; phylum Streptophyta; class Magnoliopsida; order Gentianales; family Rubiaceae; genus Mitragyna; species Mitragyna speciosa. The sequence continues at coordinate 20,696,486 of CM045567.1, forward strand.
CACTCAAAGGGTCCACTCCCACTGAACTGAAGTGCCCTCTCAAACCAGTGCACACTTTCCTTTTGATTTTTTGAAAGAGGTGAGAGATTGAAAATGGTGACATTACTAGAAATTTTGTCCTGCAAAATTTTTATAAAAAAAATTTGAGAATAAAATTTGTGCATTCAAAAACATTTAGTGTAAATTACTTGGAGTTTTCAGTCAACATTAGTAAAATCCATCTGCCTCTGAAAAGTGCTGGAACTTGGCATTAAATAACAATACAGGAGAAATATTAATCAGCCATTGAAAATCTCCTGTCCCATTGAATAGAGCACTTGAAAGAAAAATGAACGACCTAAAGGGGAGCTAAATGAAGGATAGTGAATAAGAGTAAATTGCTTGTTTTCAAATAAAAAACAGATTCTCTATTATGTAGGTTATACCTTCCAATTTTCAGGTAATTGTTTTATTCAAATAAAATTAAGAATATATATATTTTTTGGGTAGAACCTAAATAACAAGTGACCAAAGAGAAAATGGGTATTTATCTTTTTAAAATCCCCATATATTAAAATTTAAATTGAGGGATATTTAACTATTAACGCTTAAAACCTCTACCAAATTATTTAAGTTTTGAAGCACTGGGATTGCTAGTCGCAAAATGCTATTCCCATTCATGAAAATGGCTACAAACATGCCTATACATAACCACATTGAGAAATAAAAGATGAAGTAAATACCAAATCATTCTTAAAAGAGACCTTTAATTTCAACTATAAAGTTACAGCATAAGAAACTGGAGATGGAGATAGACACCCGTGTAATACAAGGAATCTACCATAGGTCAGCAAGACACAATTTCATTAGTGTTTATCTTACACAATTCTCAGCAAGATACAATTTCATATGATATCCATACCGTCAAAATAACGAATATTTTCACCATGATGAGGCTAGATCAATCATGATGGATCAAAATTGGAACATAGTGTTCTCTACAATTATCAAAGTGTAACTACCTGATGCATTACTCTCGATGTGGAATATGAAAGTGTCCTCATGACACAGTTTGACTTAGATTTACAGCCTCCTTCAGCAATCGACTAACAGAAGCCTTTATTTCCTCAGGCACTACCAACTGTGGAGGTACTGACTCCAAAGCATACAGGGTAATGATCCTCATTACAACTGCCAATTCTAAATTGTTGTTATCTCCTTTCCACACACTCTGATTAACAAACTTGCACGACTGTTTTAAAACGCATTTGTCACAAACCTGAGCCAAGACATGATTTTTGAGCATCCAAACAAGGGGGAAAAATACAGGAAGTACATAACTTTATTCCAGTTTGGATGGGACAAAAGAGGATAAAACAAAATTGTCAAAAAGAAAACTCACTGTATTCTCCTGAATTCTGAAGAATCTACGCAATCTTTTGGCAGAAAAGACAGTCTTCTTCCCAAGGGAAGGGCAACCAAATTGGGCCACCTTTTTCAAGTCACTGCCTGATAACCATCTGCGAAACCAATTTAGAAGATTAATATGGAAAAGCAGCAAGTTATGATAACTTAATATCAAAAGAGCAATATGAAACTACAAAGACATCTACAAACATCCACCCGTGCAGAATCACATGTAATATCACTTAATCGTTGATAAAACTCATAATTAATTGGAAAGAACCAAATTGGAAACCAAACTGTTATCTTTTCATACATCAATTCTACTGATCTCTATTACGATTTTCAGATCAACTTGACACTAAAATTCCTGCTGCATGTCAATGTTTAAAACTATATTCTGCCACATAGTCACCACGTCCATCACTTAATAGGTTTCTTTGCTGTTTTCATGCAGTGAAATCCAAAATATTCAAGCTCTATGTAGAAATGACCATGCTGTTGTTTGATCTTCCCATATAATACGTTGCAGTATGCACACTGCATCCTCACTATTCACGCAACTATGTCCTTAATCACTGTTAGTTCATCTACTAGATTACATCACCAAAACTGAAGCATGATTTGCATACCTTGCTCATTAGTAGCTGTACTTTATCTGCATTTTCTTCTCTTACTTTCTCAAAGGCTAATGCAAATAAAACAAACTGGCTAGTGAGATGATTATAGGCAAAAAGTCCCACATAGAATGGTGGCAAACGAGCACTTAATGGTAACTGAACAACCGAATTTCATCAAAGCACTTCCTTTCTACCAAACAAAAAAATGTAGTCTACAATGGATTATTTTGCCTAGAAGACTTAGTATTAGTACTAACACGTTAATACATTTTTCAACATACAAATGCAGAAACCATACGTGGTACAGCTCCTAAAGTACCCGTGCGATTTACCTCAATTAGAAAAAATATTCTTTTCTCATATAAATAACAAGAGTTCCTACATTCCAGGAACCACAAGCAGAAATAGCTGTAAGAACAAAATTTTATCTAATGAACTTTATTATCCTTTTGGACAAAAAAAAAAAAAACTCTATCCTAGGGTCAGATAGAAGTCCATTTGAAAAAACACATTTTCTCAACATCAACCAATACAAATTTCTGCTACAATATACAATTGCTTTGAACTTCATACGCAAATCAGGATGCTAAAGGAACAAGAATGATTATTTTTAAGCAATAAAAAAGTACCAAGAATAAAAATCCTTACTTTGCAACTTCCTGGTTATCCTTGCCAAACTGCTCAGCTGCAAACTTAATGAAATCTCGAGCATAACTATTCTCGAAACAAGTAATATCAAACCTATTTCTCGGCAAAAAATTCGAATCCTTAAAGTACCCATTTTTATACAAATGAATCACAAACATTTCCATATCAGGAGAAAGCTCCTTATAAACCTCTGGATTCTCCATTTCCTTTAACTTCTCTTCGCCATTCCTGCCATCCTTCTTACCAAACAACGAAGATAAAGATGAACCCCCCGATTTAGCCTCATTTCTCAACAGCCCATCATTCTTTTTGATTCCCTCATTCTTCTTTTTCTTCACAGTAGTCTTCCAATTCTCCTTGTCATCAGCCTTTCTTTTCTCTTTCAAGCTCCTCAATTCTTCCTCTAATTTCCTCAGTCTCTTCTTCAACTCTCCCTTATCACCTTCACTTTCAGTTTCAACATCAGGGGCGGTCCTTTTTAGAAGCCCAACAGCTTCTTTGAAGTATATATTCAAAGGTTTTCTTGAATTCTTGCTTTCTCCAAGAACATTTTCTGGGGCAATCGGTTCTGCGTCTTCTTGGGGCTTAAAATAAGCAGAAAGGGAAAAGGGTCTGTTGGAAATTGGGGTGGGGCAAGAACATTGAATTGGATTTGAAGAGACCAATGTTGCAAAAGGGTTTTTGAGGGAACGGCTAATTTGGCGTAATATCATGATCTCTGCTTCGATTTTGGGGCTCTGTTTCTGGTTGAGCTTTTTATTTTGCAGCTGAAAGTTGAAGGGTTTAAGGAGAGATTTATCAGTTGCTAGATTTAATTGCTTATGGTTTGTTATAGAGGGCTCTGGGCTCGGGCTTGGGCTAGGAAATTAGGCTTGGAATGTTGGATTGCATCTCAATAAGTTGGATATCATAGTTGTCCCATTTGTCTTATAAGCCCTTTACTTGCTTGTACTCCCTTCCCCTTGTTTCACATGTAAGAGCTTTCCTTGTTAAAGAAACAAAACCGAAACTGAAGAAGAGGCTCAACAAACCTTAAATTATCAGAGGTGATTGATTATTTTGGAGATTTTTATAATGTACAGAACAAGTTTGTAAAGAACAAATAAAATGTTGACAACTCACATAGACTCGCTTATTTGTAAATTAAATTAATAATTTATGTAGGTCTGCCCTCTTTATTCTTATTTAACTATTAACTATCTATATAATACAAACTATCAGTTTTGTACTAGTAGTCAAATCTGATTATTTGAGATAAATTTGTGATTCAATTGAGATCACATATGCGTGCTTTCAAATTGATCGCCTAGATGGTGATACCATTTTCAAAGAAAAGTAGAAATATCGTTGTTATTGTACTCCCTTCCCCTTGTTGTACATGTAAGAGCTTTCCTTGTTAAAGAAACAAAACCGAAACTGAAGAAGAAGCTCAACAAACCTTAAATTATCAGAGGTGATTGATTATTTGGGAGACTTCTATAGTGCACATACCTAAGTTTGTAAAGAACAAATAGAATGTTGATAACTCACATAAATAATTTATTTGTAAATTAAATTAATAATTCATACAGATCCACTCTCTTTATTCTTATTTAACTATTAACTCTTTATATAGTACAAAACTATCAGCTTTGTACCATAGTCAAATCCGATTATTTGAGATAAATTTGTGATTCAATTGAGATCACATATGCGTGCTTTCAAATTGATCGCCTGGATGGTGATACCATTTTCAAAGAAAAGTAGAAATATCGTTGTTTTTGTACTGTGAATTTTAACCGGAGATTTTTCAATATAACAAAGTGAAGTTCATCCACCAAATCACTAACAGTGATTGTTGTGGTCCTTAGTCAAATCAAACTACAACAAATTGTACCAATTGGCAGTCTTCTAGTTCTACTACATGCTAGTACTCTTTATGACCGCACAAAACGTCAAGACCTGACAACTTTACCAATGCTAGCACATTAACGTGAAACACGAAACTCAATGAAGGTATATTCAAGAAGGGGTAGCTTTAATCATCACGTGAGCTTCAAGATTAAAGATCTTACAGAATTGGTAAGCTACCTAAGTGACTCTTGATCATCTTGTTCTGAAAAACGTGAGAAATATATGAGTTACAGCCACAAGTATTGATGATCCAATGTCGCTTGTCTTCATTTTGAACCATGCATGAAGTAGAAAACATATTGTAATTCAATACTTTTATCATTAGTCGTATAATACAGAAGAAAATGTCAAATATAGTGTAGAATTCAGAATGAATAACTCTCTATCATTTACCAATATACCAATATACGAGAACTATTTGTGCTTCAGATTAAAGCAAAGAATGAAGGAGAATCGTGTCTAACTCCCTTATGTTTATTCATGTAGTGAGAAATATTTGTATTTTAGATTAATTTTAAAAAATACAGATGACAAAATGTAAATTATTTCTCCAAAAAAACCAAATAATATTCCAATGAATCTTCAATTCAACATTAGTTATGCCCCCTACCCTACCGGCCTCTATGCTGCCACTGAAGTCAACAACATTGCACTATTCGTCTATTTCGACAACAAAGTCACTGAAGATTCCTTTCCATTCCCCCCTCGTCGCCATTTACGCACAAACCTCCACAATTTCTTGAAATCCCCCAAGTCCTTGACAATCTATTATCCCTCATTCCCAATTTACCACGGATATCATTTCCATGTCAAAAACAAACAGTCCCTTGTTCCGGAAACCGCTCTCGAAAACATCACTCCCAATTAAAGTTAAACCACGCGACGTCGTTGAACTTGAAAATGTCTCCACCACCACCGTCTTCACCTACCTCCGCCGCTAACTCCTCCTCTTCCTCCACCTCTACACCCACTCTCCCGCTGCTCTCCTCCACCTCTTCCAATTCCGGCATGTTCAACTTTAATTACCTCTGGTTTCCTCTTTTGATCGCACTCTCAAAGGACCTCGCCACTGCCGCTTCCGCTACTAAGCTCATTCCCGACGAGGAGTCGCCGACTCCGACTCCGACTCCGACTCCTCTTCTCTTGCAGAGTGAGAATCAAACCGTTCTTCACTCGCCTCGACTCAGTCCGAGTTGCCCAGCTCTTGACCCCAAGCTGAATTACCGACCGGTCATCGGAATTCTCAGTCATCCCGGAGATGGCGCCTCCGGCCGGCTCAATAATGCTACAAATGCTTCTTATATTGCGGCTTCTTATGTGAAGTTCGTGGAATCCGCCGGCGCTAGGGTTATTCCGCTCATCTACAATGAACCTTTGGAGGTTCTTGAGAAGGTAATTTTAATTTATCCTTGGGAAATGTTATAAATTGTAATGGCAAGATAAAAAAGTGATTTTGATTGCAAGATGTTGTAAATTGTAATGGTAGGAAGGGGGGGACGTTGATTTTAATTGGTGTCAGATGATTTTGGCATATGTTTGCTCTTTGTAATTAGGCTTTGTTTGGTTCCCCATGAGAATGGGAACTGAAATTGAATTGGAAATGTGTGATATAGGGCTTGAGTTACATTTCTACGGATTATGATTCTGTCCCAGAAGGAACTGGGCTCAACCTTTGGAATAAGATTAGTAGAAGGAAACAAATGAACGATGCTAAGTCTGTAATATGTTTGCAGTTGGTACTAGTGCGAGTTTTTGCTGACACGGGGTTTGCTGGTTTTCTGAAAAAAAAAAATTATATTTGGATTTTAAAAGTGGGTTTTATGTCATTGAGTTTGCTGTCTGGTTGATTATATCTTGGATGATGATTTGTAGAGAGAGTTTTTCTTGTTCAACGTTGAAATTTGCAATTTTGTATGTAATTTTTATTTTGGTACTTTAGCTTTCACTTGCTGCGCTTCGTTCAGTTGAACTTTGTTAATTATGCAGAGTCTGGGGCTTTTGTCCTCAAAGGCATTCCTGTGCTTTCTTTGAAAGGTAAACGTTTCCTTTCAAATTGAAGCTTGTAGAACATTTTTGTTTGTGCTACCTTCTAATGCACCTGAAGTGATGATGACAAAAATTATAGAGATAATATCTTCTTATCAGAAATAACTGAAAGAGAGCCTACATTGTCGTTGGTGCAACTACAGAGAGTATGCTTACAAAGGCATGATATTTCTACCCATTCCACAGCTTAATCTTATAGATATTATTTGGGTTCATCTGCAGAAGCTTAGCCTAGTTAATGGAGTGCTCTTCACTGGCGGGTGGGCTAAGAGTGGCCTCTACTTTGACGTTGTGGGGACTGTGTTTAAGGTGAATGACAATATCTTTCATCTATGAATCAGTGATATCCATTTTTGTGGAAACAACGCATATACAATGAACTGCAACTCATTGGAGAAAAATGCTTTCTTTTTTATTCATGTCATAATAGAGAGAAGCATCAACATATTGTGTTGCAAAAATGCGCCACGTATACGTCCGTTGTTATTTCCCATCTATGCCAAACAAAAACGTAATTTTCCTAGTATTTAGGCCAAATAAGCTTTATAATAGTAAAGTTACTCCATTTAATTTCAACTTCTAATCGTTCATGAACTGGTATAACTGGGGTTGTCAATTCTTTGCTCTCTGCTTGTCAACTGTTCTTTGGTATGATTTATGCAGAAAGTTTTGGAGAAAAATGATGCGGGAGACCATTTTCCATTGGTTGCCATCTGCTTAGGATTTGAGCTTTTGACAATGATCATCAGTAAGGTAACCCTTCCTTTCAGTGGTTTATATTTATGAATAACCTGATGTATTAATGCATTTTTGAAGACAAAAACATCTTGAAGGCTCAAACCTCCTGGACCCTGATTCTCTCTTCCCATGAGTACTTGTTGCAAATCATCATTCCTATGCCTATGATGCTGCTTATCTCCTCGTAAAATAAGAGTAGAATCTCCATATGCTAATTTCAGCAACGATGCTGATGATGGAAGCTTATGATAAGATTCACTTGGATTTAACTTGACCACACTCATCTTACCCCTCATCTTACCCCTGTAATGACTATGAAGTATTGCCATTTGTGTCGTCAATAATAGGACGATAACATTCTCGAGCAATTCAGCGCTGCTGATCAAGCATCTACACTCCAATTCGTGAGGAACATATATCTTACAGGAACAGTTTTCCAGAGGTAAATATTATCACAAGTATGTGAAAGTGAACTATATGAATTGGTTCTTTAAGATGAAACATGGTAATATGCCTCTACTACATGCTGAGAAGATTGTACTTGGCATGTTAGCATTTTCCAATGTTTATTTGCTGGTTGATGTCTTTAAAATTTTGTTGGTTAAATTATGTCTACCTGATTTGGTGATGTAAATGATAATCTGGTTTTTTATTAATAAATAAACACCAATAATATGGTGAAAGCTTTTCTTTTCAATTTCAGTAAAACGGTGAAGCATCAAATAATTGACAAAGACTCGTGTTAAGAAAAGGCTAGATGGGTGCAGTAAATCTCTTATGTCAAGATGTTATGGTTTCATAAATTGACCTGAAATGCATGTGCAAGATGAACGCATCCACAAAATGGAGCAAATATTGGCATGAAGATAATGTTTTCATGTTTAGCAGTTATGACAATTTTCTGTTTAGGTGCATCTTTAAACTGTTTTTTTATCAAACATCATGTTGGATTTGTCAATCATGTAGTTTTGGATTTTAATTACTGTAGCAACGAATCCAAGTTCCTTTTATTTTTTCCTGCAGATTTCCTCCAGATTTGCTAAAGAAGCTGAGTACAGATTGCCTTGTGATGCTGAACCATCATGTATGTTAATCTTTGATTTCGTGTTATGTCTAGAAAAGGGGTGATTAAGTGCATGATGCTGTTTCTTTCAGAAACAACTACGACTTTCACTTAGGAGTTATTATATCAAAATTTGGGCATTGATTTATTATATTTTCATACTTGGCTTGGGTAGGATTTTACCTAATTTGAGTGCATTTTAGCTTTTAAGCATATATTGTGCTAAAGAAAAATGTTTCAACTTCCATCATTCAGTTCCTGATTTCCTGATCTGGTGCTTGTAGTTAAGGATTACCAGATTTTCCAGAATCAAAGTTGCGCTACAGATTTCAAATAGTTCCATTGCATAAAACTTGAGATAGCATGGCTAGTGTGCTGTATTTTCATTTGTAGCATTGTAATTTCACTGAATCGAGAAAATATGGCTGATTTACTGTTGATTTTTCCTTGTGTAACAGTATGGCATATCACCAGAGAGGTTTAGAGAGACTGTTGATTTATGTAACTTCTTCCAGATTTTGACAACAAGTGTAGATGAGAATGATAAGGTCACTTATTTATTTGTCCTTTTTTTTTTTTTTTGTTAATTGTAGTTAAAGTTTCCGATTTTTGTTGGAGTTAGTTGTTTTGCTTGTTCTGTTTACAAGTAGGTTTTCCTTTCTTATTTTGAATGGCAGGTCTATGTTTCTACTGTTCAAGCAAACCAATATCCAGTCACAGCTTTCCAGTGGCACCCAGAGGTATCATTTTTGTAGCACAATTAGTGTTCATTCCTCATGTTGAAATTTCTGCTCTAACCTTAAATTATTTTTTATTATTCATTATTTTTTTGCGCCTATGTGTACGTCACATATAAATGCGCAGAGCATGTAGATATGACCTATTATAAATTGTTCTTTAAAAAACAAAGATCTATTATAAATGGAATATCATGCAGCTGCTCGATTCTGATCCGAGATTCCTACCTTTTCTGTTGCAGAAAAATGCATTTGAATGGGGCTTATCAATGATTCCACACTCAGAAGATGCAATTCAAGTGACTCAATATGTTGCCAATTTTTTTGTTAGGTGGGAACAGTTAAGCTTGTATATGCAAAAAACATTATAACTAGCACTTTCAAAATCTTTTGGCTTTTATTGTATCTTGGAGTCCTTTCTGTGCAGTGAGGCCAGGAAGTCCTTAAACAGGCCACCAGCTCGGAAAGTACTTGACAACCTCATCTACAATTATACACCAACTTATTGTGGCAAGGCGGGGTGAGTTGATTACAGTTGAAACTGCAGTAGGGTTCGTGCATCCTTTGTTGCTTCTTCTGTCCTTCTCTTTTATTACCTTGTTGTCTTCTGGCAAAAAGATAAGACAGTGAAAAACTTGCACTAACTTGATCATACATTTTTGCACATTTCAGGAAAGGATATGATGAAGTGTACATTTTCACTTGAACTGTTGAGAGACTTGTGTGAAGTGTAAAGGATCATGAAGTTGACGATGTAATTATAAATGGAAGGCATTCAGTTTTTTGAAACGGTAAAAAGAAGCTTTCAATCGGCTAGTGGATATCACCAAAAATTGATGCAGGTCTGTAAGATCAATTTATGTTACAGGTCATCCCTCAATGCGTAGACCATTTCCATGCTATAATCGTTATGCTTGTCGAAGTTATTAGCGCAAAGAATTTGAGCTGTTTCTCTTTGTCATACGGTACACGTTGCAATTTATAAGGAGGAATGTACTCCGTTTGAACGACAATTGTTCTTCTTATGGAAACAACTCCCAAACGACAAAAAAAAAAACCCCCACAAAACACCAAAACCACCACAAACCCAAAAAAACAAAACAAAACAAAACAAAAGAAGGGCGGAAAAAGTCACGTTAACCATGACAAACTGAGAGGCAAAACAGATTGCTTTTGTTCTTGTAATTCAAGCAATTCAGAACTTGTAGGAAACATGATCAAAGGAAGATTCTGTGACCAAACAAAACTACATCTTGAGAGAGATCTACAAGATCTACATTGAAATCAACGAATGTGGAGGACTAACATAATGACATCCTTCATGCTTTTAACTTTCTCGTATCAAGTTGGTTGGCTCGCTCAAGACATACTTCGGTAGTTCATATTTAGCACCTGCAACAGAGATTCACCAACGAAAGTTAGTGCTGAATACAGACTCACAAAAAGTAGGAAGTCATATATAAAATTAAGAAAAATGGAAAATCATCCTTAGTATTAATTTGATGAAAGGAAATAAATCACAAAAAGTAGGAAGTCATGTATAAAACTAAGAAAAATGGAAAATCATCCTTAGTATTATTTGATGAAAGGAAACAAAATGAAGTAACTACCTCTTTCATCGTAGCACACTGTCAAATCAGGATTTTGAACGATGACCCCAGCACTGTCTACAATTGCTTGAGCAAGGTTCAGATCAGCCTCCGCAGCGGCTCGCAGTGCATCCCAGATTTCTAGAATTAGCCAAGGAATACAGTCACATGATAAAATCTTCCCCAGTATTAGATAAAACACATAGCCATTATTCAATTGCCTAGTGCTTAATTTGATTCATTCAACAATAACATAATTATGCACTAAAATGAACATTTTCTTGAAACGAGCACTACCTTTTCTTCCACCATAGTGAGGAGCAGTGTCCCAAAACTCTTCTCGCAACTGCACTAGCTGACTCTTTGTAATCGGTTGTGGATGTTTCCAGGGTTTTGGCTTTCGAATATTTTTCGCAGATCCTGTAGCAACCAAGATTAAAGTGACATACTTAGTTTCAAAAAATATGTTACCTGGGATCTAACCACTCCATATAATTTGCACAAACACTGAAATCTCCTACTAAGAGAAACTCCATCTGAAATCTTGATGGCATATTCAAATTTCTGAGGCAAGAAAATCCATTTTACTTTTTTTTGGTTCATTTGCTTATAAAATTTCTTGATTAAAAAATCAGCAGCAGTAAATCCACTAGAAAAGGTCTAAACTAGGAAGCACCATATATGACATTTGGGAAGTGTAAGCTATGTTCAAACAAGATAAAGATAAAGCACTCTTGAAACACGTCTATATCACAACGGAACCAGAAAATTATCTGTCAAGCCCCAAGCCAATGGGATTCAATGTGATAATAATGATTTCATAATCTCTCAGCTTTGCACCCTTGCATCACATCAGACCATGAAAGCCTTCAAAATTGCGTAAAAGCCTAATCTGTTTAATGCATCCCATATGGACTTTCAAATAATTCCTTTAAATGCAAAACAAGCTCAATTTGTTTATGTGCAAAAACTAGAAGAAAGCTACAAATTACATTCAATTAAATCATTTCGAAAGAACGTGTACTTGAATACTTCAATATAAATATGAACTAAAAAAATAGAGGACTCACCATCTCCTCTGGTCTGTGATGATCCAGCACACCCCATGCTTCTTCACTGTAGATAATCCAACAGAGCCCAGATGCCGAAACTCCCAAAAAAATACAAAAAAACTCACCAAGTCATAATCTGGTCTCGCAGAAAGTTTGTGGTGAATGCATTGGTTGTTCTTCTTTCCTTTTAATGGATTAAGTCATACATGAACATAAAAGAGTCCAAAGTCAATTTGAGTTTGGTAACTTTTGAAGTTTTTTTTCCCTTAGCTTTGTGACTCTGTCATGAATACAATAATAGTAATACCAAAGGTTCCAATTAGCATCCCATCAAAGAAATGAATATGAAATTTGCTAAAAGCAGGAAAAAGAGAAGAAAAAAAAAAAAAGAAGAAGGTGTAGTCAAGTTTAGTTGTAATGTAGAAGTGGTTGGCTGTCATGTTTCATTCCCGTGAGGTGAGAAGACCAAAAAACAAAAGGGCAATGATATGAATATGATCAGATGAGCTCTGTTGTTTCCATTATTCATCCAATCCAACTATGAAAGAACTACGCTTTGCCTCAATGGCTGGGAGTCCACCAAGGCGTAAAATCTGGATGGCTAAAAATTGGATGTGCAATAAGCTTGTACAAGTAACCATCATATACACATTTGTAAGCCCCGTTTGAATACTTATTTTTTTATGTCTTTTTTATAAAATATTATTGTAATAGTTTTAAAGATTCTTTCGGATATATGTGTTTTTTGGGATAAAAAATTAGTTAAAAAAACGTGTATGAAGTTTTTAAGAAACATATTTTTTAAAAATAGAACCAAACAGACGGATATTCGCTATACCTTTGACTATAATTTCTTTATAAATAAACCATCTTCTGTAAAAATTATTTTGGAGTTATACTTACAAGTCACAACTAGCGGTCTATCAAACTCCTTTACAAAAGCAATTTTGATGTAGACTCAGATGTTGATGTCTAATTTCCGACTGCTGAATTCTCGTTACATATCAATATTCTAACAATAAGAGGGTGAGGGAATGAGGAAATTAACAAGCAAAAGTTAAGGGAAATGAATGGTAAAGTTAATTGAAATATTTATTAGAGACTCGAACTCTCAAAATTTTGAAATTCATGCATGTACGAATATTAATGTTCCTTCGGTTTCCTTGTAAGAGTCATGTAGCAAATAACAATAAGATTTCTATTTTTAATCTCATGCCTTCCTCTTTACTTTTTCCCGTTGTAAGGTCTGGAGTCTCTTGAATCGAAAAACTTCTAAAATGACCTGCTGAGCTGCATATTCCAAGAACAATCTCTTGTTACTGAACGATCTGGGACCTGTTTTCGTCAGCATTTTTCTATCTACTTTTAGTGCCTAATTTTGAAAATTACGTTTTGTGATATTCTCAATTGTTTTTTTTTTTTACCCTTCTTTTAGATTTTTTAAACTAAAATTAAGAGTAATTGATTTTCAATATTTTAAAAATCAATTTTTACAAAAATCAAAATCTGTATAGAACAAACCCTTAGTAGCTTATTTCCAATTCCTTTGACTTTTTATGCTTATTTCTTTCCTTACTTGTTCAGGTAGGAATATTTATTGGTATTTTTCCGAACAGTGGTAAAAGAATTTACCGGGTGATTTGGAACTTCTGAACTAGGGAGAGTGCTTTTTGTTGGGAGTGACTACCACCCTGAAAAAAAGTACTTTCAACAAAAGCAATGAGTGATTTGGATCCTATGTCTCTCTAAATATCAATTTCTATTTTATTCTTTAATTCAATCATTTATAGTTTTAGTTGTAACACTATTATGATATACTATAAATATACCGCATAGAATGTATATATGAGAGAAAATTTTTACTTTTTCGTCATTTATTCTTTCACTTGTAACACAATTATGATATACTATGAATATATCATGCATGAACAGAAAAATAGAAAACATAAAAGTTACAATACATGAGATAGTAAATTATAACTGAATCTCAAATGTTACCCTCTTATAACATGATGGAAAAAAATTTACAGTAATAAGGAAGCTTTGGAGCTCATCCGCAATGTAATTAGCAGAATGCAGTAACAAAATAGTGGATCGAGCGGTTATAACTCTACTCTTCCTCTTCAGTGGTCGAGAGTATAATTCCTATAGAAGAATGCGAGGTTCATGACAACATGGTGTTATTATTACATTACAATATAATATTCTTACAAAGGATATACAAGCTGATTTGGGAATCCAAAAACCTGGTTGATTTGATCTAGATTTGATTTTAAAAATACAGATATTTGATCCGTCGAATTTTTTCGAATACGAAGTCATGTTCAAGGTAGTTTTCCCAGTTAGTTATTCCTTTTCTCCTAATATAAGGTCCTTCAGTTTAGTTACCCATTTCCCAAGAGCCTTCATTACAATATAATTGGATTTAAAAAAAAAAAACAACATAGTGTTTTTTTACTAAGGATATGCAAGTTGATATGGGAATCCGGTTCGATTTGAAAATTGCAAATATCCAATTCATCAGAATTTTTCATATATGGGTTATGTTTGCGTTTCTCTATTAAGTGAAACAGATATAGATCATAATTTAAAAAACTTGCGAATATCCAATCCAACTCAAATATAAGAGTAATTATAGGCCACTAAGGTAATACCTGTTGCAGAAATTTTTGCTAACTAATGGATAGAACAGATAAAGTAAGAATTTAACTTCAAGTTGTGTAAGACTACACTGTTCTTTAGGCAAAATTATCCTCTATTAGGACAAATTCCCTTTAGGATGAAATGAAGTATCCTTGTACTTCTTATTAAAATTAGAAAAAAACAAGTCTAGAGAGTATTTGAGTGATTTTATATTGCTATTAGTTGATGAATGAATTTTCTGTAGTAAGTCAATCATCAAAACTAGGGGTGTTCATGGACCAGGTACCCGGTCCATGGACAAAAAATGTGAACCGAACCGGTCTTTGCGGTTCGGTAAAAATTCGAACCGCAAACCGGTCCACATGTAGCGGGTACCCGGCCTTTCGGTTACCCGCAAAACCGGTTCGGATAGGGCGGGTAATCCAACCCGGTCCATAATAATTTACCTATATTTTTAAAAAAATAAACAAGAAAAATTACAAAATATTATAAATCACTAATAATACAAACATTAATATCTTAAAGTTAAATTACATCCAAAACCTTAATCTTCAAAAAAACAAAAATTAAATAAATAAGAAAACAATCACTTAGTCTTTCAAACTTCATCTTTTCATTTCAATCAACATAAAAACATAAATATTCAACAAATAACCAAAAACTATATAAACAAGAAAATAATCACTTAGTCTTTCAAACTTCATCTTCTCATTTCAATCAATGTAAAAACATAAATATTCAACAAATAGCCAAATGAACACCCAAACTAATATATGAAATTACATAAGTGACATGTGAAATTACATAACTACCCCCATTTCGGTTCGGTTCGGTTACCCGCCGGTTCGCAAAAATGGAAACCGCGAACCGCCCCGATTAAAATATAACCCGCCCCGCCACCAAAAACCGGTTCGGTTACCCTTTTTTTCGGTTCGGGACGGATCGGTTTTCCCGATTTTTCGGTTTTTCGGGTTTTTTTGAACAACCCTAATCAAACATGTTTATATAGACTTCTCTCATCACTTTAAAGGATTAAAACTGACTATAATCCGTTGGATGTCCATTAGATTCAATGTAGGAGACATAACTCTTCAAAATGAAGTGATTCTTTAAGAAAAAACGTTTAGAAATTCAATTTCTGACGTGAGCCGTCTTGAAACAATGAGCCGCGGCAAGAGCTGTAGGTAAACTTACCCACGGTTCAATCACCCAGAAGGCCATAACCTTTTGTTAGTGGCCGCGATGATGACTGGTCCGCGAACAGGCGAGTGCGGCTTCATTCGCGAGTGTTCCACTCGCGGCTGAGCTTGCGGCTCAACCTTACCAACTGAAATCACCATTTTCCTTTTGAAAATCTTCTACAATACCCATTATCCACTTACCTGCAAGATTGGTTGTGGAAAAATCATTGACCCATCTATTTAGAAGAATGTTTAAAATAACTTGAGAAGTTATAATTGTATAAAAATTATATACTTATAATTTTTGTTATTAAATATTATCGTGCAGCATTTATTATTTTTCGTATATACGAATATGAATAGCTTTTATTGTTATTTTGTAGAAATCCTAGGCAGTAGAAAGTACCGTATTATTAACATTGAAATGTAAAAAATTAAAGACGTTATCTTACAAATTTGCAAACAAGAATTTGCTCTTGAAAACCTTATAGTTGTAACAAATATCTTTTGTTGTTTCTTTACTCTTTGCCTGGAGGATATAACTAGTGTTTCTATTGGGAAGACTTGTTATAGTACAAGTGTGCAAATTTATTTCTTTGTTTCAAATATTTGAATTTTTTTAAGTGACTTTATTTAATATATGTTGTTTAAGTTTTTATTTATTATAAGCTGTGCTTTGACGATTATCAATTATCCATAATCCTAAAGAAACAAGTATAAGAATCGACAAGTATATTATTTTTGAATACTAATCACATAATGCGGATATATAACTTGAATAATATATTTTGCAAAAAAAAAAAAAAACTTGAATAATATAGATGTCTCCGTATACAAACACATATATGAATCACATTTTAATCCGAATTTAGCTGGTTAGGTCAAAAAATGGTTCTTGCCGATTGAATGTGGACCCGTGTGCATTTCTCGGTTTGGTTCAAAAGCAAATATGTAAAATGGCAATATAATTGAATTTGAGTAATCATGACGGACGTGGCGTACTGTGATTCAGATAATACGTGTCAAGAAATAATTAGGTAATCTGCGTGGACTACTTGGCACGTAAGCACCTAATTTATAACGTCAAAGTCCACCTTTGACGAAAGAAAAAGAGACCTGTCTGCTTCACATAAAATATCTACAGATCTCACTCAAAAAAAAAAAAAAAAAAAAATCCCTCTCAAATCCTTTCCGAAGGTTAGTATTCTTCAAATTTAGTATATTTATTTGCATCTATTTTTGTTTTGTGATCTTTTTTGTTTTCAATGGTTTAATTAATTAAGAATTAAATAGATAATTTGACTGTGTAATTGCTGTGAATATTGTTAGATTCCGATCTATAAATTCGCCAGCCAAATTAAGGAAAAAGATTTGATAGATCTGTTGAATTATTCAAGTGATGATTTTAGGTTTTTTTCTTTTTTTTTTTTAGATTTGTTTTTTATTTTGCGGTAAAATCCTAATTTTCTTAGTGTTTTTGATTTGTTAGCTATATGAGGATAATTTACAATGCTTGTTAAATTCATGTAAAAGGGGGGAAAAAAAGCTTTTTTGTTATGCTAATATATATCGAGTACTTCTGCCTTGCATTTACTGCAAAATTTGACTGATGTAAGTGGCGATTTTGACATTAGTAGATGATTTGCCGTTTAAGATTGAAGGCTTGTAACTTTTGTTTTGTGTAAGTGGGAAATGGTGGAGAAGATACGATTTTTACTTGTCAATCGCCGTTTTTTAAGCTACAAGATACAATTTTGATGATTTTTTTATTTTATTTTTTTGATATGGTGTAATGCGGAAGCTTGTGATTTTTGGTTTTTTTAATTGTATCGCTTGAAGGAAATTCAGTGGTTTTGCTTAGCATGTCATTTCTCATTTGAGCTTTGATTGTTGTTACTCATCTGGAGGGCGAATTTTTACTGCTTCTTTTGTATCATTTTGCGGATGACATTTCTTGTTTTTCATTGCGAATTTGGATATAAGATATGTTTCTTCAGAAAATTGACCTTTTTTTTTTTCTTTAAATTGCTGGTTCTGAGTTTTATCTACATTCATCTGTACTGTACTTTTTATTGTTAGAATTGAGATCTTGTTTCTGATATGTTGTTTTGTTACCTGAAATTTGATGTTACAGGCTGAGTTGGTTGATTTCATCAGCGATAAGATGGGGGGAGGATTCAGGGTGCTTCATCTTGTTAGACCGTTTCTCTCCTTTCTGCCTGAAGTTCAGAGTGCTGATAGGAAAATCCCAGTTCAGAGAGAAGGTTATCTATACGGTGATCGCCCCTTTTCATCTTTCTGGTATGCAGTCAGCTTCCGCTCTATGGCATACATTCCACAACGGGTGCAGATCCATTCTACTGGATGCGTGTCATTCTTGCCTCCAACCGTGGGACTGTCATGGAGCTTGGGATCACTCCTATTGTCACCTCCGGACTGGTTATGCAGTTGTTGGCTGGTTCAAAGATCATCGAAGTAGATAATAATGTGCGTGAGGATCGAGCACTCTTGTAAGTCTTGTTGGAAATAATTTCATTTTTGCTGTTATTGGTTCTCAATAACTGTGGAACTTTTGTTTCTGTCCTGAATTTCATAAATTAGCTTAGATTATTTGATCATCTTTTCTGATAATTTTTCTTTTTTGGGCTTCTAGAAACGGTGCGCAGAAGTTATTGGGTATCCTTATCGCTATAGGTGAAGCGGTTGCCTATGTTCTCTCAGGGATGTATGGAAGCGTTAGCCAACTTGGAGTTGGAAATGCAATTCTTATAATTCTCCAACTCTGCTTTGCTGGTATCATTGTTATTTGTCTGGATGAACTTCTCCAGAAAGGATACGGTCTGGGTTCTGGAATTTCACTTTTCATTGCGACCAACATTTGGTAAGCTTCTCTTAATTGTTTGTTGGATTTACCAGTTATGTATTCCTAATAAGGATGACTGACTGAACTGATTTTTGGTTGCTTTGACAGTGAAAACATCATTTGGAAAGCATTTAGCCCAACCACAATTAACAGTGGCCGTGGAGCTGAATTTGAAGGTGCTGTCATCGCTTTATTCCATTTGCTAATAACTCGAACAGACAAGGTCCGTGCACTCCGTGAAGCATTCTATCGGCAGAATCTTCCAAACGTGACCAACTTGCTGGCCACTGTCTTGGTCTTCCTTATTGTTATCTACTTCCAAGGCTTCCGTGTGGTTTTGCCTGTGAGGTCTAAGAATGCCCGTGGACAGCAAGGTTCATATCCAATCAAGCTGTTCTATACCTCAAATATGCCCATTATTTTACAATCTGCTCTTGTGTCCAATCTCTACTTCATTTCTCAGGTATGTCTCGTTATGCTAGAAGGCACATGTTGACCAAAATTTTTTGGTCTTTGAATACATAGTAAGTATCTGGCTGTTCGTTGTTGCAGTTGCTTTACAGGAGGTACAGTGGAAATTTCCTCGTGAACCTTTTGGGGAAGTGGAAGGAATCAGAGTATTCTGGTCAATCCGTCCCTGTTGGGGGCCTTGCTTATTATATTACTGCTCCATCAAGGTAAATTAGTGTGCCTTGTGATCTTTGCATCACCCTGCCTGTTCTCATATTATCTTCATCTTTCCATCAATCTAATTGTTGTTTTTTTCCCCTCTGATTTTACGTACTTAACTGATGCTATTGCTAATTTTGCAGCTTGGCAGATATGGCAGCCAATCCATTTCATGCACTTTTCTATATTGTTTTTATGCTGTCAGCATGTGCTTTGTTCTCAAAAACGTGGATTGAAGTGTCAGGATCCTCTGCCAGAGACGTGGCCAAGCAGCTCAAGGTATGATTTGCATGCAAATTCATTTTATGTGTAGAATCAATGTCATTTCTGTTTACAGCTATTATTGCCTGAAGTTTTTGGAAAAGAAGTGCTTCACCTGGTAATTCATAATATGAATAAGTGCACTTAGCAATTTAGACTTTGTCTGGTTTTGTTTTTTTCTCAGTTCAAATTGTGATATATGAATTACACGGCCATTATGGCATTGTAGTGCCAAGAAGGTAACTAAATGTCTTTTTAGGAATTATTAGTGTAATAGGCTGCACACTGGCTTAAGAGAGCAAGTATTGATTTGCTTTAGGTAGACTTGGAGAGCTTTGTTTAATTATATGGATTTTTAACTTCTTGACAACTTCTGTTTTTGGCCTTTGTGCTTGCCCATTTTGACATTCTAGTGTATCATTTCCTGCTCTACGCAGCACATTTGTTTCTCAAGTACTGGGTTCGGAACATTTTCGGGACAATCCCTTGATCACTTTGACTCAGTGTAGCAAAAAGTCCCTATCACACTTACGTGTGAAGTCGACATTGATCCGTGTCTTCAATATGAACTGCAACTGACAAGATCGACCTTAATTTTATTTTGCTGATTCTGCCATCAGTTTTGGTAGTAATCATCATAATTTCATCATTTGTGTCAAGAGTATGAGATATGGTTTTTCAGTTGTTTTCAGTTTGGCATGAGATAGGCTGGTTCTGGTAAATTGTTTTCCTACGGATGGACTTATTTTGAAAAATTTTTTGGTCCAGAGATGGGAGCATTATGTTCATGTAGTTCATAGAACCATTTTTAAGCTAGTAAACTGGAACAATGAAAAGGATAAGAAATTCAATTACACTAGATTGAAATATTAAGGATCTTTCTTGGTCACGAAGCTTCTCTTGAATTGTATGCTTGCTGGTCAATGAAATTGATATCTGGATGTTTGAAAATGTATTTCAGGAACAACAAATGGTGATGCCTGGGCATCGGGAATCAAATCTACAAAAGGAGCTGAACCGTTACATACCCACAGCAGCAGCATTTGGTGGAATGTGTATTGGTGCACTGACTGTGTTGGCAGATTTCATGGGGGCAATTGGTTCAGGGACAGGGATTCTGCTTGCCGTTACTATCATATACCAGTATTTTGAGACATTTGAGAAGGAAAAGGCTAGTGAACTTGGTTTCTTTGGCTTCTAATCCTATACTGGATCTCGAGCAATGCAGTGTTGCACATTACTCCCGATTCATTTTTGATGGGCTAAAAGATGAAAATGAGCTGAGAGATCATGCAGAGGTCTTGCCTAACACAAGAAATTTCAAATTGAGAATTTAGGTAGCTTTTCAGGGAAAGATACTTTTTGGTTGGAGGAGCAATCTAAGAATTTTTGTTGCCCAACTTAGTTGTAATGATAAAAAGATTCTTATGGATTAGATTTTGCTTGAAGTCACTTTCAGAAAACTAATTACGGAATTTTCTCATTATCATCGGATGCCATTTCTATGCAATATCTTTATCCTGTCACATTCTTCTCTATTTAGCATATAATGATTCTATTAACTAAAAATTGTTGATGAACCATATGTATCTCCTTGTGCACAAGTTGTTCGTCATTTTCAAATGAACTTCTCTTAGATGAATATGCCAAACAAGTAAATAATCACATTTTCAATGGAAAAGCTAAATTTGTGAACGGTATAAACACAAAAATTAATTTTGTAGAATAACGTTTTTATTGGTGATGCCAAATTACCCTTCAAAACAGTTGTTGGGAACTTTGCAAACATAGTAACTGCCCAAGTTTCATGGTCTAGGACATTCTGGAACAGAAATCTCATTTATGGGCTTGGCTTCTGACGGGAAGACAAATCACAAGTTTCCAGCGATTTGTGATTCTAGTTAAGACATCAGGTACGTAGTCGGTGTTTGGACTTCTAGGGTCATTGCATTTATATCGACTCTTTTGCATTGTCACTAGAAAGAACCTGTGCCCAAAATGAACGTTACACCGACTTTTTGGTAGGTAAAATTATATGCTCATTTATGACATGATGTTATTGATGAGGTCTTTTTTGTAGTCTGATTCAATTCAAACAGAGTACTTTAGGTGAAATTTTACAATTTTATTAAATCATAAAATTCTTGCAATTTAGAATATTGATTGTCATTCGATATTAACGAGTTCATCAGAAGAAGAAATTCGGCTAAAACGGAATACAAATTCCATAGTTCACTAGTACGTCATTGTCCTTCACTTGTGTGTATATACACCAAATTTGCTCGAAATTAGTCAAGACGAGTAGAATGAAAATTAAGTAGCAAAATTTTGTTGTGCGATGCTGAAATTGTGCCTTCTTTTCTTCAAACGTAACCAACATGTTGTTATCCAGAAGTAGTTGTTTCTCGCCTGAATCTCCTCTAGTAGCAATATTAGCAAAGATGGAAATTTGCTGTCTTTATCAGGCCTCATTGAGATCATCAATCTGGCTTCACATGGTATAACCATGCAACATTTTCATGCTGCAGAATATACAGTTCCAGCCATGATTACTTGCATAAAATGACAATATTTTTGTCTTTATCATAGGTAAATTTATATTTTTCTATATCGACACTAGTCATGCTTATCGTGTCTCTATTATTTTTCTTTTCCCTCGCACTAATCAACTCCTTATTGTTCGCATTACCAAGCGATTCTCTCTCTCTCTCTCTTCTCTCTCTTTGTTTTTTTGAAATCATAAAATTATATTTGCGTTAATATTAAAATTACACAGAAATCATTAAGCGATTCTCTTATGTTAACAACACTATGAAAGATTGTTAAGTCATCAAAATTTGTTTGTCATTTCCAAAATTACTATTACAAAGACCAAGAAAGGAAAGAATATAGTCTACTAAAGTTTTTCCACAAATTTGCGATTATTCGCCGTGTATTAAGGCATGCTAATGAATATGTCAAAAGATCAATTTGACACACAGACAAAAAATAAATTGATTAGATCTTTTGGTGCCATAGTCAATTTCGTAGGTATATTCAATAATTAAGGCACTTTCAAGCTTCCAACTCAAGCTCCTTTTAGGGCCCAGTTGGTATGATATGCTGCGATAATTTTCTTTCCACAGATTTGTAATTACGACCGCATATCTTGCTTGCCTGTCGTGGCCTCTAATTAACCTAGGTGGTGCATAATTAAGAAGAAGAATTGATGTGTTTTAATTGCATGTTTCAACACGTGAATGACTGTGATTATGACCAAATTTACCTTAGGTTACCACACAATAAGCAACGCCTTGATGCATGCTTTCAAGAAATTGTAGTGTTCATTTTTTGTCTTGCACTGAAACTATGACCGTTAGAAAGTTTGTTTCTAGTTTTAGAGATAGAGTAATAAAAGACATCATCAAGCTTTGATTTTCTTGTCTCGAAAGTAGAAAAAAAGAAAAAGAAAAATAATCAAGAGCAATATTAAGCTTTGATTTTCTTGTCTCAAAAGTAGAAAAAAAAAAGAAAAAGAAAAATAAAAATAATCAAGACCAAAAAACTAATCACTATATTGGTCTTAGACCAAATGATTACTTTACCTCCACGATTAGTATGTGGGAATGGAGTGGAATGGAAAGTCCTTTCTAACTTGTCAATTCTATTCTCATGTTTGGTATGGACATTTTAAGTTGGAAAGGCCTTTTCCACCTAGAATGCCATTCTAACTTTTTCTTGAAAACTTATTCCTCAACAAAATCTAAGGAAAGGCCTTTCCAATTTCATCCTGAAAAGGTTTTAAAAATAAGAGTCAATTTTATCCCCCACACATTTTTTCTGCTAATTTTTTTTACCTAGGATACATTCACTAATTTTTATTTTTAAAATTTAAAAAAATATTAAGTTTTTAATAACTTCAATTAATAATTTTTTTTATGATTTTTAAATCATAATCAGTTTAATATATCTTTAGAACTTTTTTCTTTTTGCTATAAAAATGTTTAAAATACTATTTTTAAATTTTATGCAAATGTGTAAAACATAAACTTTTCATTAATTAAATTAAATTGTAAATGTAGCTTCATTGTTAATTTTTTTCACATTTTTAATTATAATGCTAATAATTATAAAAATTTTAAAATTAATTAAAGAGTATAATTGATTTAATTTTAGCAAGAATATTAAGAATTTTAAAATTAAAAACATTAAAGTCTTTTGTTGGCATAGAATTACAAACAAACAAAATAAAAATATATATTCTACTGCAAAGAATTAAGGGTAATTAAGTCAAATAAATATATATTTTATTCCATTCTGACACCTAAATATGATTATACTAAACGTTGGAAAAGGAATAGACACTCTATTATGACTGGGTGGCAAACAATGGATTGAAAATTTTTTTTCCAGTCCATTCTAGGAGGAAAAGTATTCGGGTAGAAAGGCCTTTTCATTATAGACTATTCTAGTGTACCAAACGAGTGGTATATGCATTGAACCAAAATCTGCAATTTCATGTATAGAATAAAGATGTCTTAAATTCTACCAAAAGGTAAATTGGCTATTAATTTATCATGCACAACTCAGAATCTTTTAAAGAGGAGAAAGAAAACGTGTATTGTTACAATTCCTGACAAATAAAGCGACAAAAAATATTGAGGATTGATTCTACGAATCTGACATAGGTATTACTATGTTAACAGGTATCATCGATTCTTGCTTCTTAGGACAAAAGGATCTAGTAAAAATTGGGTGCAATATGAAGAATCCAATAATAAGTGAATTAGGCCCCAGCTGGGATATCTGTACAATTCCTCTTCTGCAGGCTTCGAAAGATCGAATGATTCTTTCTAAGGTTTCATATATCATAAAAATAGTGGTAATATTCTTTATCTTTTCCAATTAGTGGAGAAGGATGCTTTGTGAACATTATAAGCAGATAGTGAACTAGGATATTGGACGACACCACTAATGATTGGTTTAAGTAAAGAATAGCTCTCTTTGTCCCACTCAGGTTGTTTCAAAAACAACATTTTAGGAATATGAAAATCAACCAGAATCCTCCGCCCAGTGGCAAGGAAGGCGTCCCCAGATCTAGGGTTCGAATCCTGAGATTGACAGTTAAAAAAAATTGGAATAAAGAGAGAGAAATTTGGGAGAGTATTAAGTACGTATACTGGGAGTTACACTTCAAATTGTGTGTAATAAAAAGTCTAAAAATCACAATCGTATACAAATATAAAAGCTTCATTCCAATTATGTAAGGCAAAATACATTGTTATGAGAATTGATGATAAAAAAAAATTGTGTGAGTTAAAATACATTGTAATGAGAATTAATTAAAAAAAAAATCCTCCGATACATTGCATTATTCTCTTAAAAGAATCATTGACTCATCATACTTGCAATTATTTGGATGTGCTGCTTTTTTTCTAGACTAATATCCTAAAATAGCCCCGTCAAGTTCCCGTAAATAAATTTCGCTCTTTTAAGTTTGAGAGAACCATTATGAGTATGACATCATTGCATAAATTTACCATTGGCAGGGGAAGTTTACATTTATAGCTGCATTGTTTAGCTATGCGAAAAAGATGTTGTCTTTTATTCCCTCTATTAGTCAAGTTTTATTCTGAGTAATATATCATGGACAACCAATTATATTCTGTATGTGAAAAGATCTACAAGATTAGGATGTTGTCACCTCATTTAACTCGACAAAGATTTAAAAGGTGTGAACTTAAATTGTGGACGACACAAGCATGTGATAAATAGAAAAACGGTACAATTGCAATAAAAAGAATCTCTAATCCACTAATTCCAAAAGAATTTGGCCAATTCATTTTCCACATCTCCAGAATAATAATGTAGAGCTTAGCAATGTGATGGCTTTGTTGTCTACCCTTTGTTTTGGACAAGTATTAAATACACAGTATGTATTGCTACATGGTGTATTAAAACTAATAATTTATCGTCACGTGATAATGATAAACCACACATTGCATTATTTGAAAATTTATGATTAATTCTAGTAGGACATGTGATACACATAATTCTTACTCCTTTGTTTTTGTTGTTGGCAGCAGGTGTTCTCTTTCCTTCAGAACATAGACTATTTCGAGGGAAAAACCCTCTTAGAAAATCCCAAACCCCAAAAAACAAAAAAGAAAAAGGAAAAGCAAAAAGAAAAAACATTTTATGAATCCTATATTTGATAATGAATAGAGGGCAGCAGTTAGAGTTCTACAACTCCACTTTAGAAGTCAGGGGTTGTGAATTTCACCAACTATTTATCCTCTCTAAAATATAATAATATAGGTTGATAAAAAAAAATCATATATTTCTTTTTCTTGTATTTTTTTCCCCATTTGGGTAATAATGTTGTTTCTTTTACTCTCCACCAAACAGTCTTGAGCAAAGTACAAGCATGCATCTGATTCACTAGTTTGATTGGGGATAGCTGCACATGTCCACCTAATCTTAAATGCATGAAAGATCAAGAAATGGCATCTAGATCTTTCAAAAAAAAAAAAAATGGCATTTAGACTATAATAAATGGTGTGAGTGATTACACACAGTCATACAACCAGAAAACACCCCTTCATTTCTCCCAAGGCATCCAAATATGTGAAACACGTTCTCCAGCCGATTTTTCAAATTGACAAATCTGTCCTCATTCCCTTAAGGCATTGTTTGGGAGATTAGGAGAGATACTGATGACTTCGTTTAGATATATTATTTGGAGTGTTTTTTAAAAATTATTTAAAAAATTATTTGAAATGTGTTTTTTGTTGACTACTGTATAAAGTTTAAATTGATTTGCTTAATTGTCCAATACGTCAAAAATAAGTTTTTTTTGAAGAGAATACGTCTAAAGTTAAAGTATGAGATCCGATTCTAAATGAAGTTTAGGATTTTTTAAGAAATTTTAAATCAAATTCTTGATTGATACAAAATTATTAGAAATTCTCTCATTAGGTGTTGTAAAAAAAAAAGGTAAAAAACTAAATAGATCTAAAATAATAGTAAGATAATCAAATTGAAAATTGAAAATCATTTGAGTATGCGAACCTATCTTAAAAAATATGGCAAAAGAAATTTTTTATTTTAAAAAATTGCATTTACTCGAACCAGTCTATATACAAAGTTAATTGTATTATTTGGTATAAAAATAAATTTAAATTTTACATTGAAAAATAAGTCTTGGTAGTATTAAAAGAGTAGAGAATGTCAAAACAAGCAACAAATATGATTTAATAATTTAGAATGTACAATACTGTAATTTAAAATATTTAAAAAATAATAAGGTACTTTAGTGGTGAATTTTAAAGTATCTGTTATATCTGTATTTTTTCCCGATACACATACTTTTTATAAGTTATCATATGTTTTATACTTGTAATACATTTTCCTTGTTAATTTAATTGTTATAGACTATAGAATATTTCATAAAATTTTTACCAAATATAATAAATTCATTAACTTGTATATTTTAATATATACAAATAATTAATGAGTTAACTAGTTCAACAAGGTGGAGTATATCTAATATTTGTTGTTATGTTATACATTAAATTAAATTAAAAAAGAAAAAAAAACATTGAACCCCGATTCAACCGTGAACTGGACCCTCATTTGATTTATTGACCGATCTGATTTTTAAAACATTGGTGGTAGTAGTACTAATAATAATAATAATAATAATAATAATAATAATAATAATAATAATGATTTCCTTTGTTTATGTGTGGCTGGAGAAATACAAAGGAATGATTCAGGATAATTGGTAAAATACTTTTTTATTTGTTAAATTTTTTATAAATTATTTGGTTTTTGTTTTATTTCTTCCAACTCGGGAGGAAAAAATTTTAACCACATTTATTTTTGTCGATCTATCATTTGTTTTCCAATAAGATAAAACTCCCCATTAAAAATAAATTGGAACTTTTCTTTCTTTTATGTCCTATTGCTTATTCCCACATGATTTCTAGTCTTCTCTTATTTCTTAAATCTGTCGATTAGATATCATTTTTTCTCTTTAAACTTAGTATTAATAGTAGTTTTTCATGGAGATTTTTCAAAAAAATTTGCAAAGCACATTTCTCTAACACTTTTTATCATTATTACCCTATTATTAAAAGAAAATTCTACAATATTATTATAATATGATATGTAATTAAAATTAAATACATTTCAACTCTTATCTTTTAATTATTTGAGTGTCATTAGTAAATATTTTTCCACAAAGAAAATTCTGAAATAATATTATAATATGATATTGTAATTAAAATTAAATACATTTCAACTCTTATCTTTTAATTATTTGAGTGTCATTAGTAAATACTTTTCCACTAACAGAAATTGTAAAATCCTCCTGATCGAAAGTGCTAGTACATATTTTTTTTAAAAGTTCTTTTGAAAAAACACAAAATTTTTAAATTGTTTAATCTAGAGGCCCAACATTCCTGGGCAAAATCGTCAAATAGAGAATTGACCCAATCCTGCAGCTGTGGTTTTAACTTCCCAATGCCTAAACTACTTGGAGGGTTCCCTGTTCCCAAATTTTGTTGTCCATTTTCGTCCTTTTCCTCTCGTCTTGTCTTTCTCTCTCCTCCAAAACTTCCTCTGATTCTTCCATTTTTCTTCGTCAGGAACTACCCAAAAAACCATCCTCCAATCCAAGCCCTTTTCAGAGCTCTCATAAACCTTCCCAAGACCAGAACCACAAATCCCTTCGCTCTTCAAACCATATCTTTCAAAAAAGTGACTTTTTGATAAAAAAAAAAAATCAAGTCACAGGGTCTAAAACATAGACTTTTTTCCCCCTCAATGTTTTAGCTCTCTTCTGATACTACCCTACGAAAAAAACTTCTTTGAAGGTACGTTCTCCATAAACTTCCATTGAAGTTCATATCTTTTCATTCATTTAATGCTCTAATTCATTCGTTTGCTGGATGTTTTAGTTCTGTAACCTCCATTTAGTCTTAAAGTTCAGAAATGATAAAAAGATCAGTTTTTTACCTGTCAAGGTCCAGGTTATAGCTTCTTTTCTTGATTTTCGGTACTTTTCTGAAGCAACTTTGCTCTAAAAAAAACAACCCTGTTGTCTCTCAAGCACTATTAGTCTATATTTGGAGTGCAGAGAGGGTAATCAGAAGGTGATTATTATTTTGTTTCATGGATTCTTGAGACCTGGGATGAAGAGGAAGTGAAAATTTCCTGAACAAGTACAGTATTAATCAATGTGTGTTTTCTGAAGGTTAACGTTAATGGTAAATTCTTAAGGTTTTAACGGCTTTGATTATTTCTAGTCAAAGGTTTTTGTCTGAACCCGGGTGTAGAGAATCCTCGATATTAGTAAACTTTGTGTTTTGCACGAGTCTGTCTTAATTTTTGTAGTTAGTCGTCCCTGTTAACAACTCCACGCTTCCCAAGGATGGATACTCAGGGATGAAATGGAGCTTTTTTTTTTTTTTTTTTTTTTTTTATGGGATTGGGGATCACATGTCTTGCACGTGGATTGAATTTTATGAACTTTTTTCCACCTCCTGAAAGTGGGGTCCAGAGCTTGCAGGTAAATTATGGATTTTTTTGTATTTTGCCCGTTGTTCAACTTTTAGGTGGCTCCGATCTTGAGAAACGCAGGGGATATTGAGGGCCGTACGATGGTGAAGTGTGTTAAGTGACAAAAGATTTCCTACAGTGAAGAGATGAAATCATGGGGACTCACGTGATTTTCTCGCAGTAGGATAAGAGTGACGTGTGAAAAATGAGGGTTACAGGTCAGGATAGTAGTGGGTCCTAGTATATTAATGTTTGACACGTGTACATGACCAATGCTTACTAGGATAACTTCTTTTATGTGGGTTAAAAGTGAATGGACCCAATGGCATCTAATTATATTATAAGTAAAGTGATGGTACTATGGTTTGTATGTTATTGTTCCTTTGGCCAAATTTTACCCATAAAAAAAGTGGTTTTGTTACTGTTTAATATTCTATTGTGTTAGAGTGGGGCTCCTATTGGTGGCAGCTTTTTAATTTGCAATAATGAAATTAAGAAAGTTATATGATGCATAGTCTACCCCATTAAATCTTTTGTGGGGTGTAGATTTACATTTGCAGGTTTATTAGTTAGATGTACTGACTTTAACAGTACATGAAAAAGAAAGAAAGAAAGAAAAGGATTTTTGTTTTCGTTTGAGCGTAAGGAAGTAAAAAAAGAAAAAAATTACTTAACTATTTTCTTTGTTTGGGAGGGAGGAAACAAAAAGCAAAGAAATGAAATGGAAGGGAAAATTTTTCTTCTTGTTGTCAAAAAATTTTTCTTCTAAAGGAAAAGAAAAGATCCCTTCTTTTCTCTTCTTTTCTTTTTCACTCCTACTCCCAAACTAAGCCTAAGTCTCAGCTGATTAGCCTTGGCCTTTAAGTTTGTAGCTTCTGGTTAAGTTCCACTATTTTGAGGATTATATGGCAACTAAACGCAGATTTTTTAGCTAATAGGACTGAGCATTTGAATCCAAGAACTAGTAAAAACTTCCTCAAGTAAAATTTCTGAATGCTGTTAACTTTTCGTTTCGGTTGATGCACATTCTTTAAAGTTTTGCTTCGAGATGTTCTTCAATATTTCGACATTTCCTTTATTTTTCTGGGGTGGTTGTTGATTAAGGAGGGTTTAGTCTCTGTCATGGCTTTATACGACAAGGTTTTATCTAGCTAAATGAGGGAATACTAATTCCACCTGCATGTGTTAAGTAGGTGAAAGACTGAAGATATTCTTTATGTAGGATTAGGAACTTTAAATATTCGTTGGTCAGATCTTGCTGTGTAATGTAATATTCGGTGACCGTTCTTCTTTGAAGTTTCAACTATTTACGCTTAAATGAGAAATGAACAATCTCTATCTATGCTTTAATCATGTTTAAAAATTACTTTTCTGAGATTTTAATTTTTCAATTTCAAATGGCATTTTAATATTCTGATGTTCTCTGTCTTCGTGACACTGTTTATCTTTTGGTTGTGTCTCCAATTCTTTAAACCATATACCTTGATGGGGGTATCTCAGTAGGTTATTAATGAATAAAAACTTTAACTTTGGATCGTGAGGTGTACTGTAAGCGTGTCCCAGGATCTAAAAATGTTAACCTTCTTGTTCTTCTCAGTTCTTTCTGTTCCTTCTTTTTTTACCCGGCTTTAGATCCACTTTTTAATTCTGTCAAAAGAAAGAAAATCAGAAGCACTTAGGGTCCGTTTGGTTTGATTGAAAATGTTTTCCTCAGGAAAATATTTTCTTTGAAAATTATTTTCAAAGAAAATAATTGTTTTCCTTATATTTTCTGGTGTTTGATTGATTTAAAAATCTTTCAGTTTGGCCTATTTACCACCGAACCCTTCCTCCCCTGAAACATTAATTTGATCGCGTCACCATTACCAGTATACCCACTCTTTCCTTCCTTCTCCACTTCTCTCAGCCGGCTAATGATCTCATTCTATCTCTGCTAGCCAATCTTCGTTGTTCGCTATAATTTCATGGATCGCAATAATCTATTGTGACATATGCGAAACAGGTGCAGATGTTGATTTGCCTGGATGCCAGAGGAAGAATTGGGGGAGACCGGGGGAGGGGAAAGAAATAAGAGAGGAGGAAGAAATGGTGGCGAGATGTCACGGCACAATCCCTAAAAAACTCTCCAATCGGCTGGGTTTTGTTTCTTTATGCTTAATAAGTCTCTAAAACAGAAAAGCCATTTGATGGACAAGATATGAGGAATAATGGGACGCCCGTTGATTGGAAAACAATTTCAGTAGACATGTCAAGGAAGTCATTTTGCATCAGATTGGGTAAAATATTTTAGTTGAGAAAATATATTCGTTGGCTTAATTCAACCAAACACCGGAAAATAAAGGAAAATGTTTTCTGAAAAATAATTTTAGTTGAAACAAACAGACCCTTAAAGGTAAAACAAAAAGAAATTCCTTATGCTTTGAAGTTCTCGATATAAGAGCTAAAGCACAATGCTTTTATCTTTGTTGAAACAAGCTCATCATTGTCATACTGGTCATTGCCATCATCATCACCACCATAATATTCCTGTTCTCCCTTTATCAGTATGATTTTATTATAGATGCCTGACATCTTCATAAAACATAAAATAGCATTGTTTTGTATCGTTTGCAATTATAATTTGCAACTGTTTGCCTCAGATGGATTCAGTTGACCGAGCTGCAGTGACTCCGATTAAGAGCAAGGGTAGACTGGCACGCACGTTTGCTAAGGTTTTGCATATTCGAGCACTCACGGGGATAGCTCCAGATGATGGAATTCAGAAAATTAAATCATCTACTGAAAATGTTAAGAGTAATCCAGCGAAAAGCACTCATTTGCTGCCGGCATTTGATGATGAAGATGAAAAGCAACACAGTAGAGCAGCTACAGAGGCTTTTATAGCCAAGCTCTTCGCCAGTCTCTCATCTGTTAAAGCAGCGTATGCGCAGCTGCAATTTGCTCAGTCTCCTTATGATCCTGATGGGATTCAATCTGCAGATGAGATTGTGGTGTCAGAGTTGAAGAACTTATCAGAACTGAAGCAATGTTACTTGAAGAAGCAAATTGATGAATCTTCCCCAGAAACCACTCAGCTCTTGGCAGAAATTCAAGAGCAGAAGAGCTTATTGAAGACGTTTGAAATAATGGGAAAGAAGCTGGATTCTCAGCTTAAACTGAAGGACTCTGAAATCACATTTCTCAGAGAGAAACTGGAGGAAGCCAGTAAAGAGAACAAGTTGCTAGAGAAGAGATTGAACTCAAGCAGGCAATTATCATCAGTCCTTGATAACGTTCACTTGTCAAGCTTAAGCCCCAGTCATTTTATTATATTTCTTCGGCAGACAATTAAATCCATTCGGAGCTTTGTTCAGTTGCTCATCAGTGAAATGGAATCTGCAGAATGGGATTTAGATGCTGCTGCCAGTTCAATAGAACCTGGTGTTGTCTATTGGAAAGCAAGTGATAAATGCTATGCTTTTGAGTCCTTCATCTGCCGGGAGATGTTTGATGGTTTCAATTATCCAGGCTATTCACTTTCAAAAGAATCTTTGCCTGAGCAGAAAAAAGAGGCAACGGTTGTTTTTTGACAGATTCAAGGAATTGAAGTCTGTGAAACCAATGGAGCACCTAGCTTGGAAGCCTAAATCAACGTTTGCAAGTTTTTGTCGTGCTAAATACTCAAAACTCATTCATCCCAAGATGGAATCATCTCTTTTCGGCAATTTGGATCAGAGAAATTTAGTAAATGCAGGGGAATACCCAGAGACAACATTTTTCATTACATTTGCAGAAATGGCAAAGCGCGTTTGGCTATTACACTGCCTGGCCTTCTCTTTTAATCCGGAGGCCTCAATCTTTCAAGTGAACAAGAGGAGTAGATTTTCTGATGTTTACATGGAAAGCGTGAGCGATGAACCATTCCTGTCATGGGATGGTTCACCAGAATCCGAGCCTCGGGTGGCTTTTACGGTGTTTCCAGGTTTCAGGATAGGCAACACAGCTGTTCAATGTCAGGTTTATCTCTGTTGATGCATGCATGAATTGAGATGAAGCATTGACATGCCATCTTTGTGGGCACCCATAACATCAAAGGTGTGATCTGGAGGCCACTGGATTTGGTAATTTTATCTTGCAGTTTAAATCATAGAAAATGAGGCAGAGCCAAATACTAGTTATGGGCTTTCTCTCTCCCCTTTAATTTGACAAGGAAAGCGCGTGGACTGTTTTGTATGGGACCGAAGTCGGTGCCTATTTTCTATGTTGCACTAATGTCGAATGTGATGTGTCTTGATGCACCCCTTGATTTTTGTTAGTATTGGTCAAAGTGGTGTGGACTGAAGGCATTCTTGGTTGTATATTATAGCATTTCTCTACGTAAAATTATTGTCTTCTTGGGCTAGTCATGTGAAATGAAGAATTGGCCATTTGTGCATATGCTTGGTAGTTTGGAGGCATTTTCACGTTTCCCCAGACAACATAAAACTAGGAAGAATTCACCTACTAGCTTTGTGGCTTGGGAATAATTTTCATATTTTTTTTACGACTGGGAAGAACGTACCTACATGCTTTGTAGCTTGGAGCAATTTTCATATCCTTTAACTATCCTTATAGAGTAACATCCTCTTGAATGGGCAAATGGGCATGATAGGCGAAATTTGGGTAAGATTTAATGGGAACTTTAAAATATGGGTTATACATAAACAGTTTAATATGGGTGGGATTAAAATGAGTTATCACTTATTTTGATACTGTTTAAATACTTAATAATAATATTTTTAATAGCAAAATAAATAAATTATGAGATATTCTTCTTATTTTGAGTCATTTAAATAATGCTTCGACAATAGATTATCATACTCAAGAAAGTTCCAAATAAATTGGCAAATTTGTTAAAATATTGCCAAAAAAAAGAAAATTCGGCATTTATGGGTGTCAGAAAAATTTTTTTGGCATCTAAAGGCGCCGCGTTTCCCAAACGCGGCGCTGAATTTTTTTTTTCAAATTTGTCATGCGCCGCGTTTCCCAAACGCGGCGCATGAACAGTAGTCAAGCGCCGCGTTTGGGAAACGCGGCGGTTACTGTTCACTTTTTTTTTTTTTTTTTTTTTAAGAATAGGTAAGTATTTAAGGTTTTTTGTATTATTGTTTAGGTAGATTTATAAGATTTAAGTAAAAGTAATCGAGGTAGTTCAAAATTTGAATTGAAAAATTTTCGATTTAAAAATAATAAAGTTACAAATACCAAATTTTGATATACCACTAAATTTTTTAATATCTTGTAGGTCATTTTTTATTTTTCGAATGCGAAATCTAGTTTTTAGAGAAAGTGTGCAAAAGTCTTCTGGTAAAATTATAATTTTAGCACGTAAATACCTTTTTGGTCAATTTTTTACTTTTAAATTCATATTTTATACCCTTGTACAAATTTCTAAATTTTGTAATTTTTTTAAATGAACTACTATTTTTTTGTGTACCACGTCAATTCAATGGCAAAATAGTTATTTTTAATTTTTTTTAGAATCTTAAATTCATATTTCATAATTTTAAGCACATTTTATATTTGTGATAATTTTTCAGGTACAAAAAAAAAACAATTTTGCCTCAGATATGTATGCATTATAGAAAAAATAGTTTTTGAACCCGAAAAATTATCACAAATTTAGAATATACGTAAAAGTATGAAATATGAGTTTGGAATTCACAAATAGCCAAAAAAAGGTATTCAAAAATTGAAATGATTATTTTGTCCTTGAACTGACGTAATATCTAAAAAAATAGTGATTCATCTAGAAAAATTTCAAAATTTAGAAATTTGTATGATGGTATAAATATGAATTTAAAAATAAAAAATTGACAAAAAATATATTTACGTGCTGAAATTACAATTTTCTGGAAGACGTTTGCACACTTTCTCTAAAAACCAAATTTCACATTCTGAAAAATAAAAAATGACTCACAAGATATTAGAAAATTTAGTGGTATATCAAAATTTGGTGTCTCTAGCTTTATTATTTTTAAATCTAAAATTTTTCAATTCAAATATTGAATTACCTTCATTACTTTTACTTAAATCCTATAAATCTACCTAAAAAATAATACAAAAAACCTTAAATACTTACCTATTCTGTAAAAAAAAAAAAAAAAAAGTTAACAGTAACCGCCGCGTTTCCCAAACGCGGCGCTTGACTACTGTTCATGCGCCGCGTTTGGGAAACGCAGCGCATGACAAATTTGAAAAAAAAATTTTCAGCGCCTGCGTTTGGGAAACGCGGCGCCTTTAGGATGCCAAAAAAATTTTTCTGACACCCATAAATGCCGAATTTTCTTTTTTTTGGACAATATTTTAACAAATTTGCCAAATAAATTTTATTTATATTCGTATTTGGATAGGTATTGTTGCATATACTCTCAATTAAATTTGGGCATAGGTATTTATTGAGTATGGGAATTTTCACCACCTTTAAGTGGGTATAAACTAGTTATTGAAAATTAATAAGTAGCGTAAATTGCATATCAAGTGGTATAATTATATATTTGAAATTCTTTGAGTTGTCATTTTTTTTTTGTAAAATATGAATTATATTAAATGATATAAAATTGTTACATTTTTGTATAAATTATCAATCAAATTATCACTCGAATCAAGGGTTGGCTTGTATCGGAACGGCCGAGGCCCAGCTTCAGTATTGCAGTGCCCATCAAACGCAAGGTCAGCCATTTTTTTTTAACTTTTCCATGGATTGGTACTGCTGGTGTGGGCCAAGATGAAAGTCTTTAAGTGAGTGGAATGCTAATATATTAGCTAGTGCATGTCGGGCTGTGGGAATATGAGACATTGGTCTGGGCCGCGATGGATGCCAGTAGGTGCAAATGGGACGCCAATTTCATTTGCTGGGAGAGCTGGGCTTTTGGGATGTTGGGCTGTGGTGTGAGTTGTTCATTAGGTAGCTCCAGTGGCGTCGGAAGCCTCCATCCTAATAGATATACCGATGATCATGTCAGGCAGTACATCAGTCCATAGGCATATATATTGTACACCTTGGGGATGTTGGGCTTTGGTGTTTTGAAATTAATGCTTAATATGACAAATCAGTCCATCAGGCAGATATACTGTACAGCTGGGATTTTGGGATATTGGGCTGTGGTGTTTTGAAATTAATGTTTAATACGACAAATTAGTCCATCAGGGTGATATATTGTAGAGCTGGGCTTTTGGGATGTTGGATTGTGGTGTTTTGAAATTAATGTTTAATACGACATTGTTAGCAGGATTTTCTATTACTGAGGGTATTCTCGTTTTCAAAGACTATTATACAACCAGCAGATTGAGCGAAGAACAGAAAACGATGCTGAAATTGATTGCTTGGAATTTCTTGATTCATGTTGAGCAGAGCAATGTCATGTGACGTATGTTTGACAACTGATATTTTTCCCTTGAAAAAATTCTCAAACATTAGCTCAGGAGTATGGCGTGCACATCTCATACGCACATTATCAAATATGCACTTGACCAGTTTAGCAACTTAATTTTGTCATTTACTTTTCCTCTGCATCGGTAAGCGAGTGCAACATGACCTGTACATTCATTTTGTATGCATATACTTGTAACCTACATCTTTGTGTGTGTGTGTGTGTGTGTGTGTGTGTGTGTGTGTAGATAGATGAGGCAAAAAAAAAAAAAAAAAAAAAACTACTTAAAACCTTTCAAAATTGTGCGGGATATGATATGTATCAAAGACTATATGGCTAAACAGAAATCGAAGAAGTACGCTGGTGGAAAGGGGCAAAAAAATCAAGAAATGGATGACTTCAATGGCCGATTCCAGGACTTGGTACAGACTGCAAATTCCGATCGACATGTGTAGGGACAAGAGTGAAATGTTTTTCCTTAACAAGAATTGTCGCGTAAGGTTGAACAGAACCCTCAGGAAGGGCACTCGATTCCAAACTTTCCTCCAAAGAAGAGGCCACCTCTTTCTTTTCAATTTTCAACAGCTTCCTTGCTTCTGAAGATTGTGCAGCAAAACATATAAAAATAAGAACCAAAATAAGCAATCTTATTTGGAAGTAAGCCATGTAGTGTAGTAAAAAGACCAATAAGAGCTTAATAATGTGTCTTTGGCTGCTTTATTGAGAACATGAACTGGAATGATAAGGTTTTTGGGAATGGAATGGTTTTATATGTGGATAAATGGGGTAGAGGGGTGAGGGTCAAGTTGGTTGTCTAGGTCAAGATGTTTGAGTAGGAATGAATATTTTGCTTTTTACTACAACAAAGTACTACTTACAAATGCCCCGTGGAAGTTGAGTGAGTATGGATGAACTAAGCAGCCGGCTGGCCTTGGTTTCTTGAAAGTTTCTCATTGTGGTCCTTTGCTTTGGCCATAAAGAAAAGAGTCCGCCATGCAAAGGGCACTTTGTAATTTTTATCAGAATTGCTTCTATTTTGTTGCTTAGATCGGACCTTCTCTAAAATTTTCAATTTAAGTCACCTACTGCTACTTGTATGCACCTATATAAGAGGCAGGCCTGAAGTAATTCTAGTTTTTTCTTAAAAGATATTTTGTAATCAACATGTAGAAACACATGCTAGAGGAGTTCAGGCTCTCATATAGGCCTAGTTATACCTTATCATTTCATAAATATTTAGGCCAATATATTTATGATTTTGAATGCATACCTAGCCACAATAACAGTAAATAATTCGCTACATGCATGGAATAATTACTTCACTTGAAACACAAAAGGTGTAGATTTTAATTCAACCTGTTTATGAATGTATGAATGTAGACATGTGGACAAAATGAAATCTTTTAGTTGAAGACAAGATTTTGAACTCTAGTTTGGGCGAAAGCCGCCTAATACAAAATAATTAGAGAATACAACCAAGACCAAAGAGAGTAACCTTGTTGAGCACACGAGACTTAGGAAGAATGGAAATTTGAAGCAGACAAGACTAGCACAAGGACAAAACAATCATTAGAGAAGAAAGTCATAGTACTAAATTATACGTAGGACCATTAAGGATAGAACAGCACCGCCACTTGTGAGTGATATGGTTGACATTTCAGTAATGAATACTAATTAATACCTCACAACTAAGACGTATATAATACAATTCAAGGCATTTGGGGGGGGGGGGGGGGGAGGGGAGGGTTTAGTTATAGGTTAAAAATTGAATGCTTCTCAGGGAACCAAGATTCAATAGTGTACGATGGTAAGGACTGCAGAACTGAGATTTTACATAGCAGTAGATGTTACTAATCGGATCGACTTCCTATAGAGTTGAAAGGGCAAATTGGATCTTGTGAGAAAGATCTTTTGTCCGAATCAATATGAGGGGATAAACCTATTGCTTTCATAAACATCTTAATCACAAACTAGTCAAAAAAAAGTATTTTACTAATCCACATAAATTATTGGAAGGCACAAATAACTACCCCTCCAAAATTACGTTCTAAATCCTTTTAAAATGCCGTCCTGGGTTGCTGAGCAGCAATCTGACATGGGTTTTGAAATTAAATATCAAATAAACTAACTCTTCTGTAATAGCATGCAAGATGAGACAATTTACAACTTTTCGTTCATGCATTATGATGTAAGAAAGAACTTGATTAAAGAATTAAATCCAAATTGAAAAAAAGTTAATCAGCATCATGAAAACACATATAGGAAAAAAAGCAATTTTTTGAAGTTCAATAACTCTCAAAAGAAATTAGTTATGCAAAGCTGGTTAAGAGTAGCTTGTCTTGCAATATGCTAACAGTTAGGGAACAGTTTAACATAGCATGAATCTCTGTGGTTGCTTTCAAGTTAGCTATGTCAGAGTAATAGCAAATTGTCATCATATGAAGTAATTCTTGATAATACATGTCAACGTTTTTTTTTTTTTAACATCTTCTCACAATTTGATCACGGAAGTTTTTCTTCCTTTACGTAAACAAATACTTTTGAAGTATCACTTCTCTTTATTATTTTTTAATGGTAATTTCTGTACTGAATTTCCACTCTATGCATTAAATATTTACAATCTGTTTGTGAAGGTTTACACTTCCCTGCATTACTTTGTACCTTGCACGAAACAAGTAGGGCTGATAACTATCAAGGGATCCACTTCCATTAACTACTTAGGGCCTTGTCAGTTTGTCAATCGGTTTCTATATCTACGTTTTAACATAAAGATTAAAATTATGTGTAAACATCCAAATATATTGTGTGCAATATTTTCTTAGGTAATCTATAAAATGTTACAAAGTGGTATTTTTTAGAGTAAGGTTAGTAATATTGACTCTTTGCTTCTTATTATTGACACTATACTTGTTTTATATTTTATTATAAAAT
Organism: Mitragyna speciosa; assembly: GCA_024721245.1. Lineage (NCBI taxonomy): Eukaryota > Viridiplantae > Streptophyta > Magnoliopsida > Gentianales > Rubiaceae > Mitragyna > Mitragyna speciosa. The sequence continues at coordinate 20,735,737 of CM045567.1, forward strand.
TCGTGATGGAAACTGAGACAACAACGAAAAAAAGAAAAATTCAAGCCCGTAGGCCCAGCTCAAAAGGAGGCCTGCAGGCCAAAAATCCAAAAAAGAGGTTTAATGCATTGGCAAATTTTAAAATCCATGGAAGTGTATCACCGGATGCAATATTAGTCCAATAGGATCAACAGTGACCAAAATAAGCCCATATTCTCAAACTCCAGACCAAAATGTCTAGAATTCAGTCCCAAATAGGCCCAAATCCCAGCCCATTTTTTCCTCATGAAATTCATCTTCTCCATCAGAGATCAACAATCAAATCCAACCTCCCGCTCTTTTAACGCTCCTTAAACCCCTAAAAAATCAATCTTCCAATTTAAAAATCCCAAATTCCCAATCTCCCACAGGGATTATTAGCTGAATTCCGTCAAACTATTGACAAAAAAAAAAAAAAAGAGAAAAAATTTACCATTTCGAAAAGAATGAATGAAGAAGAAATAGAGAAGCTGAGGGGAGTAGTGAGGGACTGCGTCAGCAAGCATTTGTACTCATCGGCCATCTTTTTCGCCGATAAAGTTGCCGCCTTTACCGCCGATCCCGCTGACATTTACATGCAGGCTCAAGCCCTTTACCTCGGCCGCCATTATCGCCGCGCTTTTCACCTCCTCAACGCCTCCCAAATCGTCCTCCGTGACCTCCGATTTCGATACCTCGCCGCAAAATGCCTCGTACTTTACTATTTTACTCCTGTTCTGCTGATAATATGTTTATTATTTTGAATTGGGTTCCCGGAATTTTCTCTGAATTTGATTCTTTTTATCATTTTCATGGTAGCCAAAGATGCAATTTTTATCCTATTTTATTTTTTCCGGAGAATTTAGGAGATATCTGCTGATAAGTGAATATTTTTGACCTTTCTGGTGATAAAAGTACAGCTTGATTGGGTCAATGAGCTTAGTCGTGTGAGACACTGCCACCAGTTGTTATAATTTCAGACAAAAAAAGAAAGAGGTTTATGATTTGTGTGGAATGTGGTTCATTGAAAATCTAATGCCAGCTTTAGAAAAGATTTGGTATTTTTGCACTGAGGTTTGGAAAATTTTCATTAGTAAATCTCCAGCACCAAAAGCTATAGTCGGTTATAGTTCAGTTTAGTCAGAATTAAATAGAAAAGAAGAAGGAGCAGGACTATATGGGTGTGCGGGTTTAGGTGAAGCGGATGTAGTTCGAAAATATAATGTCCTGCTGAAAAAAAGTAACTAGTTCAAGTTTAATGAGGTTATTAATCCATTTTGCAGAATGCAAGTTTGAGAAGGTTGCTGTATCTACCCTCTATGAGTTGCTTAATTTGAGAAATAATTTAACAGGACTAAGCTGTGATGAAAGTAATTTTCTCAAGAGTATAGAACTTTTTCTAGTATTAAAGATCAAGAATTTATTGGTACCTCAATTATATTATGCTGTTACATCTGTGTGTTAACGATCTTTTCTTTATAATTTTGTATTCTTCTTGCTGTTTTGAACATATATTATCAGGAAGAACTGAAAGAGTGGGACCAGTGTCTGCTGATGCTGGGTGATGCAAAAGTGGATGGAACATGGAAATATTACAGACACAAGAGATTGCAACATTATGTACTTGGATAAAGATGGTGAAGATCGTGAGATCAATGTAAGTTGTTCTGCTCCAACAGAAACACACCTAAAGTCATACTAAGTCTCTTCTATGATGAAGTATGAATCTTTTTGAGTTCTCCCTTAGTTTCTCCTGCTATTTGTAACAAAATCAGCAAAGACTTGGTTTTGTTTTCCATTTTGAAAGCATTGTGGAATAGCTGGTGCTATTGGCATTGTATTTATGTAACTTACATATTGTGGCAGATTTTATCAGCAATTTGCTTTTTAAGAGGCAAGGCATATGAAGCACTGGAGAATCGTGCACAGGCTCGGTTGTGGTGAGTTCCTAAGGACTAAGCTGTTGTTATACTATCTTTTATGCTGTATTTGTAATTAGAGAGGACAGTTTACAGTGTTTTTAGTGGTTTGAACAGTTTGATTTCGTATGTTCCTTGAGATTTTTAGCTTGACACTGCATGTTGTTTGTAATACTTAATTCTGGGTTCCTGTTTCTTTTCTTTCCACTTGTTCCTTACTTAATTCTGGGTTCCTGTTTCATTTCTTTCCACTTGTTCCTTACTTAATTCTGGGTTCCTGTTTCATTTCTTTCCACTTGTTCCTTCTCATAGTATTTCTAGTCTTTCAGTTGACCTAAATACTAGTGGGACTATAGGAGTCAATCACATTATTGTACTCTTCTTTTTATGCTTAAAGGTACAAAGCTGCTATCAAGGCTGATCCTTTGTGTTATGAGGTATGAATTTATGTTTGATAAACCTCTGGTTATTCTTTTCAATATTATCTTTTCTGAACTTTTCTCTTGAAGATATCAAACATAGTGACGTTTAGTCACCTTAAGAGTTGGCAATAGGAGTGATAGGAAGCTGGATCCCAAGTGTCTGTAAGTTTCCTCTGAAAGCTACCACGTTTAGAACTTCACGGTTTGTCCAGTGAGATGCCATTGAGTGCTCCAGATTATGACTTTTTCAAATTTGATATGCTTTGATGTCTCTAATGCCTGCTTGTGGAACATGAAGACATAGGAGGATATTTAGGACTTGGTTTGGTGGAATATGTAGTATGGTACATTTAAATTTAGAACTCTATATGTAATTGAATGGTAATGTTTTCAAATTACATATTTACTAGAAAACAGTTGGTCCAGTAATTTGAATTGTACTAAGCCCTTATCCTTTTGTTCCTTTCCATATCTCTCCTTATCCTGCATCCTGCCTCCTATCACTTACATTTTTGTGTTTTCAGGCATTGGAATGTCTGATAGAAAAGCATATGCTCACTAGTGAACAAGGTGATTATCTATTGAACTTCTCATTTCTGCAAGTTAATCAAAACAAAGGAGTTTTAGACATTGAACGTTCTGCCTCTGGATTGCTCTGGTTTTGATAAAGAAATAACGGAATTTTTGCCAATTTATTGCAGAGACAAGTCTACTCTCATTATTGCATTTTAGTTCTGAAGAGGGCTGGCTTTCATCATTCTATTCATGTTTGATAAAGAAGGTATTAATCTTAGCACTGGGCAGGATTGTGGTAAAAAAAAAAAAAAAATCAGTCGATCATCTACATTTAATGGCCCGCCAAGCTATTAACTTTTCTTTCTCTTCTTCTGAGTGATGCATGTATCTTTTGTTATTTTGCTTTGTAATAAGCAGTTAATCTTTGTCATGATGTTCTCCAGTATGATAAAGAGAATGTTGTAGAAGCCAAATTTAGAGAATTGGAACAGGAAGACTCTGACACAAATTCCTCAAAGAAATCCTTCTTGTGTACACTAAGTAACAACACTGATCTTTTGGCCTGTAAAGCTGAGTACTACCATCAGTGTGGTGAATACCAGAAGTGCTTTCAACTGACATCAGTGTAAGTTTCTATTTCTGTTTGAACAAAAATTGTTCAAAATTTGAACAAGTAATCTGTTTTATTGAAATTTTATTTTGTTGCACACGATGCTATTCAGATTGCTTGAAAAGGATCCTTTCCACTTGAAATGTACGTTGGTGCATTTAGCAGCAGCTATGGAGCTTGGGCATTCAAATGAGCTATATCTTATGGCATGCAATTTAGTCAAGGACTATCCTCAAAAGTGAGAACACAGAACTTCATTTATTTGAAAACCTTGCCATCTCTTTTTCAGTGAAATTAGGAATTAGGACTTATCTTTAGTTGCTTTCTTATTTGATATGATTTGTGGTTATGCTTCATGCTACTAGTAGAAATTTGGGGTGGCATGGATAAATTCTTGACGCATCATGACATCTTCTAGCTTTGGTGAATTATTTAACATGAGTTATGTGTTGTAGTGAACACCAATAATGTAGAGTTCTTGAGTTCGATAGTTTGGAAGATTTCCTTTTCACTGGGATGTGAGCTCCACTTTCCGCAAGTGTAAGTATTTATCTGGTGTGATTAACAGAATCTATTAAAAATTTCCCATATGGTTTTATTAAAACATATGGATTATTGTTGTTGAACTTTGAGATGACAGAAGTTAAGTCATTCTCATATTTGAGGTCCAGGCTGCTTTCTTGTAAAACAGGAAATTGATGGAGCATTTTGAGACCCGGGAAAAGGGGGGGGGGGGGGGTGTTGGGTACTTTGGACCTTTCTTGAAGTGGTTCATTTCTTGTAGTTCATCATTCACTACAGATGGTATCGGATGCATTGTGATATAGTAATTCTGATGTAACTCCACAAATAAGTGTTTTGTTTATTCAATCAGGCTAAATGTGTAAATGGGGAATGATGGGAAAATATGATGAATTTTAGATTAAGCTTCAATTCTGAGAATTGGTTTTTATCAGTTGTACCCGAGATGACTTGCTGAAAAGTGATGTGTGAAGGTTTTTCTTTTCCTTTTTTGCCCTTCCATTCAAGTTCTATTTTAGCTTTCGTTTACCATAAAATTACAACATTTGGATAAATTTCTTGTTTAGGGCCTTGTCATGGTTCGCAGTAGGTTGCTACTACTATTGCATCAAGAAATTTGACCAATCACGCCGTTATTTCAGGTATTGACAATTGCTAGCGGGCATTTTAGGTAGTCATTTCTCAAGGAACACATGTATGATGTATGACAGCTTTCAGTTCTTGTTCGACCTTATACTGGGCTAGTATAGTTGGAACATTTTTTTAAGGTCGATTTATTTTTGACATATGGATATGTTTTCTACTATTGAAGAAACTGAACATGTCACAGTTTAAACCTCTATGTCTGTTTGAGTTGCTTAACATCCTTTGGATTTATCTAAATAAACAGTCAAACTTCACATTGTACAAGAGAAAAACTAGCTGCCTGCAAATGAAACTGGCTCTGCCAGTTGCTGGTTTTACTTACTCCAGCAAAACTGGTTGCAGTGTTAGAATTTTTAATATATTTGTTATTGTTGCGTTATTTTTGCAGCAAGGCGACAAGTTTAGACGGGACTTTTGCTCCTGCTTGGATAGGTTATGGCAATGCCTATGCAGCTCAAGAAGAGGGAGATCAAGCAATGTCTGCTTATCGTACTGCTGCACGCTTATTTCCCGGGTAAATCCTTTTTTCTTAACTTTTTGAAAATTCTGCTAATTTGGAATCCAGTGTTGGCTGAATTTGGTTGTGACATTATTCAATTGTAAGAGTTATCTTTTATGTCGTCTTGCTTATGCAAGTTAATGCCTTTGTTGTGCCATGATGCTGTTTGAAAATAATTTTAGCAGTTATCAGTACAGTTCATATTTTCCCTTTGAGTAAATATTTTTAACTCATAATAAGCCATGCATTATGAATGCCCTCTTATTACTTATGAGGTATAAATTGTGTTTTACAGGTTGAATCTTGATATTCTCTTGTTCCAGGTGCCATCTGCCTACTTTATATATTGGGATGGAATACATGCGAACACACAGTTTCAAACTGGCTGAGCAGGTGATCCATTAGTTCTTTTGAGTTGTAAATTCTGCATTAAGCCTCATTTGTGTTCCACATTTTGATAGGAGTTTGCTTCAGTTTTTTATGCAGGCCAAGGCAATCTGCCCCTTAGATCCACTTGTATACAATGAACTCGGAGTTGTTGCCTATAATATGAAGGAGTAAGTAGTGTTCCCTGACAAATAATTTTGCTGCTGATAAATATTTATCCTTCTTGGTAGTTTAATTGGGTGCATTTTTTAACGTTAGACAGTTGTGCATAATATTAGGATGCAGAACCTTGCTGCTGGAACCCTGTACTATACGACTAGGATTTGTAGTGTTTTTATCTGGTCACTAAAGGTTTTTGTTGGTCTTAAAACTGATCATGCTGAAAATTTTTACTCGTAATCTTCTGAATAACTTAATACAGTATTCAGTATGATTAGTTTGTAACTCACGTTTAGCAAATGTCATTCCCGATCACAGAAAGGGAGATAAGGAATCTCAACCTGGGTAAATATTTGACATGTAGGGGTTTCAACAGTTCATGATAGAAAAAGTTGTTACAATAAATTTGGACAGGAGCAACTTGTAAAATATCTAACATGGTATTGAGGAAACTATCTAGCTTCTAAAGATATCCTTCAAATGGGTCCTCAAATATTTTTATTATGTGGTTTATAAAGTAATTTGACTTGCTAAATCGGTTAGTTATAGCTTTTAATCAATTGGAATTTACTTAGTTTCTCACCCCAATTTCCTTCAGGTATAAAAAAGCTGTGTGGTGGTTTGAGAAGACATTGGCTCTCATTCCATCCTCTTTAAGCGAGATGTGGGAACCAACCCTTGTCAACTTTGCTCATGCATTAAGAAAACTTAAGTATGTCTGTTTGCTTTCTTTTGCCTTTATGTGTGCATCTTGAATGTTCTTAACTTACTAAATGCATTATATTAGGACTGAATAAAAAGCCATATAAGTCCAGTATAACTCATTATATATTCTACATCAGGAGGTACAATGAGGCAATTGTATGCTATGAAAAAGCTCTTGCGTTGTCAGCAAGTTTGAGCACTTATGCAGGTCTTGGATATACTTATCACCTGCAGGTAATTAACGTTCATGAATTTTCTCAGTTGCACAATTTTGTATTAAAAGAAAAAAAGAATGCTATAATTGTCTGGTGACACTGTTATCTCTCTTTCTGCAGAACAATTATACTGCAGCAATTGCATACTATCACAAGGTACTCTCTACCTTTTCCTTTAGAGCTTGGATATGAAGAACTGTTAGAATGATTGTTGAACCGTAGAGATATTTCACTGATTTTCATAAAATTACCGTTTTCTATATGAAGTTTTTGATCTTAATAAATCCATGAAAGACCAATGAAGAGATGACGTCATTTCTTTGACCATTCTCTTTTATCTTTCAAACTTGTTCACTCACTCTCAACCTCTTCAAACAGGCTTTGTGGCTCAAACCAGATGACCAATTTTGCACAGAAATGTTGACTTTGGCCCTTGAAGATGAAAGCCACCATGGTATAAACCCCAAATTTGATTTTCACAGCAGCGAGGTACTTATTTAGAAGTAGAGAGATATTTTTTTCTTTTTTTGGTAATTTCATTCGTAGTTTGCCTCGGTGTTTATGGTATCTGCATAGGTTAGGACACTAGGTAAATCTGTGGGTGGTGTACCAATTTAGTAGTACACGGTTCTATTTGTTCTCTCCTTGGGACATTCACTGGTGCTTCTGGATGTACAAACATACTACATTCAAATACCACTAACCTTGGTAGAGATTTGAGATTAACGTAAAATATTAGACAAACGTTATTTTAAATTGCAAATTACACTTATTTTTGATTGTGCGATCCAATTTTAAATTTGTTAGGAATCTAAAGATTATAATAATACAACGTACAACAATATATAATAGTTGACTCAATTTGGTATGCCTTCTCTATTATCTATTTTTTTCAATTCCTCCAAATAATTAACATTCTCACCAGGCCACTTATCATATCCACCTGCGACAAAACATTTGTAGTATGAATTTTCAGCAAATGGACGGCGAGGTCTAATAGGTTACTCTGCCAATAATCATCCTCCCTCAAAAGTTGAGGCATGATGAATTTGTCACTATGGGAACTCACTCTAGAACATGTTTTGCATCATTACCAGATCCTGCAGGACTCAGATTTCTGAAGTGCTATAGTTGCTACACCGTGCCAAAGGGCTTGGTATTACTTCCCCGTAAAATCCACATCTTCACAGTTTTGGGAGTACTTTTCTGAAAGTGGGCCTTGAGCTCAATCTATCTCCAAATTGTCATGCATGACAACAAAAGGCAGAGGCATTTGATCAGCCCATTTTTTGGAACCCTGAATACATTGGTTTACAGTTATTGTAGCGAACCCTATAACTGGAAGAGCTGGCAAGCCTCAAATTCTAAAACAAATCTCAACCAGAAAAACTTGGCTTAATAAATAGTAGTTCAAGATTGCAGAAAAATTAAATGAGCTAGCCCTGATTAGATTCAATTTTAAAGCAATACTAAATGGCTGTTATATCTTTATCGACATTACTCTAAATAGGAGTCTGTTTTCACTTCAAATAACAAGTTAACCACGGTGAACATGATGTCTGAATGAAGAACCATGTACTTTAGTTTATTAAAACTCCTAAGTAGAAACCAACAATCCAAGTTTTGTTTATAGCAACTTGCTCCAAAATTTATATTACTCGAACTCCACTTCCATCTCACTAGTATCGTGTCATGTTGACATAAGTGTATGTGTGGTTGCAACTTTTTTTTCTTTTCATTTTGTCTTGTCGTATTTGTGTTTTGAAGCTTCATTCGTGCCCATGCCCATGTCCATATACCCTCGAATCGGAATCTGAGTAACAGTCTCAAACACGGCCAACTCCCAGTAAAATGCAGTCAACAACTTTAAGAGGCTTATCAACATCCCCCATAGATAAATAACTTCCGAGGCTAGTGCTGTGATCAGTCATCACTAGCCTTTTGAACAAGGCCATATGAACAATATGTCGTCAAGTGCTGTACACATTGTGGATAGACTAATTCCTTCCCTTATTTTAATTTTTGTTTTGTTTTGTTTTGTTGCCAAAGATAGAAACATGACCACCATGATCACATGAAGCCGGTGGGCTGACACTATTTTCTTGCTTACTTGGTACTTGGGGTCAAGGCCAATTGCTGATATCTAGGAGTGGCTCTGCAGACCGCAGCCAATCCTCAATCAAAGAGTGTTTCCAGAGGACTCAGGGTGCAACCAATCATCAATCAAAGAGTGTTCTCCTCAAAGTACGGCTACTTCCGAGTATCAACGCACGATCCGCTTTCAGTACCATAAATTGTTCCCTTGGCTGAGAGGCTAAGGAAACTACATACGTTGGCTTTAATTTTTAATTGAATTCATTGCGCCAAAATCGGCCACAAGTCACAACCAGACAGAATTCCAGCTAAAGTGTTATTAGCTATCAAATAATAATGCTTTATGCATGTGAGCTGTTTTAGCTTTTAGGTGTAAAAAGATGATTTCAGGTAAATTGACCTTTCTCTAGTGTCTCTTGGTTTGGTAGTTGTTCCTTGGAAGCATCAAAAGTTGGGAAGTGGGAAGCTTGGGTCAGGACATTAAGCATGCTGCTGTCTTTTATCCCACACAGCTTGCAGACTGCAGCATGATGACTTGTTAAAGGTTTTATGAAGTTTTGACGATAATTTTCAAGGCTTTCTTGAATTCAATAGCATAAAAATTCTTTGACCAAAAAAAAAAAAAAAATTTCAACGCTGACTCATTGCTGGAATTGATCAAAATAGGAATCGGCAACACAGGTTCAGAATAGATGAAAACCATTTCTTGAAACGTCAAGAAAGTTGGGAATGGAGTTTGATTTTATTTGAAGGCTACGGAAGCTATTAAGTTTTTCAACTGCCACCAAATCTTCAAAGATACCAGGAAGTCTCCCGTTACTTATACCCCCGATGTAACCTTATCACGTACCACGTACAACTATGACTGGAAATGGTAACATTGAGCTACTGGTTCTAGAGATAAAGACTAAAAATTAAAGACGACTTATCTCTGTAGATGTAATGTAAAATTATGCAGAAAAAGACAATCTAAGACACCAGACAACTTCTCGTGCCAAGTGAAGAAATGGCAAGGCCTGCATGGCCATTTGACAAACTCCAATGCTTTAAATTTCCCTCTGACTCACTTCTGTTTGTGCTTAATTACATACACCTTCCTTGTAATATAAACCATCACCCCCTTTTCAGTAGAAGACCTTGTAATCACTTCCCCCCTCCCCTGTCTGATCTCACCATCAAAATGGAGACTGAAAAAATACACAACAAATTGGAAAGCTGCTTCCACGATTGGATCACCCAACAACATCAAGACCTGGAGGAGCTTCTTCATGCACTGGCATCGAATCCAGAAAATGAAAACCTCCAACTTCTTGCTGAGAAAGGCCTCAAACACTTTGAAGAATACGGGAATAACCGAGCTCTACTAGCCAAACATGATGCGCCGTCATTATTGTGTCCGTTCTGGTGCACCTCTTTCGAGAATGCTTTCCTATGGATTGGGGGCTGTAGGCCTACACTCTCTATTCGCCTTGTTTACTCCCTTTGCGGCTCAGAACTTAATGCTACTCAACTTGCTACGCTTTTCCAAGTAGAGAGGAAGGGCAACTTAGCTGACATCTCTTCAAATCAGCTCAATTTGATCAACTCTTTACACAGCGAAACTATTAAAGAGGAAGAAAAGCTATCAGACAGGATGGCAAGTCTACAGGCAAAGTCACACTATTCTAAAATTAACTAATTAATCCTCTGATTGCTACAAAATGAATATGAAAACCAATTTCATAGTGGTTGGCTTCAACAAAAAATTCTTAGCAAATCATTACTTCCATTACAATATTTGTATTACTCTATTGAATTGGTGCTCCCTGAAGACGTGTACATACATGTCGGGATCAAGTCCCAATCCCCAACTCTTCCTATCGATTATTGACTATGATTTGACCATCAGTGCATATCCGGCAATTGAAGACTGAGATTATTCACAAGAAAGTATTTTATGCGTGAATCAATTTGCACCATACAAATGCATTGTTGGCGGAGTCTTAAATCACCAGACAATAGAAAACATTATATTAAAGCCCCTGATCCCTTACATAGCTGTTACTATACTGTAAAAGCATGTCTAAACTCTAAAGCAATTAATTTGGAGATAAGAACAGTAATTTTCTCTCATCTGCTTATTTTTTTTAAACGCAGGAGGAAATAGCTGATGATCCACTGGCAATGATAGCCAAAAATGCAAGTCAAGTTGGCGAATCAAGCGTGGATTTGGATCAAGTGTTACAGGGTCATTCACTTTTTCTGGAACGCATACTGGTAGACGCTGACAAGCTTAGGCTGAGCACAATTTAAGAGTTGACGAACATCCTCACACCTTTACAGACTGCAGAGCTTCTGGTGGCCACAAAGAAACTTCATCTTTCAATGCACGAGTGGGGTAAGAAACGAGATGAACAACTAGGAAGGGCCTAGAAGTTGCACTACTAATTCTACAGCAAAAGATGCAAGAATTTCTTGAAGAGTAAACAACCGCAGTGATGCTCCTCCCACATTGACGAGGTTTTGCTAGTTTGAGATCTCCCCACACCCCCTTCTACATATACATTCTGGACTAGATGCCTGTGTTTCCGTGCGTTCATCCTGTCATCCGAATACGATATGTAATATAGTAGTAATTTTCTCTATGGAATGGAATATGGCAGTATCTATTTAGCTTCATCTCAGATGGTTTAGTACATTTAGCATTTTAATACTTCTTAATAATCATTAATCCTTAACTTTATTAACATTCTTAATTTACTTTTCCTGCTTGGCCTACTGAGACATGCAATCTTGAATTTGTGAATAACTTCAACTTTCTGTTTTGAATTGATCAGCGACAATTTCTTTAGCACTTCGGGAGATGAAAATATAAATTCAGTTGTCGTCAAAGTTGGTGCGCGAAGCAAAAATCACGACATTCATTTGTGCAGTAAGGCTGAGAGTCAGCTTTGACTTCAGTGGCTCGCTATGTATCACCCCCATTTTTTACTTTTAGTCACTTATTAAATTAATTGAATCCTAGTTATTAAAATAATACATGCTCTTTCTTGCATTTCATTAGTATTAAAATAATAATACGAGTTTGTTACATACTCTTAGTTGCATTCAATCTTGAATCTTTCATTAGTCACATAACATAATCTTATTTTCTATCTTAATTTTACTGAATTGCATAATCACATCAATCTAGCAATACATTTCTTATCCCAGTTCTTGCTAATATCAACTACTCCATCAAGGCAAAGTAGATATTTTAGACTAAAAGTAGCAACACAAAAAAAGAAGTAAATATCAAGTGCTTACATATAAAAACTTGGCAGCTTGCAAAGCTAGTGATGAGCAGTAGCTGGCCATGAGGACTGCAATGAAAATTCTGTTCTTGACAAGTGGATGCGGACTCATCTCACTTGAAACTTTGGTCCTTAATAAGCCTTAAAAGTAAATTTTCCATAAAATGTGAGACAGTCCATCTCTTGCAAAATTAACCAGTAAAATTCTTCCGAGTAATCCACATGCAGGCGCCTCCATCTCGAAAATCATCAATCCACCGCAGTTTCAATTCAACCCCCTCCTCCCCCCTCCACCTTAATAAAGCCACCCCTCCAACCACCTTCTTCCTCAGGCCTCAGCTTCACCACCAACCTTAATCTTCACCTTTCTTTCCCAACACAGAGATAAAATCAAGAGGAGAAAAGAAAGATAAAAAAAAAAAACATAGGAAACCAAAAAATGAACTTCGAACGATTTTACAATACATGGTTGGAGCAGCTCCACCCCCTAATCAACCAACTTAACCAATCACCACGGCCGCCAACCACCGATGAAGAAAACCACCAGCTCCACCAACTTGTCCAAAAGACTGTGTCCCATTACGCCGAATACTACCGCGTTAAGTCAACGGTTGCCAAGCAAGATATCCTCTCAGTCTTTGCTGCACCTTGGGCCACCACCCTTGAACGATCCCTCCATTGGATTGCCGGTTGGCGGCCCACCATCGCCTTCCACCTTATCTACACGGAGGCAAGCATCCGTTTTGAGTCCCAGATTATTGATATTCTTCGCGGCCTCCGTAATGGTAACCTCGGTGACCTCTCCCCAGCCCAGTTCCGCCGCGTGAGTGAGCTTCAATGTGAGACTGTTGTCGAAGAGAATACTATCACTGATGAACTCTCCGAATGGCAGGCATGCAACCGAAGATTTGTATATTTTTAGCTTATCTTCTTCATAATCTTTCCAAATTTATATTCTGTGACTTGACTAATTTCCACAAATTCAAGGAAACTAAAATGTTTGTGGAAATAACATATGTTACCTAGAATCAACGAAATTATCTACGTCGATTTTAGTCCGCTAAAAAATGCATCCCATCTTCCACATTGTCAATCACAAGTTATAATGACTATAATAATAAAAGGGGAAACTAAATTTGACTGGAATTATAATCTTAATTATATTGCATGAGAATGGCCATTAATTTGTTTATGATATATTGTAGGTTCTTTCTCGAATTTTGCATTGAAAGCAAAATTATAATATTGGATTTTCTTTTGTTTTCGTTGTTTAAAAGCATATATTCTTTAGTATTGCTAGTTTAATTTTTATATCTGCTTTCTTTGTTTAAAAAAGCATTTGTTCTTTTGTATTGCTGGTTAGATTTCTATATTTTCTGCACTGGACAAATTAATTTATTTTCTTTCTCTAAAAAAGATATTGAAAATCTTTTCGCTAACATGTATATTATCTATCTACATATTTGTGTATTGGCTGGTGGTGTTAGGATGGTGCAAGTGATTTTCTGGAAATGTGCAACAATGCGGCGAGTGAAAAAATGGAAGAGCTGGAAAGAGTGGTGGAAAAGGCTGATAACTTGCGGATGAATACCATTGAAAAACTGGTGGAGCTGTTGACACCGCTACAAGCGGCGGAGTTCTTGATTGCGGCGGCACACTTGCAGTTTGGAATCCGGGGATGGGGTGTCACCCATGATCGTCAACGACTCTAAAATCATAGTCTTGCTACCATGGAAAAAAAAAAAATAGTTGCAAGCAATGAATTTCAATGATCCAGCTTTTGGCAACAAAACTAGTGTTCTGAAAATGTTTTTTTTTAATTAAAAAAAAAAGAAAGACTTGTGTGTTTGATTTATTTGCTTTCTTTTAATTTAATTCTCCTAGCTTTGTGAGCTCTAATTACTTCTGAGATTTTTTTTTCTGTTTGCTGTTTTTGTTATTTTGGGCGGGTTGACGTGTCACGTAGAGCTTTCATGCATGCATGCATGGCAACACCTGTTAGCCAATGAGTGCGCATTTGTCAAGAGAAAAAATCTTCGTATGACAGCCACCGACTCAGAAGCCAGGGCCCAGTTAGAGGTCTGCAGTCTGAACGGACTCAGTTTCGCCAGTCACCCAGAATCTGTCTTTCTTCGGTTTTGGCTTGGGGATGGCTCCGTCCGTGGCCTCGTAAGTGATGTTTGCCTCATGTTCATGGCCAGGTCAAAATGGTAAAAAATTAAAATGGTAAAAAATGAACAGACTAAGGGTCTGTTTGTTTAAACTGAAATTATTTTCCAAAAAATATTTTCCTTATTTTCAGGTGTTTGGTTTAATTAAGCCTGCGAATATATTTTCATAAGTAAAATATTCCGAACCTATTGTAAAATGACTTCCTTAAAGTGTCTACTGAAGTTGTTTTTGCAATCCAATCAACGTGCGTCCCATTATTCCCCATAGCTTGTCCATCAGATAGTTTTACTGTTTTAGAGAACTATTAAGCATAAAAAACAAAACCCAGCCGATTGGAGAGTTTTCTAAGGATTGTGCCGTGAAATCTCATCACCATTTCTTCCTCCTCTCTTATTTCTCCCCCCTCCCCCGTCTCCCCCAGTTCTTCCTCTAGCATCCAAGCAAATCAACATCTGCACCTGTTTTGCATATGTCGTAATAGATTATTGCGATATATGAAATTATAGCGAACAACGAAGATTGGCTCGCGGAGATAGAATGAGATCATTGGCCGGCTGAGAGAAGTGGAGAAGGGAGGAAAGAGTGGAGATGGTGGTAATGGAGACGCAATCAAGTTAATGTTTTAGGGGAGGAAGGGTTTGGTGGTAAATAGGCCAAACTGAAAGATTTTCTATAGTTATCACATAAGAAATTTATTTTCAAAAGAATTAATCAAACACCAGAAAATATAGGAAAACAATTATTTTCCTTGAAAATAATTTTCAAAGAAAATGTTTTCTTGAGGAAAACATTTTCAATCAAACCAAACGGACCCTAAATTAAATCAGTAAAATAAAAAATGAGTTTAAAAAATTACATTGTTTCGCGTAAAAAATAATTACATCAAAATATTAAAAAATTACATTAAAATACTAGACAAATACAAGATATTTAAGTTTCAAGACATGAAAAGGAGACGAAATTGTGAGGCTCCGCATCCGACTTTGTTTATCTGGTTCAGGTATACTTTTAACTGTTAATGTATTGAACAGTTTAAATTTTTACTAGTTAAGAAGACAATATTAATTTTCACTATAATTATGCTGTATTTTCTAACGTATTTCTACATATACAGACATGTGCAAACACAAAAAGTTGACTTTGCTATGTATATTTTGAATCAAAAGCCTTAACAATTGCAAGTGTGATTGTAAAGTAAGATTCAAAAGAAGGTATAAATTGATTATGTCTTTACAAGTTGTGTTTTTGGATTCATTTACTCTCTTTATAATGTATGTATGTATGTAGGCCATACATCATGTATGTGCATATTGGTACTCGTTCCTCTTTATTTATTTATCCTGCAATTTCATGTCACCCTCTAAGATATTAATTGTATGCTATTAGGCTAAATCTAATAAGATTTAGGCCATATAGTTCTTCTTCAATTAGCAATATGTCAGCATTTGTTTTTCAAAATTTAGGATAATTCAACCTTGAATGCTGTACATTCTGTGCACATGTGCTTGCTTAAGGAAAATTAGGGATGATATAAACCTTGATTTCATCATATTTATTGTTTGTTTTCTTTTAAATTCGTAGCTATATCAATATTATGTAACAAAAAAAAAAAAAAAAAGAGGTAGGAAGAAATTTATAGTAAGATATTATTGTACCTAGAAAAGAGAACTGATGACCCGGATGAAACTTTTTATAATTTTGTTCGAATGATGGCTTGAACAATAAAAGGGTTGAATAAAGCTTATTCGAATGATGGCTTGAACAATCGAAGGGTTGAATAAAGCTTAAACCTTAACATAAATGAGCCTTGACTTTCTATTCAAGATTCAAAATGGTAGCATTTCATCTATTGGACTATTTCTTTCTTTTTTTTTTTTTGACTATTTCTTTTGAAACTTGCTGATCTTTATTGTACCCATTGCGGTCAACTTTTTCTATCACAGTTTACAGTTAATGGTTGTAACTACTTATTCAAGAGTAAATTTACATTAATTCCACTATAGTATATCTCACATAAACCTTATCTGTTTCATCTATTTTCAATTACTATTATCATGTTGGACAACAAAATGTTTATCATTAATGGGATTTGTGTTAAATTTCTCACCAAAAAAGTACTAATTATTTGTCCACCTAACATCTTTTATTCCGTTCCTTAAAGGGAACCAAAAAAGAAATTGTGAAAGATAATATCACAACACATGACTTTTTGATGTCTCAGTCTCATTATTAGATCACCATAAAAAATAAAGAAAATGCTAAACTGACTTAATCAACTAAATTGAAAAGAGGTTTCAAAATCTCCAAGACCTATCTTAATGTGTATGGAACCCTGATAAGATAATTAAGAGATTTTTAAGTCCACTACCAAACCTTTATCTCATTATCTAAATCCTCAGATTTAAAGTATTCTTTAACCATAAAAAAGATATTTAAATCTTCTGTCTAATTTTTTTTACTTAATTATATCTAATATAAAATTACTGTCATGCGAAACTATACAATAGTATGCGATATTAAGATTTTTTTTATTAAATTATATTTAATATAAATTTATGTCATACAAAATTATATGAAATTATATGAAATTACGTTATAGTACCGCTGTGGACCCAGGCATGGTATTTAATACTAGCAGTAGTGTAGTTAGTACTTCAATTTGGACTTGATCTGAGTCAGGGACGAAGAAGTTTCCTTCTGTTATCCCCACAATTAATAAACAAATATACCCCACTCTAGCCTCACTTGGCCTTTCGCCAAACAACCAACCAATACAGAGAAGCCACGCGTTCCCCAACTACAAATCCTCCCCTTCTAATTCGTCCGTCACTATTTTAAGCTATCACCATCGCTGTCACTCTATCTAATTTCCCTCCCACATTTAACTTTTTTTTTTAATCAAATAAATAAAATAAAATAAAACCCACCTTTTTTGTTTCCCCCTCACTTTTTCGACTACTCCCTCATTTTGATTTTGCAAGATGTCACTGCGAAGAAATTTTCTCTCCCGCAGAATTTCCAATCGATCTTTCGGGTTTTCTTCTTCGAAATCGATAAGAGAGCTGAAGAATTCGGGAATTAGTAGTAAAGATTTTATTTATGACGTCAACAATAATGTTATAAGAAATAGAGATTTTGATGATGATGATGTTCAAAACGGCGGCGTTTTAGTGAATTTGGTAAAGGGGGAGGTGGATATGACGCCGTCGCCGTGGTCCACTATGCTGCCGGAGCTATTAGGTGAGATCATACGGCGAGTAGAGGCTAGTGAGGATCTGGGGGCTAGTGAGGATAAGTGGCCGCGCCGTAAAAACGTCGTCGCTTGTGGAGGGGTTTGCAAGGGATGGAGAGAGGTTACTAAAGACGTTGTGGCGTCAACCTCTTGTCATCATGACGGTGCTGCCAAAATCATCTTTCCTTCTTGCCTCAAAAAGGTCCAATTTGGTTAATTTTGTTATTTTTTTTATGTTTTAGGGTTTTTTGTTTTGTTTGTTTTTTTTCAAAAGTTGCAATTTTGCTGTGGAAATTGAGGATTTAATCTGATTCCCTTTTGATGAATTGTTAGCTTTTAGTGTAAAATGTAGTGGGACTATTTTGGAGCTGTTAAATTTTACTTTGGAGTGCGAAATTGGATGATTTTTTGTTCGAATTGGGAAGCTTGTGGTCCCTTTTTTTCTGCTTTTACTTCATTTGCCTGAGCGTTCCTATCGCAGCATTACAATTCATTGGTGCGGAAATGACGGCAAATTAGAAAATTAAACTCATCAATGGCTAGTCATTGACTTGATTACGTCAGAAATTTCATTCTAGCAGTTGTAGCGTTTTTGTTTCTTGATCTTCCATCCCATGTGTTTTCTGCATTTGAAGTCTCTAAGTTTTTCTGATCAAGAGGTCTTGGGAGTTTGAATGCTCTGCAGTCATTACTTTTGATGCTTTAGTCATTTTTTTTGGCTTTGGACGAAGAGTTTCAAGGTTTCGTTATTGCTAGTTCAATGTTGTTTTATTTCTTGTGCAGCCGGGGCCACGAGACTCTCCACTTCAATGTATTATAAAACGTAACAAGAAGAATGCAACGTTTCACCTTTACCTTGCCCTTCCACCTTGTAAGTTATTTCCAAAGTTTGTTGAGAAATGTTTTGTGGCATGCCTTCTAATTTATGATTGACTTGTTTATTGCAGGACTGTTATATTTGTATTGTACAATTGACTATGTGAAAGTTTTAATTTTGAATTATCAGTCTTTGGGAATATTGTATTAGACTAGCAAGTCCGGTGGGATATACCCTTAAATGTTGATGTTAACTGAGTTAAATTGACTAGGTGGTTTTTTATTTTTCAATACTTGTTATTCTGAAGGAGTTTTCATTTACTTGTGGCTCTTCATCTTCTGTTGACTTATTATAAATATAAAAGCAAGGAGTTTGATTTTGTTTGAAATTCTTTGTTTATGGAATATGTTAGGCTTTTGTTTGTTCCTCTCACTCTGACATCTACTTTCTTCAGCACTTGGAATATTATACATAGGAACCTTACATTTTGCACAATTTATTTCTATTGTATCTTGTAATTTAACATTTTAGAGCATTTATTATTGGAAATTTAGATTTCTACAGTTCTATCAACCTTTATGTATATTGAGGTTTGTATATTTTATTAAGTTTACGAGTGTTGAGTCGAGGTGTCATATTAAAATAACTGATAAAGCAATTGCTCACGCCTATGTACGTCTTCTAGGTCAACTAGCCTCTGTTAGACTGAGAACTCTTTTAGGGTTCGGAAGGAAACTTGACATGTTAAACTGGTGTGCTTTACTCAGAATCTATAGGCGAATAATAGCTTAACCCTAAATGATATCATAATTGTTTTCTTTTCATCAGGCAATGATTACTTTTTCTGGCTTTTTATAAATCTATGAGTTTATGTTTTTCTTTTGTCGGTTAGAAATTTAATGAAGTTGTATAATATTTTTTACTGATTTTTTTCCAAATAATCGGATTCTAGTGTAAGGATATTAGTTATCATATAAAATTAGGTAATGCCTTTTATTGCTTTCAGCCAAAGTTGTCAAATGGCCTTAACTTCTTGTGATTTAACCAAAAGATTATAGCTCTTGAATCCGTGAATATATATTCACGTACTAATATTGTTCTTTTACTCTTTTACTCACAAATGTGTACATCCACAGGTAGTTCTTCATCTGCCTTGGGATGTTAGTACAAAATTTGTGTGGAGTTTTCTGCTTTGATTTTCCTGCATTAAAATTTATATTTTAGTCAATTTATTGCTTTATATATTGGCAGCATTCATGGAGAAGGGAAAGTTTCTCTTGGCAGCACGAAGGTATGGAAAAGGAACCCACACTGAGTATGTAATATCTCTTGATGCTGCCAATTTTTCTCAAGGAAGTAATGCATATGTCGGAAAATTGAGGTCAGTGAAACCTTTCAATGAGGTTGAAAAATTCACGTTCTTGTTCTTGTTCTTGTGCTTAAGGAAAGTTGGGTGGTACATCTTTTGTATTTAGAGCTTTTCACTGGTGCATCCTTTGTATTTAAAGCCTTTCACTGGATTGTTATTTCTTACTTTAACATCTTTTCAGAGAAGAAAAGGGGGGGGGGGGGGGTGGAGAGGGATGTGGAGGGTGGCACCATTGAGTCAGCTTAAGAATGAGAGCAGTCCAGATGATTCTATTTTTGGCCAGTTAATCAGCATGCTTGGTTTTCTTTGAAGCGATGGATTTTTAGTAACTGAATACGCGTTTAAATATTTTGCTGCTGAAGAAAAACATTATCCCATATGAGCACTTCCTTTGATGCTTTCATCCACTGTATGGTCTTTTGCATTCCAAATGTTCCCAGCCAGAAAGTTGCTTTTGATATCCCTCTCCTTTGATGCTTTCATCCAATATATGGGTGTCATAAAAAAACAAAAGAAACAAGGACCTTTTGAGACTCTGGCTGGCTGGCTAAGACATATTTATATGTAAGGATATCCAAGCAAAACATAAAATATCTGATTTGATTCGAGCAACATTTCACCAAGGTTCTTTGTGCAGGTCAGATTTCCTTGGCACCAATTTTACCATCTATGACAGCCAACCTCCGCACAACGGAGTCAAACGATCAAGCAGCAGAGCTGGTCGTCGTTTTGCCAGCAAGCAGATAAGTCCCCAAGTTTCAGCCGGTAATTTTGAAATTGGAGAAGTATCATATAAGTTTAATCTCCTGAAATCACGAGGTCCAAGGAGGATGATATGTGCATTGAAGTGCCCATGGTCAGAGGAAGCTGCGATTGACAATCTAAAGGACAGTTCGAAGCCGGAGAATGTTCAGTCTGCTGTTTCTGGCTATACTGTTTTGAGAAACAAAGCTCCTAGATGGCACGACCACTTGCAATGTTGGTGTTTGAATTTCCATGGTAGGGTAACGGTTGCATCGGTAAAGAATTTTCAATTGGTCGCCAAAATGGATCAAAGTCAGCCAGGTGAAAAAGGAGATGAGGAAACAGTTCTTCTCCAGTTTGGCAAGGTGGGGGCTGATATGTTCACAATGGACTATAGGCAGCCTTTGTCAGCTTTCCAGGCATTTGCCATTTGCCTGACAAGTTTTGGGACCAAACTGGCATGCGAGTAAGAAAGGCTTCCGGTAAAGAATGACTTCCGGTATATCCACGAGATCTATTTACATTGCTGTCTGTGCTGAAGACTTATTTTATTTTATTTAATCTTTTTCTTGTCATTTTAAAATGTCCCCACATAAATGCGTTTGCTTTTTGGGAAACTATGCGCTTCATGTTATTGTATAGTTCAAGGTCGAATTTGTAGTAACTGATTAATCATCTTGTATTGGTTCTAATAATGATTTCAATGGTTGAATTTGTTTATGATTTAACACTACAACATAAGAGGAAAAAGAAAATTATTTAACAACTGTCAAGCTGCCCTAAGGTCGAATCTCAATACATATTTTTATCAGTGAAAGCACTATCCCACAAATTGCATGTCAATATAACTATTGTATAAACAAACTTGTGTGGGAACGAATAAAAGTTCAATATAACTATTGTATAAACAAACTTGTGCAGAATGCAGTTAGAATTTTACGGTTCTACTTTAAAGAGTTTTACGATTCCACTCTAGAAGTCAAGGATTTGAATCCACCAATTTTTTTTTTTTTTAATCCACCAATCATTCTCGCCCTCTCTAAATGTAATAGTATAAGTTGATAGAAAAAAAAAAGAGAGAAAAGTTGTGCATGTTATAACTATTGTATATACAAAATTGTGCAGCAAATACATCAACATGCTGTCATCTTCTTTACGTTTTTCCGAATTCCCTCGAGAACACAGTACGCCAAAATACATACATCTGTGCATGTTAATATATTGCTCAATATTTACTTTTCCTTTTTATTCAACTTTTCCTCCGGAATAACAGTTACAGAGACAGACAGTTTGAAAGAGCTTTCAGGAATAACAAATTGTTTTAAAGGAAGAACTAGTTTAAAAGAGATTTTGGGTGAGAAGATTTCAGTTATAAATGCTTAATTGTGCTTATATCACAGGAACAAAAATGGGTGCACTTTCAACTTACAATTTATTGCATTAACAGATATCTAGACAGATGGAAGAGGTTCAGACTATTCCAGTACATATAGGAATTAGAATATAGTACCAATCCCGTATAAAAACCATCACAACAGTGAAAAAAAAGCTGCAGATATACCAGATACAGGACAATTACTACAAATTCTAGAAATAAAATTGACATTTCACAAGGAAGCGCCACATCCATTAGCCAGAGTTTCATGAGACAAGCATAACAGTGGTTTAAAAGGTGCTAAAAGAAAGGCTGGATGGGGTTGGGCAAGTTTCATTTACACCAACACTCTTAGGCCTCAAATGACAATGACAGTGCAGAATACTGGCTTCCTCCTTCCCTCTTGTTTTATTTCTTTCCTCGAAGTTTGACACCAAGAGCTCTCTCCAGTTTTGTGATTATCTGTTGATTAGGAATTGCCTTTCCTGATTCATACTCCTGGATGATTTGTGGCTTCTCATTTATCAACTGTAGAGCAAGAAAGAACAGATAAGAATGAACTCCGGGTAAAAATGTCGTTTGATTATCTAGCTCATGCATATGTGACTCTGTGTGTGTGTGTGTGCGATCTGTGCAGTAGGAAAGAACAGATGATAATGAACTCTGGGTAACAGTTGTTATTTGATCATCTTACTCGTGTGTGTGTGTGTGTGTGTGTGTGTGAGTCAGAAAATCACCTGAGCAAGCTGAGCCTGTGTCAGTTTCTTCTCCTGTCGAGCATGCATGATTGATTTCTTCAGTTCTGTTGGCACCTTCTGATCTGAAAAAAGGTTGGAAGTCATAAAATGCATGTCAAGATGAGAAAGGGCTTTCGAAAGCATAATACCCAAACAAAATAAGCTCATGCGAACTACCCATATTATGCTACCTGTCCAGAATAATGTCCATAAACAAATCTTAAAAAGATGATAAATCAGAAACTCAATATAGAAATCTCCCAAAATATCTTTCACCCACAAACCAAAAACTGAATTTTACAACAATAATTGTACCGTAAAAAATTTCAGTAAAACAGTTCATATAATCAATACCTCATAGCCGCAAATTTTTCTATGAAAATTCTCTAAATGTTTCAGACGATGAATGCCAGTTCATATAGTAAAATGAATTGAAAACTAATATTGGACTCCACTGCAGACAAGCACAGAGTGCCAACTAACTACCGAGCATTTACAGAACCCTTCACAGATCATAACAAAGTCAGATTAGAAAAATGACATGAGATTTTACTCACGAGCCAAATTTTCAGTGTCTTCATCCAACTTCCTGGTGTTCAAAGACACGCTACTGGAGGAAGCCTTGTTTGTGCCTGCATTAGCTGTAATAAGCAATGATAACTTTTTAGTGCCACATATAATTAACCAGCTACATCTAAAATGACAATTTGATAGTCACACAACTGCCCAAAAGCCTCACCAGGCAATATTGAGCAAGACCCCAGTATTCAGAAAAGATAATCCAGTTATACATGTAATATCTAACATATTTCAGCGCTCCAAGCCTCATATTTAAAATATATAAAAAAAAAGGAGCAACTTCTAGAGCAGCCCTACCATTCGGAACAAAAATTCCACTGGTGCATGTAATTACCATTTAGTTTACAGCTTATCCGACTACGCAATTTAAACCATAAAATCAGGACACATATGCAGGAATAAACCCTAACAGAACAAATTTATAACAGAAAAATCCATACAAATATAATGCATAGAAATTCAATACACATCTCGATATACATAACAAATGTTTTCGGATATACACGTTCGTAAATTATATCAATCGAGATAAATTGCAGCTCAAAATCAAATAAACAGACGAAAAATTTGTGTAAAAAAAAAAAAACAGATCTCAAAACATATACTAATTGGTCAAAACCCTATATTACATCAACAATCCGTATCCGCATCCATACAACACATACGGAAATTAAAGACAAAAGGCAGAATACAGAATACTCGGGTACAATTATACCTTTCCTGACGGTTTCGATCTCGGCGCCGGAGCGACGGGCGGCGTTGACGGCTTTCTCATCTTTGCGCGCGGCGGCGGTAGGTGCTTTTTTGCGGAGCACCACCGGTTCCCAGTCTTGTGAGATTCCGGCCATCGTGTCTTTTGGAATTTCTGTCGGCGATTTATCTGAGGGGTTATGAGATTGTGCTGTGCGTGTGTTAGTGTGTGAGACTTGTTGGAGAAAAATATTATTTTCTTCTAAATTGGTTTATATAGATAGTCGGCGTTTGATTGCGGGGATATTTGGACACTATTTTTGGATGGAAATATCTTTTTGGCGGCGAATTAGATTAGGAATTGTCTTTGTATACGTCTTTGCTTGTTGACGGTAGCACCACGGATTTTTCTATCGTGGATCGGTTCACATTAACCCCAATGGTAGGATTGAGAGCCACGATAGAATCTCCTGTAGTATCACCATATTAACTACTTTGTAATACTAATTACATAAATAAGAACCAACTATTGGTTGGCTACCACAATGCGTTTAAAGGCGAGATAAGGTAAGAGCACGAAAGTTCAAACTCTGTCTCTTATAAAAAATTTAATGTTGATGGTAGCACCATGGATTTTTCTATCGTGAAACCAGTTCACATGGACCCAATGGTAGGATTGAGAGCCATGATAGAATCTCCTATAGTACCACCATATTAACTACTTTGCAATACTAATTACATAAATAAGAACCAACTATTGATTGGCTACCACAATGCGTTTAAAGGCAAGGTAGGTAGGAGCTCGAAAGTTCAAACTCTATCTCTCATAAAAATTTAAATGGATATATAATGTATCAGTTTGGTCCGATGGTGATTCAATTTTCATCGGTTCTCAAATATTACTAGTGATTGGCAAAAAACCCAATTTCTCATGACAATATTGCCTTAAATAAAATGTCACTCACTCTATCTATCATAAAAAATTTAAATAGATATATAATGTACCACTTTGGTCCGATAGTGGTTCAGTAACCGAATACTACGGATGATTGGCAGATAAAAAAAAAAAGAAAAATTACATAGATAAGAAACGGGTTGGAAGGTTAATTCACGAAACTGCCGGTGAAATAATTTGGTACATGTTTGTGAAACAATTGACTAGGTAAAGTAAATATTATATTTATTGAAAGAGTAGTATTGAAAATCTATTAAACGATACAAATCAATTCTTTAGGTAAAGTAAATATTATATTTATTGAAAGAGTAGTTTTGAAAATCTATTAAATGATACAAATCAATTCTTTTTGTGTGCTTTATATATAGTAGGATAGTCTCATACATTGGCTATATTTTTTTGAACTGGACACTTGAAAATGAACCATGCATTGGCTATATTTGGAAACTTGTAAATGGATCTCTTTAGGACTTCGTGTAATAATTTAAAAAAATAAATGATGGAGTTAGAATTGGAGTTTTGAAATTTGGATAGTATATTATTTTATTACCCATGTTCAATTATGTAAATTGGCATTTTGGTTTGTATCAACTTGATTCGAATAACTTTTTTCAAGTTAGAAAATATTTCAAGTTTCGAATTTATAAAGGCCAACAGCTTCGACAAACATATTTAAACAATGTACAATATTTATCTGTTTCATGTCTTGAATTATGATTGGAAAATAAATTAAAATGATACTTCATTAGTGTATGGAAAAAACCTGACATTTTAATTTTTAGTAATTGTCAACTGCACTAGAATGGATAAATTTACATAAGATATACAATTCAAATACTTAAGACCTCTATTTCTGGAGAATGTTGAGCCTAATGATTATTTAAATCTCTTACAGTAAAATAGATTTTGTACTTGATATTGTGCAATTGAACTCCAAGAAGAAATTAAAGTGAAGAACCTCTACAGTTATAATATATATTCTATGTGCGTTGTGCAATTGGACTCCAAGAAATTAAAGTGAAGAACCTCCACAGTTATAATATAGTCTATAAAATTTCTTCCTTTTTAGAAAAGTGTTGAAAGTGACAATTAGTGAGCAATCCTCAGTCATATGGAGAAACAAAAAATCCTCACATATTCATACAATATTATGCGGACAATATTGCCTTTAGCAAATAAAATTGTTTTGGTTTAGTTCATGAGTAAATTACTTCGAAGATCTTTCAACTTATTCCAGATATTGTATTTCAAAATCAATTTGTATTGAATTTTGTTCTTGTAGAAATGTACAACGGCATAGGGCTTAAATGTGTTCAAATGGGATTCACTTTTATTCTGCTGTTGAAAATCTTCTACTCAGCCACACAATGAAATTGGTTAATTGAAGGCAAAATGAGACAGCCACACAATGAAACTGGTGCTGAATTGAATATAGAAGGCAAAATGAAACATATGTGTTATATAATAAAGAGCAAGCTAAAACTAAGTCGCAAGATAATACACTTGCCTCCCCAAAAAAGATTATAAAAAAAAAAAAAAAAACCAATGAAAGCAGAAAACCTGTACATAATGGTTTGATGAATGTCTAAAAATTTACTAAAATAACTGCTTCGAGCTGTTCAGCTTGCAAGTGTTACTGATTATTAAACTATGCAAGTGGCCATTCGTATGGGAAAAAGCGGTGCGAATTATAACGCTGGACAAAACCATCAATTTTTGTTAATTTCTTGCTAGCAATATCGTACCAATACGGTGTTCCGGACAAGGTTAAGACAGCCATCTGAGAGTTCTCAGGGTGAAAACTATGAATAGAAAAGCTGCCATCCTGCAGCCTAGCTCTGGAAATTTCAGGATTCTGTCGACGCAACTCATCCAAGGTTACTCGATGCTTCATGACCCACCCGGTTCTCCTGTAATCCTCCAGAACCCATACTTCAATTTTCCCATAGCCATGTTTGGCATATTGTATCTTTCCCTCAGACTGACCATAAACGTAAACCAGCACAAGAAACAAAACCTGGGCTGTCAACAGACCTTGGGGTGTCGTCCGGGTCCTTAATGAGTTCCAGATGCTGTGTTGCACGGTCATAAGCTAAAAGGGATCGGGCACTGTCAGTCCAGTAGATCACTTCCTCAATCACAAATGCAGGGACATGTGCAACAACTAAACTAAATTGTACATCACAAACAATAGAGGTCTCGTTCCATCCATCTGTAACAGAAGAATACGTGTCTATCTCCAGCACTTTGGTTGATAGGTGAGGCTTTGTCACCCCTGCTCTTATAACTTCACAATGAACCTCATCCAAGGATGTTGCCTGTCCTCTGCAAATAAAAGCAACAGCGACATAATAATAAGCCTTCTGGGGCCTGGGAAGGCTTCGGAATTCTCTTGTGACGGGATTGCATATGATGTAATCCATATTTCCCCTTTGATTAGCGCAGCAGAGAAGGAAACCATTGGAAGAACTAACTATGATAACCTCTTGACCAAGGAAACTTAAGGACTCGTCAATATCGAGATTGCCTAGCAATTTTCCCTCCTTCAGTTCCTTTCCTTCCTCAGAGCTATAGACGAATTGAGAAAATCCCGGATCCTCCATCCTTTTGTCGCCACACTTAGAACGATGTATAGGATTATACGGCATCACAAAGAAACCTAAACTAGAGGCAGTAAGATGACAGCTTTGGGCTCTGAAAATATAGAGAGAAACACAAAAGCATTAGGGAAGCGAAAAAATAACACCAAACACCATAAATAAAAAGGTATTTTTTGTCCTATTTTAACTAAGTTAAATGCTTTTGTCGTATTGAAGACTAATTAAACACTACAAAAGTGAAAAGAATTCAATAGAGAAGTTTGGGGACTGCTGGTGAAAAAGTTAGAAGATCTATGAAGTACTAACCCCCATAAAACATAAAATTCAGTTGAGAAAATTTTCCATGATATTATTGTACTTAAGAACCTATGAGAAAGCACAAAAATCCAAGTTCCACTTGATTATATCTATTTAAATTTAAATGCTTTCTCAGTTTGATGTGACAAATTCATACAAAAATTTCTTTTAGAATTCCTTGCCATTAAAACTGAAAGCCCGTAATCCACAAAACGAAAAACGATGGTGTGTGTATATATATATATAATTATTATTATTCATCCGTCCTTTTATCATGTTCTATAGCAAGACATGAAGCATTAATCCCCCATGATATGTACAAAGAATGCCCTTTTGAAAAGATAAGAACCAACACAACCTTAAATTTGCATGTTGTTCCTTTTACACCGATGGGGGTTAGGTTTTCTTTTCTTTTCTTTTCATGGGCAATATACATTAAGAATAGGTTTAAAGTACACAATATAATTATGACTAATCCGTGAGAAATTCGATATGAATTTTCTCACGGGCACGTACATGCTGCAAAAATTTAAAAAAAAAAAAGGTAATTAATGATGAAATATGCAGCAAAAAGGAAAAGATTATATATATGAAAAAATTACTCCATTAATAAGATTGTAGCACCAAAAATATTTTTCCATTCATAAAACAAAAAATTAGTAATTGATTGGAAACCTTACCGCCGCAATGGCATGGCTCTCTTGTATGTGTTGTTCTCCGGCCCGTTCAACTCCATCTTTTTTTTTTTTTTTTTTTTTTGGTTCTCTGAATTTGTAACGAAAAATTAAACATGTATTACTACTATATATTAAACAAGCCTGGTTCCTCCGTTTTGGAATCAGAATTGGATTAGGAGTTTGATTTCAGTCAGGAACCAAAAAAAAAAAAAAAAAAAAAAGCCTTTATATACGAATAAATTATCCGAAACCCCGTATGTTAAGGTGAAATTCCCAATCCCCGGTAGGACTTGTTGCCTTATCTGTTTAGGCTGGCCCAGAGCGAGTTGTATATAATTAAATACCAACATTACCCTTAAATTACATATTTTCATTAATTGTGGTGGACTCTTTCATTAAATTAATGACTCCTAAATCAAATCAACTCCCAACCTCCTTCTCCCCCTTAACCCCTCTTTTCCCTCCGGTTTCTGTTTTCTATCTCTTTGATATTTTCCTTTTTCTACATTTTTTAGTCTATTTCTCCGTGATTTTTCTTTTTTCTACGTTTTCTTAAACTACCATCTTTGTTTTCTATTTCTCTCATATTTTCCATTTTCTACCTTTTTGTTAAACAAAATAAATTAGTAACTTTGAGCATATTAATAAATAAACATTTTTCTTTATGTATAAACATGTATAGAACTACATAAACCAAGTTTACTTAATCTGAGGAAACAGTCATGAGATCAAGGGAATAATGCCATAATATTGCTTAACTTAGATCTTATGTATTGCAAACCCTGCTTTTGACTTATTTTTATCCTACATATAAATTCTCATAGTACTTAAATATTCTCCACACATTTAAATAATCAAGATGGATAAATAATCACAAAAATTAATGAAATAGGTGTTGTTGATTTATATTAATGAATTATGTGATTTATTATATGTGATTTGTTAGGAATAACATTGGTATTTATATAAAAATCACTCTGGCAACAAATTCCTACTCCGACAATATCACCACCATCCATTTATCCTGTCAAAAGTCGAAACACCTCTAATACTTTTTAATTTTAAACTAGAAATTAAATTCATTTAAGATGGCAAATTGAGCAATTTGGTAACTTTAGATGGCAATTAGAAATAAATATCACCTGTCAATGTGTGATTTTGAAAATACTTTCAATGACAATTGGAAAAAAAGGTCATTTAGATGGCAACATTGGATTTTAAAAATACTTCATATGGTAAAGTGAGTTTTACCCAATTTTAGATTACCGAAATCTAGTGTTTTTGTTATTTACTCCTGATCAAAATCAAGTGTTTCTAGCATTTATTATATTTTTAAAAAATGAGGACGTAGACAAGTATTTATATGTTTATATGGGGGTCCATGGAGTCTTGCCTGGATAGAACCTAATAGAATTTAGACATTGTTTAATTTATTTAATTTTCTTAAAAGAGTTTTATATTTTGTTGCGATTTGACCAATTCTGTTAGGGTGTGCATGTGTGTAAGATATCTTTTTTTAAGATATTATATAATCAGATAAATTTTAATTGTTAGAGTGATTAAAATATTTCGGGCGCAAATGTAAGTTTATCCTTAACTCTTTTGTTAATGGAGCGTACTGTAACAGAACCGCAGAATTTTTTGGAAGTTTGGCTTGATTATTAATCCATCCATGTTCAATGAGTCTTTATTAAACTAAATTCGAATAATTTATACTAGCTGAAGTAAAGAAAAATCAAATAACCTGATCTATTTTATATGTAAATTAAGTTTAAACTTTGAAAAAAATTTATATTCTCCTTATGGTACATATATAATTTAAAAATATTTGACACGCTATTAGTGTCGTAATGATATATTAAATATATTTGGTCCACTAATTTTAAGTATTTACTTGAGCTTTACCTGCTAACACTTTCCCAATACGGCACAAAACTGTGCCTAGATTTTACGTACGCCTGTTTGAATGAAAATTAAAAGACAGTAGTGTGTGTGGACTCAATACAATTATTGTATGCTTCATGATCCGCCATGTTTTCCTTTAATCTTCCAAATATATAGCAACCTAATTCTAAAAAAAAAAAAAAAAAAAAGAGTCAACAAATCAAATGTGGAAACAAAGTAGAAAGTGGGTAAGGAAAATATTTATTAGGCAAAAGAAAATTTGTTAGTTTCTTTAATCAGTTCTGCTCCCAGAAGTAATATAAAGTATAAGGTATTAAGTATTAAAATACAAATAAAATTGAGCGATTCATCTGAATAACTATAACAAGTTAAATTTTATTAAAATATAAAAATTCTAACTATATTAAGTATTACATTATGTAAATAACTGAAATTTTATAAAGAGGTCTTAGGAGTGATTAGCAGGGGCTTGCAGCAGCAATAATTACAAGCTGCTAATCAGTCTAATTCATCCCCTCTAATAATTCTTAACTCCATTTGCACTGATTGAAGAACCATCCGAATCCTTAACAAAGACTGAAGAAGAAAGAATCATGGCAATTGAGGAGCAATTGCTTAAACAAGATTTGAAATTCCAGTTGGTTGAAGAAACTCTTGCTACTTATAAAAAATACTTGAAAGAAAAGTTTGATGCAGCACGGGTGGAGATGGAGTCACTCATGGGAGCTTTAACAACTTAATTTAACATCTTGATGGAAAACTTGATTGAAGGCGATGGAATCTTGAAAATTCCCCTGGCCTATGGTGAAAGTTCACCTCCTTCATCCTTGAAGACAAGGATACTAATGAATCTGGATTGATCGACCAGTGATTTGTTCTCAAATTAGTGAAGCTGCACTAGCAGTTAGGGAGTTGGTTTGACTAGGAGCTGTTAATTGTGGCAGCTATTGTATAAATAAGGAAACAAGAGAAAGATCAATCGGCTAGTTTTATACTCATTCGCTGTAAACTTCTCTATACATTCAATAAACTTATCATTTCTCTCTATTATTCTCTCTGATTCCCTTCTGTCTCTGATTCTCTATTCTTTTGTATTATACTCATTCGCTGTAAACTTCTCTATACATTCAATAAACTTCTCATTTCTCTCTAGTTCTCTCTCTGATTCCCTTCTCTCTCTGATTCTCTATTCTTTCTCCTTTCTCCTTCTCTATTCTATTCCCAAAATCATACTGAAATTATAAGATTTTGATTCTTGATCATAACACCCACCTTCACCTGGTCCCTCCACTTTCACCTGGGGTCTGCGACAAAGAGGAGTAGTACAAGAAACGAAATCTATCAACTCAAGTTCCCGTGAGTGATCTTGTTCCTTTTTTATAATATCTTTCTTTTGAATCTATAACGATTTCTTTACAATGTAGCCCCCCCGCCCCCCCTTCCCCCCAAACCACACATATCTTTCTTGAATCTGGCGGGCAACTTCTTGAATTTTTACCTGCTTGTTTGATATTTTATACCGTTGTTTTCTTTTTATAATGTTTTTATAATTTTTTTATTGTCTTGTAAGTTGCCTGAATGCCTCCTTGTTTGATATTTTATGCCGTTGTTTTCTTTTTATAATGTTTTTTGAATTTTTTATTGTCTTATAAGTTGCCTGCATTCTTGAATTCAGGCGTGTAATCAATTTGAATGAAAAAAGTTTGGGCTCCTTTGTATTTCTTGAAAATTTTCTGCCTTTTTCTTCAAATTTTGGCTCTTGTATGTTGTATTTTCTGCGTTTTCTTATGTTGCCTTTTTGCCTGCTTGTTTGATATTTTATACCGTTGTTTTCTTTTTATAATGTTTTTTAAATTTTTTATTGTCTTGTAAGTTGCCTGAATGCCTGCTTGTTTGATATTTTATACCATTGTTTTCTTTTTATAATATTTTTTGAATTTTTTATTGTCTTGTAAGTTGCCTGCATTCTTGAATTCAGGCGTGTAATCAATTTGAATGAAAAAAGTTTGGGCTCCTCTGTATTTCTTGAAAATTTTCTGCCTTTTTCTTCAATTTTTGGCTCTTGGATGTTGTATTTTCTGCGTTTTCTTATGTTGCCTGCATTCTTGAATTCAGGTAATCATGGATGAGCATGAACATCTCGCCAATAATTACGACAGTAATCTAGAGGACATACCTTTATCTTATAAGGACATGGAGGGATCGCTAGGAGCCGAACTTCTAGACCTCAACAAATTCGTTAGGGTGGAGCAATTCAAGGAACGTGTTTACAGGTTTGTCTTCAAAGATAGTAATACGGTGCAGTCACTGAATTTTGATAATTTGGATGATTTCAGTGACTGGATTAAAAAGATGATGAGGGCAAGGCCTGAAAATAGCTCCAAAATGAGTTTACGTAAAACTGAATTTGCGGGGACTGGTGATAAGATAACTGTTCACGTTGAGGTTCAATACACAGCGAACATAAGTTGGATAAAGTTTGAACATAGATATTACTGTGAAAAGCCTTTCACAGAAGGTGAGTGGGATTACATTCGCAAGACAGCAACGCGGTTTACAGCCATTGCTGCCCCACTCTTCTTCCAGGATGAGCATGAACCCGGTCCCGATCATACTCCAGGGTGAGCATAGGCACGAGCAAGCAGAGGAGATCAGTAGTTGATGCTCTACAATAGCTGTTTAGTAGCAGTGATAGGTCAAAACAGTGTTTAGTAGTAGTGATAGGTCAAAACAGTATCACTAGTAGTTGCTGTTTAGTAGCAGTAATAGGTCAAAACAGGATGGCAGATTGTAATCCATGATGATATCCCTTCCATAGTGGATTGTAATCCATGATGACATCCCTTCCATAGTGAATGTAAAACTGATTTTGAACTGATTTCGTGATTTTATGAGCATTTGCTTCCCCCTGTTTTCGCATTTACTCTTCTACCATATCTTTTATATTTACATTTTTACATTTTTTTGCCCTATTTGTAACTTGCCTTGTCATTCTGCTTATTATCACAATGTCTGTCAAAAAATGACATTGCATCTACTACTAGCGCTTTTGTTCTGAATGGTGGAGATTTCCTTTTGAATCACTGTAGCTAATGCAGGCACAATTAAGGCTGCGTCTGGCAGCGCATCCTCGGAAAAGAAATTGGATGAAGACACAGAAAATTTGTCTTGTGATATGTGATATGTAATCACTATCTACCGCACAGCTCATCCAAATTATCTAATTTGAACCATACAATTACGAATCATGTACCGAGTAGTTTATTAACATGAACATTCAGAGATTAAAAAAAAGCACTGATCTTGATGTGGAGGTGAGGCTGCTACCAATGATGAAGACCATGGATTCATTTTGGCCACATATAGGTTAAGAGAAAAGATAATCTTCCTTTTTAAAAAAATGAAGAGAAATCACCTATCCAGGTGGGGAATACTCTGATAAATAAGGTTTTATGCTGTAGATACGCATGAAAAGTATTCAACACTATTAGGACAATTACAATTAATGGACAAATGAGAACTTAGCAGCACATTAGAACGAGAAACAGTAGCCTATAATGAGTAAAACATTCATATCAATTTAGATTATAACCAGAAAAGTTGATTACCAGCATTTAGGTGACACTTTAAAGTCGCGGTAATGAAGTTCTTGGTTCTTGAAAACCTCCTATTTCTAGATCTTTAAACGTCTTCCTTTATATTGAACTTTCCCATTTATTTGGGCGACAGCAAATTCCGCAATATCCAGACAGTGTAAAAGCTACTGGGTACAGCCAAAACCATAATTTTATCTGAAAATCTTCTGAAAGTTCTCTTCTCAGAGTAATTCTAGACAATTAATACTTGTAAGTACCTTAAATTCCACAATAAACTCTGAAAATAAAATTCAACTCCACAAGCAGCAAATCAGCCAACTGGCCAATAAAAGAGAAGCACAAGAGGCAAAAATTAAAGCACTAGAAAAGAGGCAAAAATTAAAGCACTATAAAAAAGGCAAAAGAATGAGCGAAAGCACATTCATTTTTTGGCTTACTTTTATTTAATTTTTCCTTTTTTTTTTAATTTTGGTTCTGTATATGCAGAAAATACGCCTTAAGAACTTGTCATTTTCTTCTTAATTGCAGGAATAATTTTTATTTCAGTTTGATTCAAGTGATGTAATCCTGCTCTTGAGAACGAAAAGTGGACATTAATACCAAAATATACAAACATGCACTAAGCCAATTTAAAAAAAAGATAAATAATTGAACTGACACACAAAATACTTAGTAAGAAGTAAACATACCTTAGCTAAGAAATCAAAGCACTGAACCCAACAGTCTCTCGCTAAAGCATATAAAACAAAGAAATGATGAATGATAAATATATACTCCCAGGATCTCGAATATAGGAAAGGAATCGATTATTCGAACATGCAAAGCCAAAAAAGTACAAATTTAACCTAGAGCAGAACCTTCAAAAGCATAGGAGAAATCAGAATTACTTGACCTGCAAAAGAATAGCAACAGTTAAGAGCACAACATAATTCTGACATGGAGAAGTAAATTTGCAATTTTTATGGTACAGTATTAAAATACAAAAGATAGGTTGATTGAAAGAGAAAGAAATGCAAAGTCAAGAAAATGAGCTATAATGAGAAGAATTGAGAGAGAGAGAGAGAGAGAGAGAGAGAGCTATTCACTATGATGCCACAACGGCAAAAGGTACGTAGTACACTCACATGAATGTCACGAGTGAACTCAATCCACTTTATTACAGGGGGTGTGTGTGTGTGTGTGTCTATATATATATATATATATATATATATATATATATATATATAGAATCATAGTCTGTTATGCAGAGGTACTTTTTGACAATATAGGCACTTGAGACATGAGTTAGGAGTAGCAACATTCATGTGAGAAAATTTTGATATTAGAGGTACTTCGGAAAATATCTCATTTCAAAAATACAAGTGATAAAAATTCTACCTGCTTGTAGATGGCAGCAAGGTACGGCTCTTGAATAGTTCTGACTTTCTGTAGAAAATCTGCCAGGGATTATCTATCCACGAATGCTCAAAGATTATGAATATAGCACCATTATCAAACAGACTGAATGATTAGACCTTTTTTTTTTTTTTCCTTCTAGCGCATTTTCCATCAAATTTTCCACTTACAGATCAGAAGCAAAACTTCCATCCAATTTCTCCTCCTAATTCGTGTTCCAATTTATTGGATTTCGGAGCTTCATATAATCAGTCTTATTTTCTTTCCATATAGGACATAACCCAACTAATAAAAATGTAAATATACTTTAATATTAATAATTCAAATAGTCCTAATTTCAGAGAAAAACAAACAAATTGTACTGAGGCTCCATCAATAATCAGACATCCCATCAGAATTGAAAACTTCTTAATGTTCAGAAATATCCAACATTTCATGCATTTACAATCCAAACGATACATACCAATGAAAAATCATCTTTGATGCGCACTAAACGTACACAATCTAAACAATGAAATTGCCTAGCTTGTTTGATTGTTATTTCCTTTGCCACCAGAGCTTTCCTGTCAACTTGGAGCATCAATCTTTACCAGGTCATCAAGAAAAGCATATTCTCCTTCATCAAAAACAATGCATTCATCTTTGGGAGGTTCCTGGTAGAAACAGATCACGGGTAATCTTAGAAAATGAAGTAGCCAATGTGATTAAGGACAATTCATATCTTGAAGAGTTCATAACTCTATTGAATTTTACGACCAATGTACTACTAAATTCATAAAATCTCGTGGAAAATGGAACTCTAACATGTGTTCGAATACAGATTTATATGATCCTTATAAACCTTCCCTTTTCAAAAGAAGACAAAAAAGTTTTTCCCTTCATCCAGGATTGATGTCACGTCTGCAGTCAGGTTATACTCACAGTGAACGAGAAACCAGTAGTTAAATCCCTTTTTGCCATTTATCAGGTTAAGTGGACATAAACAAACTACAGAGAAAGTGCCATGGTAAGATTCAAAAGTCTGTTTGAGGAAGGTAAGGGAGATACTATGATAAGTTTAGAAGAAAGCCTAGTGTAGTGAAGCAGTTTGATTACTTCTCCGATGATAATTGTCACATAACTTGATCTGCCAAACAACTGGGTATTGGATGTATGCTATCAATGGAAAATGTTTCTACTTTTTAGTCCACTGGAAGGCCTAAGTGAATGTCAACACGCAGCATAGAGTTCGATTGTCAACAAGCAGTATAGAACTCACCCCATCATTCAGCAGTCTAGCTTCTTTATTTTCCACATCCTCTGGAGCTGCCTCGCTTAAATCTACAGGACTTTTAGATGCCTCAGCTACAGATAAAGAATTCTGCTTCACATAATACCACAAATGAATTAAAGTGCATAGGTCATACCAAACAATATCAAAATTGTTCAGATGCCAACAGGATATGACAAACATCAGCACATGTTGATTCATCATTATTGGGCAAATTTATAGTATCGACACACTTCTTTATTAGAAGTTCTCCACCAACACTAGCATCCGCTAGAGCTTTCTTATTTTCAAGGTAAGTCAAATCATTATCGGTTATATCACCGGCATTTGCCCTGAGAAAATATAACAAACAAATATCAACTGTGAACTGATCTCCAACAGAACTCCAAGTACATGCAACTTCCATCACAACAAAGCAGAATTGCCTGTACCTTTCCCTTGTCCTCGCCCTCACCCTCACCCCAGCCTCACCCTGCCCTGAAACATCAACCTCCATAGTACCTTCCTTGCCTTCAAGAGTATTCGATGCATCCATAGTTCCTTCACCAGCATTTTCCTGCAACTAGTTCAAAAACATACAAACTGTGAAATGATCTCCAACAGAACTACATTACATTCAAATTCTATGATAACAAAACATAAATTACCGGGGCCTTGCACTCGCCCTTGCCAACAACCTCACACTGGCCTGAATCACTAGCATTTAATGAATCTTCCTTACTTTCAAGGGCAGACAAAGCATCGTTGCTTCCTTCACCAACATTTGCCTGCAACAGATTAAAAAAAAAAAAAGTATTACAAACCATAAACTGATCTTCAACAGAACTCAATTAAATGCAAATTCCATGACAACAAAAGATGAATTATCTGTACCTTGCCTTTGCCCTTGCCTCCAACCTCACCCTGCCCTGAATCATCAACATCCATAGAACCTTCCTTGCTTTCAAGGAAAGTCGAAGCATCCCTAGTTCCTTCCCCAACATTTTCCTGCAACTAGATCAAAAACGTGAAAACTATAAAATGATCTCCAACAGAATTACATTACATTCAAATTCCATGATAACAAAGCATAAATTACCTTAACCTTGCACTCCCCCCCAACCTTACCCTGCCCTGAATTACTAACATTTATTGAATCTTCCTTACTTTCAAGGGCCAACAAACCATCCTTACTTCCTTCAGCAACACTTGCCTGCAATATATTAAAAACTTTACAAACTATAAGCTGATATTCAACATAACTCAATTTAAATGCAAATTCCATGACAAAAAAGCATAAATTGCCTGTGCTTCGCTCTTGCCCCGGTCCTCAACCTTATCCTGGCCTGGATTAGTCAAAGAGAGTTCACGCTTTTCACTCAATTCTGAGACAATGTTGGGAAGCCTGGCCATGTCCCAACCAAGAACTTTACAAATTGCCTGCCCATAAGCCCTATGAGCACGCCTCTTTTTCGTTTTAGCTATCGAAATCGAATGTTGAACAAGAGCAACACAATCCTTAAACTTCTTCCCAGCTAACTTTTTCCCCATCCCCCCACAGACTAAGCAACTAAATTCGCCATTATAATAATTCTTCTCATAGTAATTTCTCAACTCACTATCCTCCGTAAACATTTCAACAAAAAATCTATATTGTTCCTCCTCCATCAAATCATCATCATCATCATCATCATTCTCGCTATCTCCATCATCAGACTCAAAAGACTTTCTTGTACTCTGCAAGGCCTTAAATTGAGCCTGACTGGCTGCAAGTCTGGCCTTTTCTGCAGAAGAGGGCAAAAGGGTTTGTAAATTGGGCTGCGGCCAAGTACCCGGCCAGTCGGAGGTGGCGGCCGGAAGGGAATCAGAAGTGGGATTGCAAGGCCATTCGTTACCGGAAGCAGAAGAAGGAGGTTGAATAGTGTTCTGGGCATCTTCTTGCTGATTTTTCTTTGGTTTTGGGCCCTTTTTATTTGTGCGTTTGATTCTTTCTTTCTTGAATTGAGTGGGATTGGAGGGGTGATGGAGAAGGCGAGCTGGAGTGGGTTGTTGGGGTGGTCTAGGGGGACCTTGGTGCCATAAGGAGTGGAGGTAAATCACCTCGTCTCTCAGCCTCCGTTCGTAATCAGGATCCATTACAAAAAATGGAAAAAAAAAAAAAAAAGATTGGTTTTTTCTTTTAGCTTTTTGTTTTTTTTTTTTTGTAGTATTTGTAGGAGCTCTGAATTGATCAGTGAAAAACTGAGAAATGAAAATGGTGAATTAACTGGGATTTTCATCAGATTTCGAGTGCCGCGGCGGTTAACGAAAGCAGCAAGCCTTCTACCGAGATTCTGCAAATATTTTAGTAATTTGCTTTTGTCAAAAAACTGATTTCTTTTATCCTGTCATATTTAATTCTAGAGTCCTATCCGGTCAAAAAAAAAAATTTTTTTTCTAGAGCCCTACGTTTATATAGTTATGGCACCTTAAAAGTAATAAAATCTAAACGATTAAATTTGGATGGTCAAATATATTTTAACAAATGATTTATACGTATATACATACTTTAATTTCTTTATTTTTTGAGAAAAAAGTTCTTATTGTTTAGAAGTATTATTTTTGTATAAAAATTGAAGTGTTATAATTAATTACTTATATTAGTATAAGTAGTAAAATATACATAAAGAATGTATAAATCAACAATTGGAACTTATAAATTATTATCCGAAATTTAACCTGCAAACAATATTATGTTTTAACTGCACCTCTTCAGTAAAAATAATCAGGTTGAAAGCAATAATCTATCTATTGAAGGGGATTCTAAATCCATAAGTACAGTTGGATAAGTTTTTGTTAATAGCCCCATCGAGTGACTAAAAATAGAAAGCAAATATACACCTAATTGAAAACTTTCTTAATACCAAGAATGGGTTACAAATGAATCAAGTAAGTTCGACTCGACTTAATCAATAGCTCAATTTTAGTTGGTGTTAATTGATTTCCATTTGAATTTAAACAACTTGATTATGCTTTTGATTTGAGCTCAAGTATAAAAGTATTTGGTTCGAGGAGTTATCAAGTCGATTTGAGTTTGGTAATATATTGTTTTTTGATCTTTTAAATATATTATTATGATGAAATTTCATTTTGTTCCTTGTATTCGTTTTTATGCAACACGATTTGGTTCAAACTCTAATGTTTGAATTCAGATTCGAGCTTTACTTTGATCAAATTTATACCTTATAAATTTAAATCAAGATCAACTTGACTCACCTTATTTGTAGCCTTAAAACGATAGTGTAGGATTTTCTAATGCTTTGTAGTAGTTTAATCATGCGTTCATGGTTCTACTCGTGGATCAAATATTCAAATCATGTTTTTAAAAATTCTACAAATGTTTCCAACATTTTTTTTTTTATCTTATACACATATTTACTAAAAAAATCACCAATAGTAATATTTTTCTCAAAATACAACTATCCAAACGGCTCTACCAAGAGAAAAGAATGAACTAAAAAAGAAATTAGACCAGAATAGACGGTCTACCAAGGGGAAAGAATGAACTAAAAAAGCAATTAGACCAGAATAGAGGGTCGAGTAATTAGAGTTTTATGACTCCACCTTATCGGTAAGGGTTCAAATTCTACAAATACCGTGCTCTCCTATAATATAATAATATAGGTTTGCTAAAAAAAAAAAAGG
Source organism: Mitragyna speciosa (assembly GCA_024721245.1). Taxonomy (NCBI): domain Eukaryota; kingdom Viridiplantae; phylum Streptophyta; class Magnoliopsida; order Gentianales; family Rubiaceae; genus Mitragyna; species Mitragyna speciosa. The sequence goes on from CM045567.1 coordinate 20,775,772, forward strand.
GATAATTACATAAACCTCTCTTGAGGTTTATGACAATAGCAGGCAGCTCCTCTCAGGTTTCAAAAATTACACCTAGCACCCCTGAATGCATAAAAGGACCATAGTACCCTTATAACAATAATTTTTTCCTTTAGTTTTTTGAGGCACCTTTATTACATAAAACAATTTGTTAAAAATCCTTCCTCAACCTCCTGTCTTTATATCCAACCTCCTGTCTCTATATCCCTCTAATAACTCTACCAACCACCACCGTAGTTTCCCAACCCAATCCTACCACCACCCTTCCTAAATCTAACTTGCAACCACTCCTCCCAAACCTTACTTGCCACCACCCTACTTCACAAACCCTTCTCCCAGCCTTCCGTCATTATCATCTCTTGCCGCCAATTACCACTCTTCTTCCCTAACCCAATCCTGTTACCACCCCTTCCAAATCTAACCTTCACCACTACTCCCAAACCTATTCTTCTCTCTTTATCTAAACTCACTCCCGTAATCTTTCTTCTTCAACCCCTTTGTTCCAAATTTCCCTTTTCATGTCTTATCACATAAAATCCCATTTTCTCATAGCATATTGGCTCCAAAAGGCAAAAAAAAAAAAAAAAAAAAAACTACCACATTCGTTATCCTATCTCGAAAATCTTATACATGTCCAAATTCCGGACATTGAAATCCCCCGTTGCCGCTGGTACCTCCTATTCTTCTTTTGGATCCCTAATTAGAATTTTTTTGTAACAATATTATGCTTGATTTTTAAAATATTTTTGGAATGATTGGGCATACTTTGACTGTAATTTTTCTAACGGTGCATACTGTAGCATTTTTTTCCTGAAATTAGTTTATTTATGCATTTAATTTTGACTGTATAATATCATATCCAAACTTATCAGGATAGTTGTGATTTTTAGAGAATGGTGTGATGCTAGCAGAGTAATGGGTTGGTTTTTTTCTTTTATGATAGAAAAATATTTTTGGAAGATGGAGGCAGGTGGAGGATCGGTAGAGATTGTAGGAGAAAAGTTGATCCTTGATATTTGTTTAGCATGGAAATATAGGAAGGTATATAAGTTGTGCAATTTAGGTTTTGGTAGAAGACCATTAACGGATGGTATTAGTCGTGATTGTAGTTTAGTTAAACTATTACGAAGAACTTGATAATGGTGGAGGAGGGATGGCAATGGTGGGACGCTGGTGATGGGTATGGTGGTAGTTTCAAGAATTTTCTTTGTCTTTTAAGTATTTGGTGTAAAATATAAATAACAGCACTAGATGATTTTGATATTTTCACTTATATTTTTTAAAAATATTTTTTCTTTTTTTTTAAAGCACATTGGGGATTAATTTGGTATATTCAGTTAAATTTTTGCTTACATCATGTTTTTGGGGACTGAGTTGTTACCCAAACTTAGCATATGAGGGAGCCAAGTGTAATTTTTTAAATCTGAGAGGAAGCTACCTGCTATTAACATAAACCTCGAGGGAGGTTTATGTAATTATCCCAAAAAAAAAAATTGGACCATCGGTTTAAAGCTTACTGTATAATTTGTGGTCCCCCCACACCCAAGCCCCCAAAAAAAGGGGCTCAGCCGCTGGCTCCAAAGAAAATGGATTACAACCACCGCCATCGCCATTTTTCCGCTTACAGTGAATGCCAGCTCGTGAGTCTCTTCACGACATTCAGCTGGCCTAAAATTAAGTCCCATAAGAAACTCTAACGGCTCTGCTGTTTTTCTCCCATTACTTTCCTCAAAAATGTCATCTTCTTCTTCGTCGGCGAAGTTGATCGTCGAGTACGCCAAGTCCGGCCGGTCGTCCTGCAAAAAATGCTCCAAAACGATTTCGACAACCGCTCTACGGCTAGGTTTGGTCACCAGAGACGCGCGAGGCTTCGATATGACCTAAATGGCATCACTTGCATTGTCTTCCTTTGAATTCCCATTCCGTTGATTCTCCCGAGGCTATCAAAGGATTCTCATCTCTCAAGGTAGAAAATTTTTATGCAATTTTAGTACTAATCTCTTTTTTCAATTTTTTTTAAAATTTTAGGGCATTTTATATAGCAAAATAGTAGTAGTTATTAGATTACACAGGAAATTGCTTGTACTACTGCGGTAATAAAATTTGTAGTCTTGTGAAAATAGCTGCTGAAAAGCTAACAAGTTAGCTGGAAATTTGAATTTTAATAAAATGGAGTAAATAGTAGTAGAATCTTGGGTGAAACATTGGAAATTTTGTTTAAAAGATTGCGCGATTTATTCCTGTTGCTGGATGCTGTAATTAATGGAAAAATTTTGTTCTCTGTATTTTGGTCTTTCAGTTTTATGATTCATTTGATTTTTTTTAATTGTGGTTCTGCAGAGCAGTGATCAGGAGGAAATAAAGAAATTGATAGAGGAAAGTACAAAGGCTGTGGACAAGGTATCTTCTGAAATTTAATATGTAAACCAAGGGAGATAAAATTGAGTTTAATAAACTACTGAAGGGTTAGCTGTTTTACAGGTTTTGGATGGAGAAAAAGATTCTAGTACTGCAACCAAGGAGCTTGCGGTGATATTTCTGATTATCATGAGTCAGTTTCTTAGGCTAGGTTAATTTTTGACAATGTCTTACACTCCCTCCACTGTCAGCAGGTTCACGGAAGAGATGATGATGAAAGTAACGAACTGGAGGAGCGAAAAGTGAAGAAGAAAAAGGTATCTCCTTTGGAGTACTGCATAATTTTTTAAGGATGTGCTGGGAATAAATATGGTGGCAATGTGCCTTAGCTGATTTTACTCTTTCCAAACCATTATCACCAATTTCATGAGTTATGCAGCACCACATTCAAAATAACATGGATATATACTACTCTATCATTGTCAATTTGTGATGAATTTACCTTCCAGTCTTTCATGGGAGGTTTCATTATGCTATTTGCTGTTGATCATTTTCCTTTCTGTGAACAAAGCTGGAGTCCTTAGTTTTATATTCCTAATCTTTTTGTTGTCTTTTATTGAATCCAATTCCCATTTGCTATTTGTACCTGATAAGGGTGATGAGCTGGAGATAGCATTTTCTGCATCTGATATCAAGGAAAAGTACAAGGTATGATCAATTACTAGGCAGCTGGTCTGAGGCTACCAAATCTGTTGTCCATTCAGGGATTGATAAGAAGGATTTAGCTTTTCTTTAGTTACCTGTCTTGTACTTTACAATTGTATATCTTTCTAATCCATACCATTTTGGGATTCAGGATGCTAAATTGCCACCACAGTGGAGGACATTCCAAACTGTCATATTTCTTGAACGGGTGAGTAGGAGTCATATAACATCTGAAGTCTATAAGCCTTATACAGGCTATATATTTATATGGCTGATCTTGTATAGAGGATAAGTTTTACTTGTCCTATATATTAATCCTCGAAAAGTAAAACTTTGCTGCTCCAATTTGCATGAATTCATTCTTTTCTGCCTTAAATTAGTTCCAAGCATTTATATCCTCATGATTTCAGAGAGAACCAGACTTTGCCTTCTTTTGCTGATTCCTTCCATTATTTTTGTGAAATTGAACTCTCTGTTATACCTGTCTTAGGATGTTACCAGCAGTCAGTTATATATTTCTTATATGAAATTTTTAGGCTGACGGCCTTTGTGATTCAACAAAGATTGCTGCATTTGATTTTGATGGATGTCTTGCCAAGACAGCAGTAAACAAGTATGGTTTCTTTTCCCTCTGATACATTTCAAGAATATTTTATGGAGGTGTGTAAAATATTTGTTTGAAGCTGAAACACAGTCAGCCAACAAAAGTAGGGACATTTGTGTGGTTTAACATTGTTGTGTTTAATTCATTGAGCAAGATTTTTGTTAGATTATTTAAAAAAAAAAAAGTATAAAAGGCATAAAGTAATATTACACCTACGCCACTATCTCATGCGAGGGTTGTATTCTTAAAGTGAAAATTTTAACTGACACGACATTCTGTATAATAGTCGAACTTTTTCAGCTTATATTGGACTGGGGAACTATTTCCTTATAGCAGTATACCTATTACTATGCTATTCTTAACTAATGTTCCTCAACTTTTTGTCCTATTACTGTAATCTAAAGATATTTAAACTGGATCCACATAAATGTTGTAAATTTCAGTGCTTAGAATTAGGATTCCATTGATATAATTACCTCAACTTTTCTGTAGGGTAGACATTTTTCTCCAGTTAAAATTCTAAAACATCAAGCGTAAACAGGTAAATTAGATAAAATTTAGTAATATAAAACTTGTTCTAAATGTTCAAGCTATGTGGCTTTGCAGTAGATCATGCAACTGAAATGGAAACAACATTCAAAAATGTGAATTCCTCTTGAATCAAAGTTGAAGAAGTGATTCCTGATTATGTCGAACTTGTTGGAACCATAAATTTGTCTAATATTACAGAGGAGACTCAGCATTTGAGGAATTACCTGACTTTGATATTTTCTTCTAGAATAGGTGCAGATGCATGGTCCCTTATGTATCCTTCAATACCAGAGAAGCTGCAGAGATTGTATGATGATGGCTACAAGCTGGTGTGACACATTTTCTTGTTACATCCTTAGTTCCTCTTTACTAGTTTGCGATTACTGAACTTAATAGTAGAGTAGTTCAAGTTGACCATCAGTTTTTTATTTTTAGTTTTTATTTTTTTCTTCATTTTCGCTAGGTTATTTTCACTAATGAATCTAATATTGAGCGCTGGAAGAAGAAGAGACAGGTCGCGGTGGACTCCAAAATTGGGCGACTCGAAAGCTTCATAAAGCTTGTAAAAGTTCCAATTCAGGTTGATTTGGGTCCCCAAACTATTTAATCAGTACTTTGAATGTGATTGCTAATTCTCCTTTCTTGGTAAGCCATTGTTGTTTGTGAGGAGTTACGCGTTGTTATCTAGTTGAAATTAACCTTCTATACTTTTAATCTATTTTAAAAAAAAAAATTATGTTCCAAAATCATACATAGCCCTGGAATATTAAACTAAATGCGATGAAAATATACAGTCTACATTATTGTTTTGATGTTTTTCAGATGATTGTTAATGAAGTTAAACTATAACCAGAGATTCTAAAGAAAGGTTGGTTAGATTTAGTTTTCTCAGGACACTTTATCAACAAAATTCAAACTGAAGTTTGTCACGTATTATTTTATTTACACGTGGTTTGTTGTTTGTTAACTTTTATGGAGAAGGAAATATTGTTTTAAGGGCAAAAGCTTTGTACTTTAGTCCACTACCTGAAGTCTACAGTATGTACTGAATGGTAATTCCTTGTAGAAACCTTCTTAGGATCTGTAGGTACTTCATTTCTACCAATCTGTATGCAGGTTTTTATTGCTTGTGGATTAAGTAGTGGTCAACCAGAGGATACCTATCGCAAACCAAAAATTGGGATGTGGCGCATCATGGAAAAGCACTTCAATTCTGGTCTTGAAATCGACATGGATCAGTTATTGTTCTTCTACTGAATCCTACCAGTGCTACATTCTTTGGGCATTTGGCCTTTCAATGAGTGTATTATTATTCTAAATTATACTACTAGAAGAATTATGTGAATATGTTTGATGAATTATTTTCCTTGAGTACAGCTCCTTCTATGTTGGTGATGCGGCTGGAAGACCAAATGATCATAGTGACGCTGATATCAAATTTGCAAAGGTGAATATCTTCAAACAGCTCGATGGTTTATCACTGGATGCTACTTACTGAAACATCTCTCTCACGAACTCATAAGCTATAACTTGATTACTCTCTCGGAGTTATTCCTAATTGTGTATGCGTTGTTGAAAAATGCAAAATGTTGTTGAACTGATATCTTGCTACTGCATTCATTGCATGACATGCATAATTTCATCCTTCTTTATTTATTAAAATCTTTTGCTAAGTTAGTTGATGACCTATTAACTACCTTGCTTTTGGCTCCTAACAGGTGTTATTCACTTGCTTTTACACCACTGTGTAGCAATTTTCTTGTAAAGATCTTCAAAATTTGATTAATGGACGCCTTTTACGTGTACCGCAGGCCATTGGATTGAAATTTTATGTACCTGAGCAGTACTTCAGCAGTTAAAGAACTAGTATTTGACTGTCTGCCTGTCACTTGGTGCAACTCGGTGAAAATTTTTTAGTAACTTAACGTCTGTAGATGGTGATGAAAGGATGTTTTTACCCGAGAACTTTATTAGTTGATGACCAATCGTATGTAATCACTGACTATTTTAATATGAATGAATCTCTCTCTCTCTCTCTCTCTCTCTCTCTCTCTCTCTCTGTCTCTCTCTGTTAAGAAGAACTTCAATATGTTTTTGATGCATTTAAGTTTCGGCTCGATAGTCACGTTACTTCTATTTTGTCCTTATTTTGACGAGTGGCATGATGCTGTTTCATCCTAGTGACATCCACTTGACATCTAGAGCCAGCCGACGGAACAGCAATGGACAGGCAGCAAGTAACTAATTTAGCCATCCTATTAGTTCGCCACTTCGCCTTTTTATGCTTGTACGCCGTTCCGTGTAAAAGGGGGGGTGAAGCTGTAAGACCTATATAGGTTACGTAATAGAAAATTGATCAATGAGCAAAATTCACTTATGAATTAGTTTCAATAAGCACCAGCTCAAATTCCATAAAGCATGTGAAAAAACTGAATGCAAGGTCAAATGAGTTATCCGAATAATCTATTCATAAATTCTAGTTTCTGAGCAAGTCCACCATCCACGATTTACGAAATTGAGCAGAATATCACGTTGAAGATATCTAAAAAGAACAAAAGATTTATATCAAGCAGCAAGCAATGAAACATTTTTCCTTTACATGCTTCAATACCTAATCAAATAGGTAGACAAAATCTCCAGCAGGAGGTTTAAACTGTAAGAGAGCTGCACGATGAAAATATAGACCAGATTCTACCCGCAATAGCATAGGAAATACAATCCTATCACGTTCTTTCTTTCATCAAAACATCAAGGGCTTGCAGAATTTTGTCTAAAACGTGATCCAAAGTGGAAACCTAAAACAGCATGCTTGGTGCATTTTTTTTAAAAAAAATAGCAGCTTTGCAGAGGTAAGAATCCACACAATTACGAAGTGATCGTTGCAAAATCAGATCATGACTGAAAGTAATAATCAATGTTTTGGGCATGTTCATATACCAGATCACTTTTGTAAACCATAACTGATCTGAACAGGAAGCAGATTTCTCACTTTTTCCTACCAATCTCACCTTCTAAGATGGCATGTCTTGTCAAAACAATCTCTTTCACTAGATTCCTATAAGTGAATGGCCGAACAGCTGCTCGCAAAAATAAACCAGGAGGGATTTTACTCTTTTTAATCTTCTTCCTAAATGGGCCATAACCAAGATTCCGCCATTCCTCTGGACTAACTTTTGCTCTAGTGCGTCTCATTGCCAATTCATCCCCTTGTTCAGTTGTCCCTTTATCCCTCCCTTCCATTGCTCTTATCTGCTTCTCATACACCTTGTCAGATATCTCTATACTGCGTTTTGCAATCTTTTCCATTGCTTCGTTACTGCTTATGGCCTTCTTAAATTGCTCTTCCCAATACTTTTCATCCTCTTGTGGGCTCAAATCCTCATCATCCTTGATGCCCAGTTCATCATCTCCAGCATCTTCTGCATCCAAGATTTCATTATCATCTTCATCATTGTCTAGGTCACTCCCAACATTATTTTCATCTCCATCATCCTCAATCCAGTCCATTATCTGACCTTCCCCCTTGTTATCACCACGATCACCATCATCATCTGGGGCATCACAACCCAACTCCATTTCCTCCAAATTTGCCTTCCACTCCTTAGTATATGGATGCAACAGTTGCACTGGATGGTTGTTCAACAAAAACTCCAAGCATTTCGATTTCTCCTCATCACTCAATTTCTCATAACCTTTTACAACATCATCTACAAATGCCTTATGACTCACCTTCACAATTCTACACAAGCCACCAAAATAAGTACAGAACTCCACTCTCCCATCATCATTCACCAACTCAAACAAAGAATCCTCCTCAGTCTCCGGATCAAGAAATGGTATCAGCGCCTGAAAAAAGCCATCTTGAGGCTCAAATCTACACTGATAAACAGGCCTTTTTACATATATTATATCAGGCCTCATCCATGCCGCACATTGCGTTATCATTGCCCTCGATTTATTTCCAAGCCTCCCCATCAAATTCCACTTATCCAACCTTTGGTCCCCTGCTTCAAGAACCACTTCACTCACCAAAGTCCATTGTTCCCAAGGCAAGTCAGAAACTCTCCACCTAGGATGCCTAACAAACACCCAAAAGTACCTAAATTTAACATCTTTATTCATTGAATCCAACCTTTTTTGAAAATCTTGTGCCATTTCAAACTGCTCAATTTTCTCCCACTCCTCCTCATCCCGAACTTCACCGATCATCGTCACACACTCATCAGACATCCGCCCGCGAATCGGCTCACCTAGAACAACTCCACGCCAAGAGTAAGGCCCAAATTCACCATACTTATACCAATCATAAGGGTGCTTAAGATTGGGATCATCTTTTTCCATAAACCTAACCAATCTATCATATCCAAGACCAATCATCTGAAGCTCATCTTCGGTGAAATTATCCGGGTAATTTTTGTGAGGGTTCTTCAGTCTATAAAACAAGCTCTCGGCCAATTTCTTGCTTTTCCGGCGAGCATTTCGCCTGGCCTGTCGCCGGATATCAGCACTGCCCTCCAATCGACCCGTAGAGGTCCCTCCAGGCTTCCCTTTGCTCCGGCCCGCGAAGGGCCGGATATCCCGCCCGAGGGTGGCTTCTTGGCCGGAAAATAGTGGGGTGGCGTTTAGGCATCGGATCTTGAGGGATTTTGACGTTCCAGAAGAGGGTTGAATTGGGAAAATGATTTTATGAAGAGGGTTAAAGAATTTGGACAAAGATGACGTCTGAAGATTGAAGAGAGGAGGGTTTAGGGTTTTAGCAACTGAGAGGCATTGGGTTTGCATTTTCAGTGGATAAAATCAGTGAATTGGGGGTCTTGAGCTAAGTTGGACAGATTTATATAATATGGAAGATAAAGTCAACAAAAAAGGTAAATATTTGATTGGAAATATTTTTTGAGTATTTACTAGGACATTATATGCGTGGCATATTAATACATTTTTATAGCATTAGACTAGAGAAAATGAAATTCCAAAATGAATGTAAATGTGGCTGATGAGGGAGGGATAATGTTCTTTGAGACCAAATTTCATAATCAAGAAAGATTTATGCTTCACGCAATTCTTTCATTTTCATGTATCCTACCAAAGAGAAGGTGGCATTCTAACTATCATTAGCTAATCCAAGTAGAAAATTTTCATTTCTTTCTTTTTTTTTTTGAGAATTAGAATCTTTCATTTCTAATTGTAATGTTTCAAAACTTTTACTTTGTTACACAAAAATAATATATCAATTTAATAGTTCCCTTGTACACCAATATCTTACCACTATCTACCTGTATTATATAAAGCAAAAGCATCACTTTGTTTTAAGATTTTTGTTATTTTGAAAATGACCTTAAAACAAGGAACAGTTTAATAACTAATAACCACTTTATCAACTACCTTTTTTCTCCTCAATTTCTATTATTACTCATATTTCAACAACACAAATTATATATTCTCATATTTTTATGAATTATATACACATAATTTTTTTTCATTACACACATACAAAGTGTGTGTGTGTATTACTAGTTTTAAATAAATCTGCAGGCATAACATGGTGAAAATTGCCCACAAGTCATTCAATTAGTACTAGTTTTGCTCAATTCTCTAGTCCGCAAAGCACCAATGTCGCGACGGTTCCACACGGCGGAGCTGGGCTGCATAGCCTGCGAAGACTTATCGGAGGTAGGGGCCGGTAAAGAAGGCTGGCTAGTCAATAATCCCAATCTTTTAACCGCTCTAGACACCCATTCTTTGGCCCTCGCCGACCGTTCAATTGTCCTGATCCTTCAGTGGTCTGACGGCGCTGACCCCTCTTCTCACCGACGCAAATTTGTCCCAGATCTATCTCCGATTGATGCCGAGTACATTTCCGCTGTTGAATGGCTGGTTTTTTATGACGTTAGGGTCCTTGCTATTGGAACTTCTTCGGGATTTCTTCTGATTTATTCTCTCCAAGGCGATCTCATTCACAAACAGGTTAACTTTAGTATGTGAAATTAGTTAAGATTGTTTTGATTTTTGTATGTTTTCATTTTTGATGATCAATGTGATTGTGGGTTGGGAGCTGATTGGTTATTCAGGAAATGGTGTGGGATTTTATCGAAATTAAGTAAAAAGGTTGGATTTTTATGTATGAGGTGCAGGAAAAATAGAGAAAAAAATGAGTAAATTTCTCAACTTTACCGCTGGGGTTATCATTCGTCCCTGATATTGTTTAGTTGGATTGAGTGGATGGATTATTGGATTGACTAAACTGGATGAAAGAAGGGGGAATGTAACTCTACGGAACTTGAGGCTAAAGAAATTATGCATATTGGATAGCTTTTCTTCCTTTCTGTTGTATTTTATTAATTTTCTGATCAAAAGCATATAGTGATTTCTTGTATTAGGCTTGGTATTTAAGTAGGGTGGAGCTTAATGATGGCATATTGTCTCTTTAGCTTGTCAACAATGGAAAGATTATCAAGTTAAGAGTCCGTGGAAATAAGAAGGACCTGGCTGAGGATGCATCTTCAGAGGAGCTTTGTGTTGTTATGCGGACCACAATTGCTCGATTTGATGGTTCTGACATTCAGGTATATCACACTAGATTACCTGTTTAATTATGTGAAGTTTATTGGATTTCATCTAATTTTTTGTACCGAGGTGTCTTATTGAGGTATGGGCCACCGTTCTCAATTCTTTTATTGTCACTTCCGCGATTAATGCTGTCATCAATAAACTAAATTGGTAGGAACAGAAAAGATTGAAGTCAAATAAAGACAATCAAATAAACATTGCAGCAGTTTCCAACTTCCCTCTGCTGATTGGCTTTTATGTGTGAAGTTATGACTGAGATCTTCAAAGTGGCAACAAGTCTCTGTTTAAATCTGCAAATATTTGGCAATTTTTAAGTCATCTTCTCCATGTCTGTTTAGTCTGTTAGATGTACTTCAAGCTTTCCAAATTAAAAATGCCGTTGTGCACCTTGGTGTTTTTTACATGCAGAGTATGCTGCGACGGTGGTTTCAAGACAGACATTTGAATTTCTGGGATCAGACTTCGAATAGGAGAGATTTAGAAGATTCTGGAAGTTCATTTGGAAGGCTTCCCTACCAGCTATGGAATGTTAGCAAGTATGGACCATGTGCTGATGCTGCTATCACTGGCATCATGCCCCCTCCTCTAATGGAACTTCAGGTACTTTGTTTGTCATCTGACGCATTCTGTTCAGTTGTATTTGCAATGACCAATGCTGGTGTATTAAGACTTCTTGTACCAAATATAGTATGTTATGTCTTTGTTTTGAGGTAGTCAGGAACTGTGCAGCTTCCTTTGCCATCTTGACATAGTTTGCTTTATTTGCTGGAAGTGACTCATCACTTGAGTGCTATTTCTATGGCCCGTGTTTTGTATATGTTGACATTTGGCAACTTTCTGAAAGTTATTCTGGTATTTGATTTCAGCTACTTTTATTGTTGGACAGTCAAGTCAACGTTATTATTGTGCAGTCACAATTGGAGATGATGCAGTTATTTCAGCATACAGGTTAGTCTGCTTGAACATTCAGTAATGGTTTTCATTCTTATGCAAGTCACTTTTGTGTTTTATGCCATCTGATGTTTTCTCACTGGTGAATACATATTTTCAAGACTTTCGGAGGACAGAAACAGATCGATAGTAGGAGCCATTCTGTCAAAAGTTGTGCCTGCAACATTTTCAACCATATCTTCTCTCTCAAAAATGATTTGGCGGAGTGATGAAACAACAAAGAAACAAGAAGCAAAACCTCAATCATTTGCTCGAGGTACGGTTTAATGGATTTTTTAGTATGTTATGGTCTGTCTTCACCTCCTGTTTGAAATTCTGTATGACTCATGCCATGATATCATAAACTGTGGGTGGCAGCTTCTCCTCTTACTTGTTTGAAGGATTACCCTCGGAAGGGAGAAAAGCTCACATTATCGCCTAGTGGTACTCTGGCTGCAATAACTGATTCTCTGGGTCGTATCTTGCTCTTGGACACTCAGGCTCTTGTTGTTGTGCGGCTTTGGAAGGTTTGCTTCTAACACTTGAGCTATTCAATTCTTCTAAAGATAAGTATTGATTACTTTGAGATCATTCAGGGATATCGCGATGCAAGCTGCTTGTTTGTTGAGATGTTTGTGAGGAAGAATTCTGCAACAGTAAGATCTGCTGGTTATGATTATGAGAAGAGTGATTATTGCCTTTGTTTAGCCATCCACGCACCCCGTAAAGGGATAGTTGAGGTACGTCTCCCTGCATTCGCCTAGGGTTCTGTTTGTGATTCTCAGTCTTATTCCTCATCATTCTTTCAAATTCCCAACATACTTGACTCGTCTTTCACTTTAAACAGAAGTAAAGTTTAGGACCGCACGCTTCAAACTTGAGTTTTATGCACTATTAACATTCTCCTCATGTTGTTGTTCATCTTTCCGGGCATTCTCTTGAATTTGCCTTCATGCTGGTGTTACCTTGTGCTACATTTAACATTTGAAGAATAATAAATTTGTTATAGGCAGTTTACTTCTCCTTGTAATAGGCAGCATAAATTGTTGTTTTCTCAGCAGCTAAGCATGATGGTTCGTCTTTTTTCATGACAAATATGTGATTGCATATAAGTAAAGTTTTTCTGCCTTCAGTAAGTCATTTGGATTCATGCATGCAGATTTGGCAGATGAGAACCGGACCTCGTCTTTTAACTATTCCCTGTGCGAAAGGTACCAAAATATTGCAACCCACCTATCGATTTGTTTCATCAATGGGGTCTTCATCATCTTATGTACCATTGGAAGTTTTCTTTTTGGATGGAGACTCTGGTCAATTGTCTGTACTGAATCGATCTCTTGACTGAGTCTTATTGCTACCCCCGGTTATCTTTAATTTCAATCCGTGAATATGGAAATCCATTATCATTTATATTTATCAACACCAATTCTTTTTTAAATTTGGTGCTAACATGTCCAAAGACTACAGGCCACTTTGTAAGGTGACGCTGGCTAAATGCTACCACAGTCAACAAAAGTTTCTCGCAGCCGAAATGTTAATAATATCTTCACATTATAATTCCCATCATTCCAGTTGAATTTCCATTAAAGCATATCGTTCAAGCTGGTCTCTGCAGTCCTAGGGATGGTTGTGAACAAACAGTCACGTTCATGTTGCCATACGTTTTTAACTGTTGTAACAACGAGGCTGGGTTGTATCACTAAAACTGATGTTTTTCTTGTTTGAGCTACAATTAACTTGAAGAAGAAAAAAAAAACCAAAATCGAAAGCAAACAAAGTAAAAGTTCCCCAAAAAAAAAACAAAAGAAAATAAAATAAAAACTGGGGTAAAGAAACCTGGAAGTATCTATGGGGTTGTAAAATAAAAGGTAAATTGCAAAATATATTATAAACTTAATGTCAGTTACTAAACTTGGATTAAAGTAAATTTGTACATATATATGGTAACAATCTTCATTTGAATGCATGTATATCCTGCTCAGCCCGGATCCTCCCATTTTTGGGGAGCAATAAACGTAATAGTAAAGATGTAGTTGGGTCTCAATCAATTACAGTTTTTGAAAGAGCGAATGAGAATATATATAACATATTTAATAATTTACATCAAACTTTGATAAACATGTATAATACACTAAATCCTCTACAGTCTCATTAGCATGTAACCCGTTAGTTTTTTTAAAAAAACAATTTAAAAATAATTTTAAATATATCTTTTAGTCATTATTTATATATACATTACATCTTAAAAAATAATACAATATTATTTTTTTTACTAATAATTCAAAATAACATAATCTAAAAGAGTGCTTTGTCCATAATACTCGAGTTTGTACCTTGCCCGTTATACAATAAAAAAATAATTGCCTTTCCAAATGATGGCTATTCCCCCACGTTTGGTACACTGGAATGGTCCAGAATGGAAAGGTCTTTCCACCCAAAATGCTTTTCCTCCCAGAATGGACTGGAAAAAGTTTTCCAATCTATTGTTTGGTAACCCAAGTCAAAATGGAATGCCTATTCCTTTTCCTAACGTTTGGTATAATCATATTTAAGATGTCAGAATAGAATAAAATATATATTAATTTGACTTAATTGCCTCTTAATTCGTTGCACTAGAATATATCATTTTTTTATTTTGTTTGTAATTCTATGCCTACAAAAGACTTTAATATTTTTTATTTTAAAATTCTTAATATTCTTGCTAAAATTAAATCAATTATACTTTTTAATTAATTTTAAAATTTTTATAATTATCAGTATTATAATTAAAAATGTGAAAAAATTAACAATAAAACTACATTCACAATTTAATTTAATTAATAACAAGTTTAGTTTTTACACATTTGCATAAAATTTAAAAATAGTATTTTAAACATTTTTATAGCCAAAAGAAAAAAAATTTCTAAGTACATATTAAACTGATTATGATTTAAAAAACATAAAAAAATTATTAATTGAAGTTATTAAAAGCTTTATATTTTTTAAATTTTAAAAATAAAAATTAGTAAATGTATCCTAGGTGTAAAAAAAATTAGCAAAACAAAAATTTGTGGGGGATAAAATTGACTCCTATTTTTAAGGCCTTTCCAGGATGAAGTTGGAAAGGCCTTTCCCTAAATTTTGTTGAGGAATGGGATTCCAGGAAAAAGCTGGAATGGTATTCCAGGTGGGAAAGGCCTTTCCAACTTAAAGTGTCTATACCAAACGTGAGAATGGAATGATCAAGTTGGAAAGGCCTTTCCATTCCACTCCATTCTCGTGTACCAAACGTGGGGTTATAGTTAAGTGAATGAAAGAATGGAACTTTGTTCCCAACCCCATAACCAAGGCTGAAGTAATCAAACAGTGGACCATTGTATTATCTACCCTTCAAAACTCGTAAGACGAAGCACCAACTGTCATTCCGTAATCAATGGCTTTCTTGTTTTCTTTCCTCTTTCACCTTCTCCTCTCTCTTCTCTCCCTTCTCCACCAACCCCTCTTCTCTTCTGCAAACAATCTCTACAGAACAAAATCCCTTCTCAGGTCACAACTCATCACTGATGATGCAAATGAGTCCACCTCACCTTTCTTCAATGCAACCCCTCCAACAACATATTTTGAGGTCACAAAGCCTATATTACTTCCCAAGACTAAACCTTGCTCCTACCTAATTCTCCAACATGACTTTGGCTACACCTATGGCCTGCCTCCATGTTCTTGCAAATTACACCCCACCCTCAAACTGCCAATCTCAGAATTTTGCTAAGATTGTTCTTGAGTGGAAGGCCACTTGCAAAGGAAGGCAATTTGATAGGATTTTTGGAGTTTGGGTTGGTGGGGTTGAGATTTTAAGAAGTTGTACTGCTGAGCCAAGAGCTACTGGGATTGTTTGGACTGTCGAGAAGGACATTACTAGGTATTATTCTTTGCTTATGACCAATCAGACTCTTGCTGTTTATCTAGGCAATCTGATTGATAAGACTTATACTGGTGTGTACCATGTGAATCTTAGTATGCATTTCTACCCTGCTGAAACAAGATATGGTTTTAATGGGCTGGATTTGCGTGATTCTGTTGTTGAATTTGAATCTGCAGCCGACTTGATATTGCCAATTTCAAGAAATTTGCCATTGAATGATGGGTTGTGGTTTGAAATTCAGAATTCTAATGATGTGAAGTCAAAGGAGTTCAAGATTCCCCAAAATGCATACAGGGCTGTGTTGGAGGTTTATGTTTCATTTCATGAAAATGATGAATTTTGGTACACAAATTTTTACAATGAATACATTGCTGCCAATAACCTTACTGGTACCCCTGGGAATGGACCTTTTAGAGAGGTTGTTGTGAGCTTAGATGATGTTGTGGCTGGTTCAGTTTGGCCTTTTACTGTGGTTTATACTGGGGGTATCAATCCCCTGTTGTGGAGACCTATTACTGGGATTGGCTCATTTGATCTGCCTTCTTATGATATTGAGATTACACCTTTCTTGGGGAAGATATTGGATGGAAAGACTCACAAACTTGGGTTTAGCGTTACAAATGCTTTGAATGTCTGGTATATAGATGCAAATTTGCATCTTTGGTTGGACAAAAAGAATGAGAAAACCGAAGGTAAGCTATTAAATTATGATAGCTCACCCCTAACAATTTCTTTGGTGTCAAATTTCACCGGTTTTGATGGATCATTTTCCGGGATTGCGAGTAGGTCTATAGCATCAACTGGATGGGTAAAGTCATCCTATGGTTTGATCATTACCAAGGCAACTCAAGGATTCAACTATAGTAACTTTATGATTCTGGGGAAGGAGGCAAATATGCAGATTGTAAATCAGACAATTGATTTTAAGGACAAGGTTTTTGCTAAGATGCCATCTTCTTCCCTCAAGTTGTTTAAATCCTTAAAAAATTTTCCTCTTTACTTGTATACTGATATTGTGAACCAAAAAAATGGAACTTATATTTCTGTATCGAATGTAACACTGGGTTTCAATGAAAAGAAGGTAAAGAACTCTGGTCAAGGGTTCTCAGTCAGCTCTCTCAAAAATTTACAGAAGGGACGGAGTATAATGCTTGTCAAGGGAAATTTGGTGATTAGCGGATTGGGAAGTACGAAGCAAACATACAGCTACGATGATGATAAATTTTGCTATTTCAGGAATATAAGCGCCTCAAATTACACTATTCTTTACGACGAAGTGAGCGATAGTTGCAGTAAAGGACAAAAACTGCATTTATTTTCTCGGCTTGGCCTTCGTAAATGGTGATTTGAAGGGCATTTCTAGTACTAGATTCTATGACGGTAACAATGTTATCTCTTTCTTCGTAGTGCTTGACACTTCACTCTTGTTATTCTGTTGAGAAATTTATGTTGAAGTCTGTCCGTTGGTACATGTAATAAGTAATCAAGTTTGCCATAGTCATATAAGTTTGTTTAAATTTGACAATATATATATATATATATATATATATATATATATAAGTTTGTTTAATGAAATCAATATTCAATATATTTTGATTCCAATATATTATTTTAACTGCCGTTAGAGGACAGTCATCAACTCTCTCTCTCTCTGCATCCCAATAGCATGTAGCCAACAAGAAATCATAATGTTTCTTACTGGTTAACCAAAAAAAATTTTCACAGTTGGAACTTGCAACGATGAGGCTGGGTGGTGAAATTGTTAATAGTTGGAACGTGGAGGCTGTGTGGTCATCTTTGAAACCGTTGTTATTTTTCCTCTATTAATTTGTAGTTTATAGGATCTTGACTGTTTCTAGCTGTCTGCACGATAAAAACTATTAAATCAAGCCATTCTGGTCTGTATCATAGATGATGGATCTCTCTCGCACATAATGGTTCACACTATTATGCACAGATTACCTTTTCAAAGTTTTCCATGTTTCACAATGCTAGATTGATGCACAATAAAGAGCAGCTTCCACTATTTGTATTACTCAATACTGTGATCACCGACCCTGAATTAGGACACAAACCTGTATCTATCTTTCAGATGGGAAGAACAGGAAATACTCAAATACACAAAGCTCTACCCATATGCTATGAACATCCAATATCTGGACTCTTTGTTTCATGCTTTGGGAATTATTGGGCCACCAAACAGCTTCTTGATACAAATGTAGCCGGCTATTTTTGCATTTTGAGAGTTTCAAAACTTGATCCTTCATCCATTTGGCAGCCAGAGGCAGAATTACAATTGCTGTTCATTTACTTAAGTTCATGTTCAAATAGTTTTCTTGGCATCGTGCAGTTCGAACTGCCATATGGCTTGTGAACAAGGATTGTATTGCCAATAATTTCGAATGGCATTGACTGCCTCTATCAATGGAAAAAGAATATTGCCTACAATAATCATTTTTCAGCAAGGAAAATCCAATTCATTTATATCCGCAGTCTCCTAAGAAGAACCCTCAATCCTCAATGTCAACAAATAATGAGGTCTCTTCGCTAATTCTGGTAAAAAAAAAAAAATCTCATCCTGCATTTTTACCTTGGATGTCAGCAAACTAGTTCTACATTCCAGAAGTTGAAGCCCAAGAATCAGCACCACCAGCAACTTATGGTACGGGACACAAAACAGATGCCGTCTCTTCGATTTTCACTTCCTCAGCGAAAGTTGCTCTTTGCACTATCCTCATCTTGTGCAACAAATAAGCAATTCTCCATCACTACTTATACTGCTAATATGCTTAAAATATTGAGCCTTGATCAACACAAATGCTAGTAAAACTGACATCCCTCAAAGATACATGTTCGGTGGATAGTATAGCAGTTGAAAATTCAGAATAGCATAGAATAAATCCAGAGATAGGATTATGAAACAAGTAAAAACATATATCTTGTTTTCATTTTTGCTTGATGAGAAAATTAACCCGACAAAAAAAGTGAAAAAAAAAAAGCAGTAGGAAAAATATACATGAAAGTCAACCAGTCAATTTGGACTTGAGAATGGCTCTTATTTGATTACTAGTGTTATCAAGTGCAAACAGGTGCACGCTATGTCTATGCTCCCCATTTATGTACAGAGCAGGAAAGATAAGGAGACCAAGAAGAGAGGGGAAAATCTAAAAAGATCACATTTTTCCTCTCTTTTCACATTCTAAATGGGATTTACCACATCAACAAGGCCAGTTCTCTACTTCCCTCTTATCTTTTAATTTTTTTTTTGACCTCTTTTACACGGAGCAATTAACATGCTGACATTACAAATTCTGACAATTTGCAATTTTTCTATGTTGCAGTGCCAATTTTAGTAGCTATTGCAATCTGGGTATAGGCTGGAAATCCTCTAGCTTGTTTGTGCAGGTTGGGTTATTCTCAAATGGTTCAATCAAACCCAGAAATTTTTCTTCCTGTAAATTCCCTCGGGCATGTTCTTCTTCCACGTCTTCAGGTATTTTACCTTGCATACTAGTGCACGACTCTCTATCTTCTATGTATGTTCTAGGATACTGGCGTTGAGCTCTATTTGGCTCCTTTTTGAAGTTTTTAGGATGAATGACTGATGAATGGTATGTTAGGATGAGTTTTCAACTGATAAATGTAGTATACATGTGGCCAAATTAGGCCTTTTGGGAACTGGAAGAACAGTTAGGGGGAGACACAAAAGTTAGGAGGAAAATGTTGTACTGTTTTAGGTTGTGCACTAAGGGCAGTTGTACTAAAAGTAAAGGGTGTTTTGAATTGGAAATTATATAAAGTTTCTTGTTTGGAAGTTTGAAAATGTCTGCTTTCCTCCCTTGTAATAGCTGGTCAAAAATTCGAGCGACTGATGACCTGATTATTGAAACCAACAATATTGTTGGCATTTCCTGTACTTTCTGCGAGTTGAAAATGATGCTAATCTCTTCTGTGTCCATGATCATAAAAATGTTTGTAATGCTGACAACTGGAGGATTGTGGTAGTTAAGTTTTTGAATAAATCAGGCCTACTGAAAATATGCTATCTTGTGGTTGTATTTGGTAGTTTCAGAATTTTATCCTGTTTTACTACTTGTTGTGTTGGGAAATGGCCGTTAGTTTGCCTTTATGCTTACAAGTGACTAGTATTTTTTTTTTTTTTTTGGAGGACAACAATTGCCAGATATGTAATGATTTATGGGCTTAATGGCTTTGTTTCTCCTATGCTATTGACAAGAAGCCCATAATTGATATGGTGTCTTTCGGATCTTAGTCATTTTTTTCTTCTCAGCCATTCTGTATATGGCTCATGTTTGATTTTCCTGAGATCGGGATATGCAGAGGACTTCCTTTGTGGTGGGCAGAAGGTTTTATGTGTCAGCACACTGAGAGACTTTCACACACATGCACATAGAAATGATGTTTCATATGTATCGATCTGTATAGTGAGTAAGTTTATCTACTAATTGATGTATACATGGGTATCCAGATCCTCTTTTGGTAAAGGCAGCAAGAGGAGATCCTGTAAATCGTCCTCCTGCTTGGATGATGCGTCAAGCTGGAAGGTATATGGCTGTTTACAGAAAACTTGCCGAGAAATACCCATCCTTCAGAGAGCGGTCAGAGACAACTGATCTCATTGTGGAAATTTCTTTGCAGCCTTGGGAAGCATTCCATCCGGATGGAGTTATTATTTTCTCTGACATACTTACCCCCCTACCAGCTTTTGGTGTCCCATTTGACATAGAAGAGGTGCGTGGTCCAGTTATTCAGTCTCCCCTCCGTTATGAGGAGGATTTGAAAGCGCTACACCGAATTGACTTGGACAAACTACAGTTTGTGGGAGAGTCGTTAAAGATTTTGCGTAGAGAGGTAATGGTGACATTTCACCACATGGATCATAAGAACACTATTTGCCAGTAGCTTTGGATTTGATTCCTTCAGCCTGGCCTACCAAGTTTTACTATTACAAGGATTAATGAAGCTTGATCAATCTTTTCCATTTAGGTCGGGGAGCAAGCTGCAGTTTTAGGGTTTGTAGGTGCACCTTGGACGATTGGAACGTATATTGTAGAGGGTGGGACAACTCGCACTTATACAAAGATAAAGAGCATGTGCCATACAGCACCACATGTATTGAGGACTCTTCTCTCTCATTTGACAGAAGCAATAGCTGAATACATTGTTTTCCAGGTGCAATCTGGAGCTCATTGTGTTCAGATATTCGATTCCTGGGGTGGACAACTGCCACCACATATGTGGGATGCTTGGTCAAAGCCTTACATTGACAAGGTAACTTCTATTATTTTGCCAGTCAATGATACTTGTTCTCTGCATACTTTGATGCACCCTCTTTCATTTGCACATGAGAAGCTGGTCACTAGGTAGTGGTGGCATTTTATGAATCTTGGTACTTGGCCAAGAAGTTTCTCTCCTCTAAACCAAAGAGCCTTTTTTTATTTCTAATTGCTGTTTTATTTTATTAAATTTTCAAATGCAAACTATTGATGATGGTTCCCCAGTAGATCTTCATGTTCTTGCTGTGTGCTAATCTTATCAGGATATGTGTGAGAAATTTTGCACTGAGAATGTCTTAGTAAATTTAAAAAACAAGATACATTTTCAGGTTTGGTTCCTTGTTATGTAATAAGATTATGCATTACAGAGCCAGGATTAGAGGTAAGTTCATCATTGGAGATTCAAACATTTGTATTTGCTGATTCAATGTCTCTTCTTGCAAAGGGCAAATCATGAATTACTATAGTTAATTTTTTTTCCCACTTTTTTTTTGTGAGGCATTTCTTTTTTGGATGGGGTTTCCCTTCTCTTTCACTTTTAACCACTTTTTTAATCTTGGAATCCAGATAGTAAGAATAGTGAGGGCAAAGTGCCCTCGAACACCTCTTGTGCTCTATATTAATGGAAATGGCGGACTTCTTGAACGGATGAAATTAACTGGAGTTGATGTTATTGGGCTTGACTGGACTGTTGACATGGAAGATGGAAGGAAACGACTTGGAAATGATATCGGTATACAGGGGAATGTAGATCCCGCCGTTTTATTTAGTCCTCTTCCTGCTGTGACTGATGAAATCAAAAGGTATATGATGTAACTTAAATTTGTAAGCTATACAATTTACTATAACCGCTAGTGAGTTAGGTTTAAATTTTCCACCCTCTGTGATTACATGGTTTGATATAGAAGTGTCTATCTCTGAATTAAGCATGTCCAGTTTCTAGATTGTACAAGATCACTTGTCCTAAAATTGCATCTGGTTTTTCCAAGGTTTGATGGAATGTGCAAATGCTTGAGATTAGATAAAAAGGTGAAAAATAGATGCATCCCATGCTGCCTAGGGGTCTTAAAGACATTAATCAGATTGGTTTTCTTTGAAGCTGATTACTAAGCTGTTCTATTCATTCGACAGGGTTGTTAAGTCTGCAGGGCCTAGGCGTCATATTCTTAATCTGGGCCACGGTGTTCTTGTCGGTACACCTGAGGAAGCTGTTGCCCATTTTTTTGATGTTGCAAGGAGCTTAAAGATTGATACGCTTAGTGAAGGGCGTGAAAAAACTGCAGTAGGAAGATAGAACTTCTATGAAGCAGAGTTGAAGATTTGTTTTAAAGTTAGCTATTCTGGTTTATTATCTCATTTCTAGAGCATGAATCCTTACTTTCACTTCCTTGTCCACTGAGGCACTTGTTTGCTTGCTGGTTTCGGCTAACTTGTTTTTCAAATTGTGTTTAGGACATACTTGGGAGATAATTCTACTGATTGCATCTTATGCTTCCCTGATTATACTTTTTATTATGGTATTTAATATTAGAAACATTTTCATTTCGAATCTGAACATTGAGCATCTGAATTCATGGTTTTGTCTCATCATGTAAATGTGGCTTCCTTGATACAATCAAATAGAATCAGCTACCCTTTTAATGGTCTGGATATGCATGGCACCCTTGAACTTTTGTTGTGTTCTCATCTGAAAAGACTATTGGGTTCAATGCCAAAATCGGGTTCCTTTACAAGCATTCAAATTAATGATCATCATATCTTGCAAAAAGAAGATATTATTCTACCCTAATTATCTTCTAATCCACCTTTACACCCAATTAGGGGGCCAAAGCCTCAATAACTAAGGTACTTTTTAAAAGTTAAAGTTACCTAGTAATTCTGCCTTTTTATGTTTATATAAAGGTGGCATATAAGTGGACCATTTCAAGAACAAGACAAAAAGAAGACTAGGTTGCTACAATATTGTTATCTATATTTTAGTTCATCAATTACTATCACCATCAAAGATTGATGGTTTAAAGTGATGAATGTTAAATGCTAGAGATTTTACCAATTAAATCAAAATTAATCATATTTTGATCTTGCTTTGTTCTTTTACATCCAGAGCTTCTTTTTTTTTTTTTTTTTTTTAACGGTCCATAAAAAATTTTTAAAAAAAATCCCTGCTAAGTAGTGCGTGAACTGCTCGCGTCTCGCGCTAAGCCACCAAACTCCTAAAAGCCCGATCCATACCACATATTACAGCTACATTGGAAACTAATCATAAAGCTCTATGGTCCACATATCTCCCAACCCGAAGAAATCCGAAAATGTCTATGTTCTACATCATGGAAAAGTTGAAAGATTCTCTAAAGTTAAAATCCAATAGGGCCCTTCAAATTGTAGTGAATTTTCTCATAATTATTCCAACACTAGTTTTGGTTTTTTATTTTTACTCATGCAACTAATTGTTTCTAAATTAGGAAAGTTTGAATTGGTTGGATCTTATGAACATTTTTTTGTTGGGATATATCATGTCATCATTGATGAAGAAGAGATATCAAGGAGAATATTTTTTTTTTCCAATTTGGTAGCAAGAAAGAATAACATGCATAGCTTATTATTTGACTTGGAAATTCAGTACATTTTATGTATTTGTTTTTAGCTAAACAAATGTCCGACGAAATTGATTTAAATTTGTCAAGAACCAGAAAAATACATGCACAATGTGCAATGACTATTCGGAATAATAATACAAAATTTCGGTAAATGCTTGTATTTTTTTTTTCCTTACTTTCATTAAGGAATGATACAAGCTAGTAATTCTGAGCTTTCATCATTTTTTTTCTCCTGGTGGGGGATATTTTTCTGTTCTCCAGCAGGAAAAAAAGAACTATCTAATTAAGCCATAACATGCACATAATCACAAGTTGGGTAAGCTAGAAAGGCTAATTGCACACACCAAAAAAAAAAAAAAGAATAAAAAAGCAAGGTTTTCGGGAAAAAAAAAAAAGCAATATGAATATTAGCATGAAAACAGCTTTTTGGGAAACTATTTGTTTGAACAGGTTTTTTGAGCAAAGGGAAGCATAAGAAATTTTAGAACATTTCAAGGACTTGTTAATAGCTTGATAACATACACTTGTACAATAGAACCAAATCAACTATTAATTTATCAACATAAATTATAGATACAGCTAAGATATCGTATATCAGTTAAATATATTTACTCTTTATATTATAGTTACTTTCTTAGATGTCAAATAAGTACTTTCCAAATCGACTAATACAAAATTATACAAAAAAATTTTTTTTTTTTGAGAAAACAAAATTTTACAAGTTAAAGGAAGAACTCGAAATAAGTAATCTTCCATCCACCACTTATTACTTTTCCTTTATACTTTGCTTGTAAGCGTGGTCTTGGGAAACAATGTTTAAGGATAATGTCGATTTCTTTTCGTTGTTGACAGTAATAATGTCAATTTCTTGGACTCAAATATTCTACCTTTCACAATGGTTAATTATTGTCTCTCAAAAGAAACTTAAAGACAAAATAAAAAGGGGAGAGTCCAAACGTATCAACCTTTTTGTGAAATGCCAGGCCGTCACAGATAAAAACAATTGGCCAAAAAAAAAATTTTTTTTTTTGAACTATCTGAATGATTAATTAACATACCAATTTAAGCAGTATCAAGTGGACCTGAGTTGATATATAGTCAGAGATAATCTTTGCTACAATAGAGGAACATGCCATCATTTGTGTCCGATTAGAAAATATGAAAGTTTCAATTATTATGACAACCTGATAACAGATCTTGAGGACCTGCTATAATTACTAATGACAAAAGTCCAAGAATTATATACAACTGTATGCTGAGTGCAACACAGCTTCTGGCATGAAGAACTTTAGAGCAATTACAAATCAAGTCCTAGTATATGTACATATTATGTCAATAAAATATTCTCCAAAATTGTAATAATAGAGTCGAGGCAAAAGATGTGTTTAGATGATTATTTTTTAGGTATTTTTTGAAAAATATTATAGTAGTAAAAATTCTTCGTGATAAATGTATATATGAGATAAAAAAGAGATTGAAAAACATATTTGAAGTTTTTGAAACATGTTTTTAAGAAACAATATCAAACATTTGATTTTTTGTAGTCGATTTGAATGTCAAGTGGTTGAATTGAATTGAATTCGAATATTATCTTAGTTCAATTTCGGGTTTGAACTTTCTTGGGCTTTTTAATTCTGACTTTTATGAAATGTGACTCTATGAGCATCGTCACAGGGAAAAGAGGAAAAATAATAGCAAATATGTACGAACGTACCATATTACCTCAACTATGAATCAAAGTGATATGATAGATTAACCATTTGCTTCCAGTAACGAAACATTACTTTCATAATTATTGCTTGAATCTTAAATCACCATTTGCATTCTGCTAGTTCAGAATTTTATCTATTAATCCATATCATGAGAAGAATGCAATGCATATAGAGATGCATTTCAAATTCTATTGGGTTTCATTTTAAATCAATGAATGCATGCTTTTGTTGCCAAATAGTCAGAAATGCACATTTCTTGAGCAAAGCTCAAGGATTCAACTCAAGAACTTTGGCTTAGGGAGAGAGAGCTTCATCTAATTGAACAAAAAAAGAAAATAAAAAGAGAAAAGGATAGATATCGGCAAAAAATTTAAGGAAAAGCTAGGATTTTGTTGAAGATTGTTATTTGGCAAGTAGGAGTGAAAATTTAAGGATTATGTTTTGTTAACAAAATATGTCTGTAGGCTTATGGAGGGCTAACTATCAAGTACATGGCAGGATTCCCTATGTTGTTGTCCATTATGATTATTTTTCAAAAAAAAAAAGACATTTATTGCCACTTGAGAAATTAAACAAAAAAGAATTCGCCTAAATATATTTTATATACTTTTAAAGTCACGATCTACTTCATATTTTCCAGATCTAGTTGAAAATGAATTTTTATGAAACAAGTTGGAGTTTAATACTCCTTTTTCTCCCCATTCCTAACTTGAGATATGCAAGTAAAATTCTGAAGTAAGCTAGTTGATAGAATGAATAAATGGCAGACATTGGGACATGAAATCCAAAATGAATGAGTAATTGCTATTCAAAAGATTAATAATACCTTGTGAACCACAAATTAAAGTCCAAAGAAAGGAATTTTTCGATTTAATAGGGCATTAGAATTAGAATTGGGAATCATTATCTCTTGAAATTAATTAGAATGGCTTTATCCCTTTACCCCATTCACTCTTCAATAGCTCTAGATTCACAATGAGTATCATTCTGCATATGTATAACTATTGCGTCTAGAATCACAAATGTCATTTTGTATAACTATTTATCTGTAATAAAAAAGGGATGTCATTCTCTCTTAATTGTATTAAGTAAGAAACAATTACCAAAACCTTAGTGAAATGCAGTTACTAATGTTCTCAAAATTCTTAATCATAATTATCGCGATTTTGTTCAGCCAAACACAAATTATGATTATAATCACGTCTATTCTCATTTTTAACTGTTTCAATTCCCATCAAAATCCCCCAGAATTAATAAGTAGGCCAAAATATTTCTTCAAGTTGAAATGCAATGGAAATAAGGTTTTTATATACAATGCCAAAACAAACAAATAAGAGAAAACCATTCATTTATCATTCATTTCCTAAGTCTCATGCATTTCAAAGATGACCAAAAGACAGTCACAGAGACAGATTTTAAGATCTCTCAACTAGTTTTTGCCTGCATGAATGAAACAAAACATATATAGGAAACATTAAAAATGACACAAAGGAAGGTGTTTTCCCCTTGAACCATTGCAAAAAATGATTCAGAGACTTGAAATATTAGCATAGTAGAACTTACAATAATAGGACTCATTAGGGCATCAACTGCATTTTAGATGTGTGATTTTTTATTCTATAGCTCAGAAATTATCGTGCCCAAAAATGGTTCGCAACTGCACATTTTGATCATCTCTGGAGGACTTATAGCCAAAAATTTGACAGATTTTAAAGGCATAGATTGTATGGTAATAAAATTTCTGGTTTTTTCTGGAAGAGAGAAAAGGACAATGTGATTCAAGGCTGGATTACATTAATTACGTATAGCAAACACTAAAGAAAATGACTCTCATACTGATTTGAACTTAAAATGGAAGTTCTGCAAACTCTTGATTTACACCAACAGAGACACAATTTATAGACCGCCTAGATAACAGACACAAATTTATATACCTACTTGATATATTTGTACATGCTTTCTTTTATATAATTTAATTCTACAGTATATACAATAATTATATTAACAGCCCTACCACAATTAATGGCCATCCATGGCAAGCACAAGATCGTGAAAAATCACAGAAGAGACAAGGTTGGACAAAAAGTAAAGAATTAATTGAGAAATATTTAATTTGAATACCACCATATATACAGAAAAAAGGTAGAGAAAGGAACAAAATAAACTTGGAAGTTGCATGAGTTGCAGCCGTGCAATTTGCCGCTGAGAGATGAAGGAGCTTAGATTCATATATGTTTTAATCAATGCTGATGGCCCTTTTGCTTGATCTACAAAAAACCTACCCTGACTTCATTAAGTTATCCAGAAGAAGTGTGCAGATCTCATTAGGGTTTTGAACCCTCTCTTAGGGTGTAGTATTAAGTCCATGAATCCCAGAATTTCAAGAAAGAAATCACACTAGCCCATTTATTGAACCTTACTGATTCGTTTACATAATAATCTAGAGGAGATCTACTCCAAATAGTTGTGTGACCAGCAGCACAACTCAAGAAATACTGCAAATATTATCTTACACTCACAAATTATGAAGGCAAGTTTTTCAGATCTGATAACTCAAGAAAACTGCTAATTCGATCACTTAAACATGCAGAAAAAAATACATATAATAAAAAGTACCATAGTAATCAAGAAGACTGCATCTGAAAACTGGAGCTTTCGTTATTCGGTTTCATGGGATTATTTTTCCTCTTCTTTTTCTTCTTATAGGGAATACCACGAGCCTTAGCTTGAGAGTCTCTTATCTCGCGGAGATAAACACGTATGGCTCCGCTAGCAAAAGGGTTTTGATCAGGTAAACCGCCATTTTCTTCATAAGCAGCTCTGAGTCTTCCAATCAGTGCATCAAGGCTTCCCCAAGCTTGCCTAAGTGGACAAGTGCAAGGCCCTGCTGGTTCAGGCTGACCGAAAAATACACAACCTTGTAAGTGCACCTTAGTCTTCCCAAACTGATCAAGATACCTCAGAAAATCAAGCACATGGTTAAAGTTGCATTGTGGCAATGGAACTGGAGGCCTCTGATTTCTCAGATACTGACCAAAAGTGTTCCAATCGCGACGTTTTTGAGACTCGTACCGGCTCAATTGGGCTACTGGTTGCTGCTGCTGCTGCTGATTACCATGAGTTGCGGGTGCAGGTAGTACTGAAGTTGATCTTGATGATGATCCTTCTCCTAATTCTCTTCCTTGCGGATCATGACCACTAGACATCATGGTTGAGCAAGAGAGAAAATAAATACTTCTTGGTTGAACAAATTTTTTGGGATATTAGAGAAGGAATAGATTGAAGAGATATTGAGAAGGTTATGGAATTGAGAAGAGTCAGAAGACTGAAGAAAATGTTGAATTGTGGAGAAAGATGGAGATCCATCAAATCATGGGGCTAATGAGGAGACATAGCATGGGACCAGGGAAAGTGCTTTAGCCCTTCTTTTTCTTCCTTCATCACATTATTTTCTTCCTTTAATGGTACTATTAGCATTAACTATTGCTTTTTTTTATATTTCTCCATATTTTTATAATTGTACTGGCATCATAAAAGCAATCATTGTCAAGCATATTAGCCAAATTTGCACTATGATTTAACCCTAGTGACTAGCTAGGTGGTCATTTGCAAGTAACCTGGGTTAATTTATTTACTGCTTTTCATGGTTAATAATATTATAGTCGAAAGTGATATCGTGTCACAACACAGGCTTAAATTTACATAAGTATATGTTAGTGCAGGTGTTTCAAGTGGTGAAGAAAGTCGTCTTCCTAATTAATTAAGGTCTGAAGGTTTCATAATCAACTAATTAAGCTTGCAATTGGTTCTCGAATTAGTTTATTATTGCTAGAATGGTGCACATATGTAACATAAGTTCATTGAAATATTAGCACCTCCTTTAGTAGGTGGAAGTGTGAAAAATCAACATTAATTACTCAATTTTACAAAATTAACATATGTAACATAAGTTATTGAAAAATTAGCACCTCCATTAGTAGGTGGAAGTGCGAAAAATCAACACTAATTACTCATGTTTAGAAAGTAAATTTTGAGATTGTCATCAGGAATTGTCTGCAAGCGTGGAATATTAGCCAGGCATATTTTACACGTCAAAATTTCCCTTTCCCTTCCTTTAGAAAACGGGAAATTCAAGAGGGAAAAAACACTGGGCCATAATAATATGTAAAAAGCTATTTCGTTCAAGATAATATAGTGATCATCGTAGTTATCCGCAGAAGAAGTAATGATTGAAAATGCTACAAATTAACCTTGTGAGCAAATGAACTGGCTGCGGGAACAGTAAGATTTTTTTTTAATTAATTAGGTTTTATAATTTCAGTGAAGTTTTGTCCTACTAGGAAGGTTAACCTTAAAAATCTTTCCTAAAAAGTGTCAACTTAGATTAATATATTATATTACACACCCCCACCTATATAAAATTTTCATTCGTGTGGTAATCATATATTGTTTGCCTCCTTCTTCTTTATTTTATTCTCTTTTTCTTTTTTTTGTGATTTTACCCATCAGCAAAAATAAATAAATAAAAGAATGGACTGAATCCTTACTTGGTCTCTCTCATATTTTGATGTTTTTAAATTACAACCCTTGTGGTATTTGACTCAATTGGTTAAAGGGGTAGGCATATTTCATAATCGTAGCTGATTTGGTTGACTCTTAAAGATTTGCTTATACAATAAGGAGAATTTATTATACTAAATCCTCAAGTAAACAAAGATGATTAGCACCCCCAATCACAGTAAAACACATACAAGAAACTAGTCAAATTGTTGCCACTTGTTTAAACAAGAATGAAATTTAGTCCTAGTTAAGTAGTTGGGAGGTCACCTTAGCATTTTTTCCTAGGTATTTATTGTTAATACAGTCTCTTCCATCACCAACATTGGTGATAATGGTTAATTATAATATAATCCCACTGTACATTGTTAGTGACATTTTTGTTGTTGCTCGTCGGCTTTCCGCTTTCTTATTTGTTCTCCCTTTCATATTTGAATTTTTCTTGCATACATTTACAGCCTGTGTCCTAAATTTAAGTTACATTATTTGTCAAATCTATTTGGATGCATTAATCCATCTGTACTTACAATTCTCACTAGTATTCAAGTTTCTACCATTTTCTCTTTTACCAAACAATTGGTCTTGTTTTACTTTTCTTTTTAACTTGAGTGTTTGATTGGAGTTTAAAACAAAACCAAAATTTCATCATTTCCATGAATTTACACGCAATGTTCCTGCCCTAATATCTTATAGTACTTAACAAATATAGTGTAATTATGTTATCACAATCTGATAAATTATATGAAAATTGTAAAAAGTTAAAAATGAGTATTATTTGTTAAAGTAAATTAAATACAATACACTCTCAAAACAAAACGTAATGTACGCAACATGAAATGCATAAACTCTTTTTTCGTTTTGAACAGTCTTTATCGCTTATAATTTCAAGCTTGATTAAGAGTTTAGTTCTAACACACCAACTTTTCGGGTTAATCCAATTCCTTGTTTTGGAAACACATAAAATCTTCAACTGATTTATATAGCACCGGTGGCCATTGTGTCTGTCTAGTAATACTTCCTAATATTGCACTATATTGCTCCCAAGGTCTTAAATAACCTTCGTTATTTTACTTTCTGAACAACCATTTAAATAGGGAAGAGATTGTTAAGAAGCTTCAGTCAACTTCATGGTGGCCTCATTAGTTAGAAATTCAGTGCAAACTGAAAACTGTAAGTTGATTTCCCACCTCAAAGGTCTATTTCCATTACTCTTCAAGTCATATTCATTTTGCTGAATTCGGTAATTTCTTCCACCTTCAGAAGTGCACAACCATGTTATCGTTACACATAGACAGAGTGGAATGTACACTTTCTTGACTAATTCGCAGTTTACATAATCAATCAACATGTACGTTTATAGAGCAATTCTTTTTGTGATGGCCAATTAACAGAAAGAAGCATTTTTTAGTAGCTGAAAGAGATAGGTAAGGAAGGATCATTTGTTGTATTTGTAAAATAAATTGCACTTTAAGGGCTCACTTCTTAGCAACTTTATAAGGAAAATTAGCTATAGCGATTGACAAATATGTACAACACAACACTCAAAACTGTCATGCTAGAAAGCAGATGCCTGGAAAAAATGGGTGGAAGCAAATCACATGTTTTAAAATAAAAAATAAGTAGCTGTCACTGCCAGATATGTTAGCATTTTTTAAGCATCATTCTCTCGACTAAATTACCCCAAATCCTAATTCTCTAAAGCTAAATTGTCTGCTAATCATGCCTTACACCACTAATTTAGTGTTTATTTGTCTACGTTAATTATGCCGATAAATTTGTGATTGCAATAGTAAACTGTTTTTCATGTTTACTTATACATATTCATTACAAGTTTACAGTTTTGAATTTCATTTTATAATAGATTGTTTGTTAAAATCATTGTGATTTTGTTGTGAAGGCTGATATGCTAGATGGAAAAGTAATAGTTTCCATAAAAATAAATTTAAAATTACATGTAATTATATTTACATTTGTCATTACTAGTTTTAGAAAAACACAGACGGGATTAAAAATTTGTATATCCGATGTATCTTATTTATTTTTATTTTGTAGATGAAAAATATTTTCTTGGTATAACCGGCATAAAATATTTATTAAAATCATGATTACATGAAACTGTTGTTTTGCATCGCACCTCGCAACCAGAGATAAAATTGGACGAGGTGAGTGCGGAGTAACTTCTAGATTATGTGAAAAGAACGTATCGTGGAGGATCTTTGGCAAAAGAACAATAATCACGAGAGGAATCAAACTTTAATTTGCTTTAACCTGAGTAGTCAACTTGATTTCTCCTCAAGTCCACATCCTTTTCTTTCAAGTTTCTTGTGTCATTTCAAATCATCCATAACTTGTGACTATGATTAAGTAGAAATCAACAGAAACCCTTGAAGAAGACTGATCTACTCGATATTGGGCCACCGAATAATCTCTGGAAGTTCATCGTACAACCAATAAACTTCTTGGTTCTTCTATGGTGGTCTGTACATTTGTGAGTTGTGACAATCAATATGACCAGACTAGCCCAATTTGCCTAAACTGTGCTGCTCCAGAAAGTATTGTTATAGCACAAGAAGAACAGACGTGCTCTTTATTTTTCGTCTGTCAATTGACAACTTCGATTCTGTTTTTATTCTGTAGGCAATGCTAGGGGAATCCAATACAGATGTACTCTATATGGGCCGCCAAAAAAATGACAACAAAAGAAGTCCTACAAGTCATGGTGCCACCAGACACATGGGAAACAGACATGACTAATGAGATATCACGGATGGATTGACCTGTTTTTTAGCTTGGTTACGGAAGACAAAGCAAGTGCGTTCAGATTTCAGGCAAAAAAATATGGGCCATGTATTGCGGTTATATTTTACTTCTTGATTCCCAATCTACGTGTGAAAGAATGAGCTGGAAAAATGTTTATCAGTTCATGTAGCGAGATTCTTCCATTAATCATAACTTAGAGTTAGAGTTCCTTTGTCACAGAAAAAACAAAAAAAAAAAAAAGGGAAAGAAAAAGAGAGATATGTTAAGGATTAGCTGCAATTTGATTGAAGACAACAACCTTGCATTTATTGGTATGGAAAGCTACATCAGTTGTGCTGGACCCCTTCAAACCAATCTGGCACATTCCTATTTGGACGTATAAAACATTCTTCATAATTACTAGAAAGAATCCAGTCAATGAGACTCCCTCTCAAAATCCCTATACAAAGTCTTAGTTTTCTTATTTTGATCCAAAAATTGAACATGGTTAGATAAATTTGAATACGATAGGAGTCAGTCTAGTTTAGTCAGTTAAACTGGCCCTTAAAACCAAAAGAAAAAGAAAACCTACTAAAAAACAGTATCTTATGTGATCTTATCCCTGAATAATGGAACATGCATACTCCATAATTTATTAAACCACGGAAGGGTAGCATCATCCCACCAATCTTCATACACAAAACTGTAAAATTCTTCCTCATTTTCCCCACTAGGCTAGGCTTTGCAGAGAAGAAATATTACAAACTCTTTAGAGTGAATATTTGATACACGCAGCAGAAGTATTGACATCATTGATGAAAGTCTCAAGTACTGATACAAGCAAACACTTCTGAGTATCTTCTTTATAAACAAACCCTTTGCACCTGCAATCACTTGCTGCACTCATCTCTGCATGCTTCAACTTTTTGATTGGACCTTCTGCATCACCAGTAGACTGCTCTAGCCACACACTGTTTCAACTTTTCGTGGTTGACAATTTTCACTCCACCCC
Source organism: Mitragyna speciosa (assembly GCA_024721245.1). Lineage (NCBI taxonomy): Eukaryota > Viridiplantae > Streptophyta > Magnoliopsida > Gentianales > Rubiaceae > Mitragyna > Mitragyna speciosa. The sequence goes on from CM045567.1 coordinate 20,809,300, forward strand.
AAGAGACCATTTGGACTATGACATGCCACACACATTCCCCTCTGGAACAAACCAAAGGAACCAAATTTTGATGGTAAACCACATTCTCTAACTTAATAACTCGAGAAAAATGATAATGTCTCCGACCATTTCAAGCACTTCAGGTTTCCATCAGATTCAAGCATGAAGAATGAAATTGTCGGATTGTAGTTAATATAGTAATTTTATTTATCGACTACACAAATCCATTTGATCTGAGATTTCGTTTCAATACATTTTATGTTTCTTTTATAAGCAAAAGAGAAGGGATTTTTTTTTTTTTTTTGTCGATTTAATTGAAAATATAAACGAGGATGAGTGAAACTTGCATGGGTTAAAAGCCCAATGACAGAGGCCCACGTTATATGTGCCATTGAGAAGAAGTCAATCTAATTAGTCTTGTTTGACAAGGCCAATAAGACAAGGTTTGAGCCCATCCAACCGCTCTAATAGCTAATCTAAGAAGTTTACTAATTGGGGCCATTTATTTATCCTCTAAAGTAAACCCACTTCAAAATTTAATCATGGACTTTGGCTGGTATAGTAGTAGTGAAACCAAATAATTCTTTCGGCCGGTCCAAAGAAATTTCCAATTATTTCTTTTTTTTTTTTGAGTTGACCAAAGACATTTTTTTTTTCAACTGAATAATTGTTGTCCATTTCCAACTTTAGAAATACAAGTCAAAGCTAATAGTAATTAGTCCTCAAGAAAAATAAAATATATATTCTCCTAATTCTTGAAGTTTAAACCTGAAGCATAGTGGTCATCAAAAGGAATAATCCATATATTATTGGTGGAAATAAGCATGGGCCGACCCAACATATCACGTTTCCCGGTTTTTGTGGATCTGAAACTTGAGCAAAAACTGTGCAGAAGTCTACGCTCGAACGAATGGCAAATTGCGATCGCAATAATTATAGTGCAGAAAAAAGTGATAGGGTAGAGATTTCGTAGGGTTGGGTTTTTTTCTTTTTTGGAAGAATAAATTTGATGTTTCGTTTACCCCAAAAAAGTTGTACTTTCTTTTAAAGTTTCATCCTTTCACAAAAAGGGAGGACACCTCTTGTGCCTCAAACAAAACCAAAAAAAAAAAATAATAAGTTTCGCGCCGTCGTAAATGCTTATTTATCTATCTTATTAATCTCCATGAAAATCATAACTTATTAGTTATTAGTGCACTTTTTCCTCAAAAAAAATAAAAATAAAAAAGTTATTAATGCACTCATATGTTAGGTTAAGTCTCAAGGAAAATATTTGTACGAGTTTGACAAAATCAAATCCCAACTTACAGCTTGAAATTCACTGAAAATAAATGATTTGTTACGAATAATTTCACTGTGTTGTATGCTTTGTAAGTGAAGATACATTATTTACACGTATAATCTTGTAGTTCTGACGATAGTTACTTGGGATTTTCACGACTAACATTGACTTGTCTTAGACAAAAAATATATATATTTATACATATAATCTTGTAGTCTTGACGATAGTTACTTGGGATATTCATGACTAACATTGAGTTGTCTTAGACAAATATATATATATATATATATATATATATATATATGTATGTATGTATGTATGTATGGAGTTGTCTCAACATATTAATTGTTGAATGATTCAAATGGAAGTTAATTAGACACTTGTGTCTATATTGTGTTCTCAACTTAGATAAATTTGTCTTGGTAATATTGAGGAATGATGTCCACTTTTCTCCTTTTGTTTTAATCGAATTTAAGAAGGAAGAAAAAAAAAACTAAAAAATGCAAAATTGTGACAGGGGATGCCAGTTTTTCAAATTGATAAGTCAGTGTACATATCAGTTGACTAACAGCTTATGCGGGCAAGAACTGAGAAGCTTATCATTTGTTTAAGCAAAACCAATTGGATGACGATTCAAACCCCCACCAGAAAAGTTGGAATGCTTACTCGCCATTCATCATAGATGTTTCCAAAATCTCTTTGTCTGTCATTTTCTCCAACGCCCAAATTGAAAATGTCAATCCAGAATAAAGAAACGTTAATAATTTCATTTATTTTCGCTATTCCCCTCATTATTGCCATTATTCTACTATGGCCACTTGAAATATTTATTTATAATTGCATACAAACAATTTTCCCTACTTTTTGTAGGTTTCCTTTCGGCTGATCTTTGCCATCAAGTCAATCTTTGCAGGCTGCTAGACTGGGATTTTGCTAACATCTACTTTGACTGATTCGAATATACAATATATGGCATTATAGACATCAAACCTTATTAATTTCCATCTCAAATTAGAACTATTATATTATCTAAGTTGCATGTATCATTGCCCCACATGTGGTAAGAAATTAGTCGGATTTCATAATCTGCCGTCCAAATAATTCAGTCCACTTATCAACCACCCTAACTTCCAGTTCAAAGGGTTGTTAAAAGATCCTCCTCTAAAGATCACAGGTCTATTAAGTTAATATCTTTTTTGCATTTTCAGTCACACTTTCTTTGGTAAATAAGTCAATGCAAGTGGGCTAAAACCAGCTCAGAATAATATCAGAATATTCTTCAGATCCTGTAGGTCTACAAGTGGGCTATATTAGTTATTTTTTGTTTTTAAATGTTCATTTATAACTTAGGAAAGACCAAGGTGAAAACTGGTGGACGCATAATTACTATCACTTTTAAAGTGTACACAACTAATCACTAGCGTTTAGTGCAAAAGCAACAGTTGTTTACATAATTACGTGTTACTATTTGGAGTGTATATATGCAAAGTTAATCAAATATTTGGTTCAATGTGTATTCCAAGATAAAGGAGTGTGGTATGATTATGGTCATATGGTGCAATAATCCAAATCGTAGGAAGAACATGTAACGAATATATAGCTAGAATTTGACATAATTATCTTTTTATTTTATATATATATTTATTTATTTAAAAAACTTTTAAAGTTGTTACAGTTATATATATATATATATATATATATTAAAGCTTTAGTAGCTGGGGGTTTACTTTTGAGAGTTTATATATTTCCTAGTTGGGGGTCTTGGGACCTGAACTTTCAGGCAATAGATAAAACTGAAGGTTTAGTAGTGCGTGGGGTTGTTTCGAAGAGTGAAGAATGCCCGAAATCAAGGTGGTCTTCAACCCATCAAAAAATTGCACACATTCCCCTAGACCCTAAAACTAATGGCTATTTACCCATGACTTGGGGAAAGAAATTTGGAGTTTACGAAATAATTAACTTGATGTCTAAATTATCAAATACAGGACGTATACAATTAATAATTTTGACTAGGCCCATAGAAGAAATAATTAGTCCAAAAAACCAGTAAAATAAATCGATCGTACAAGTTGATCTGATTATGAAAAAAATTACTATTAGTAACATGATAATAAACGAAAAGGACAATACAAAGCAAATTTTCCATCTCCTATCTCTCCTTTTTCTTGTAGAATTTTTGGTTATTGGCAATCACATCAATCAAATGCTAAATGTGGAAATTACAGGAAAACTTTTATTTTCTTTTTCTCCTGGAAAAGCGAACTTCTGTATCCCAATAGACTTGTTTTCAACAAATTCTAATTTTTGTCAAAATTGATATTTTAAAAAAGTTAAAAATAAGTTATTCCTCATTATAGTTTAAAAATTTAAAAGCGAGGTCAAAAGCAATTGTAAATATCACGAAATAGAAAATCAAAAGCTAAAAGAAAGTTAAAAAACAACGGTTGAGAACAAACCCAAGATAAGGCAGACGACCAACATAATCAATGCTAAGGATATGGATTGCAAAAACTAAGCAGCTAACATTATTGAAGGATATATATCATATACAAATTCGTATGAAAAAAACATAAAAGAAAGGTGGGCCAAAATTCCCTTTATTTGGAATACCTTTTAATATTTTATTTTTCAAAAAAAAAAAACTTCAGATCATTTAATAGCAGTTTTAATGCTCATATAAGCCATACTAAACTACTAGAAAGGCAACCCACTCAATGTTATAGAATAAAGCAAAAACGAAACTAATGGTTTTGCAAATTACCTTCCCCTTATGTGAGATCAAATTATTGGGAATTTATTAATGATACCTTAGGTTATAACTGGAGCAGGTGTTTCAGTTCATGCCATCTTCGTTATCCGAAAAACAAATCAAGAATAGAAAAAACGGTTGGTTGGAGCTCAGTTTTGGACTAATCATTCATATTTTTTTTCTTTTGTTTCTAATGACAATTTAATTTTTTTTAATTTTCCCTTTCAAATAGATTCTGATGGAGAATGTAATAAATTGATCATCATTATTGGCATTATTCAATAACTTAGATTCCACTTGCACTTAAGATTTAAGAATAAATCCTGTCGGGAGTGGTTGGCCTATGTGTTGCCCTAAGGAAGCGTGGGTTTTTATTTTTTATTTTTCCTTTTTAGGGGATAAGATATATATATATATATATATATATATATAATCAATCTACGCTATTACAATAAAGAAAAGAAAATGATGTTAGTGAGATTCGGACTCTCAACTTCTCAAGTGGGTTCAAAGAGCTTTAACCGCTCACCCTTTATTCGTTCATTTGAATCAAATTGTACTTTAACTTTATGTGAGGAATTCCCCAAAATTTTGTTTCCTTTTAAGTGAGGAATTGGCTATTTCCACAAGATATGACATGTTTTAGATGCTGAAGAAAAAAAATTTTCTTATTGTCCAGGATGTGACTATAGTTTATGTATTAAATAACATTTTTAAGTGGCTCAAATGAGGTAATATTTAACAAAGACAAAGCCACATCTCGCATAACACAAAATGATAGAGAACTTCATCAGTCACAAAATAATTACTCTTATCTGCATTGTAGCCTCGGATACATACTCAAAATTTCAATGTTGTCACGTCCATTCTTGTGCTTTTGAACTTCTTTCTAACATAAAAATTCATGCCAAACCATCCCACACGTAATGCATATTTTCTACTTGTGTGTTGACAAAATGGTTATTTAACTGCCATTGCCAATATTTTCTCATGATGTGTTGGGGACGAAAACGTGCTGCTTATCGTATTGGTCCAATCAAGACATGGCATCAATTCAGGCCTAAGCTTAGTCACACTCAACACCAGACTTTGCTAAATTTTCTTCCCTTTTCTTGAAAATCACTGAAATAGATGTCCCCTGGTGGCCTGGTCTGCCGGACATTAGTAGGCGAGCATGGTCCCCGTTTATGATAGCCAAAAGGTCCAAAACCAACCAGCACGCTATCACCTTCATTTCCTACTGACAAAACAAAATGAAAAGAAATTGTCAAAAGCCCTCTAAGAAATTCCGACTCTTGCAAAAACATTTTTGAATTTTTTACTATTTTAAAGAGAAATAGATATCGATATCGATATAGATGATGATACCGAAAATGGGGGGTAAGAAATGAAAAGAGGGCCTTTGGTATGTCAGTCAAAGCCAATGAGTAGGAGCACTTTATAGCTTTAGACCCCATAATGTTATGTGGACTTTGGAAATGTCACCAAGCCACACCTTTCATATAGGGGAATTATTTTTTCACATCTTTTCCGGTGGAGAAATTCTCTATATCAATCAAAATATAATATGATTTGAAAATGAAAAGTTTAGAGACAATTAGTGAAGGCAAAAGAGATTGATCATTCTCTAATTCAAGAAAGATATTTAATGATTCAGTGTACAACTTCAATAGTGAAAAATAAAGCCAAAATATTTTCTATTTCCGGCTGCAAATTTGAGGTGTCTTTTTCTCCATATCGGTACTATCAATTAAGACAAAAGAGATTAAAAAATCTAACCATCTTTGGGGAAAAATCAAGAATCTTTGGTGGCCGAAGAATGTATACTATATTGTTCATGGAAGTATAAGAATTTTGAACAGCAAACTAAATACATATCGAAATTACATATTCGAAAAGTAGAAATTCTTAAGTGTGTAAGAGTTATTATAAAAAAAAAAAAAAAAGAGTGTAAGAGTTACACGCCAAATTAATTGTTAGAACTATTGGACTCAAGGAAGGTTGGATGGATACTTGCTATAAAGAGTACAAATGAGTATTAATGGCACGTTAAGAATTGCCTAGAAAATAAGCAGAGGACAGAATTCTGAATTAGACCCCACAAGTCAGATGGAAATCTTGAGTTCAGGCGCAGAGTGTGCCAATCTGCTGGCATTGGTGGAGGCTACAGTAAAGTCTTCAACCAAAAAGTTGCTAGAAAGAAAGTTATTAAAAAAAACAAAAATAACAAAATAAAATACCATCTCATTACGGCTTTTTTTTAAGGTTCATTCTTTGTCCATAAATAGCAAACATTTGCAACAGCCTGTAGATCATCAACATTAGTTCTCTCCCCCTCTCTCCCATCCCTCTCCCTAAATTCGCACTTTTCTTGATTCAGGTACTCAGCTTCTGTTCCTATCCAATATTCAGATGTTCAATTGAATTTCGGTTCGTACGCACACTCAAACACACACTGATGCTCACAGTGACACATACATATGGCAGTATAACATTAGGATATTTTGGCTGCATTGCATCTCTTTGTTAACGGGATTTGACAAATGGCCTAATGTTAGTTAATTATTTTTTTTCTTGTGGTTCCTAATCTCTTGATTCATGAGTCATGATCAGATTTTCGTGGTCAACTTCAAGCTATCCAAATCAGTGATTTTGTTGCTCTTGCAGGGACTACCAATTGGAATTCACTATTGGATTGAGAGAGGTTGAGTTGAGACTAGGGAGTGAGATATGCCTGATAGGAATTTGGAAAAGTTGGCATCAATTGATGCCCAAATGAGGCATTTGGTGCCTGTCAAAGTGTCTGATGATGACAAGCTTGTTGAATATGATGCTTTGCTTTTGGACCGGTTCCTTGATATTCTTCAGGACTTACATGGGGAGGACCTTAAAGAAACGGTATGCATTTTGATTTGTATTTTGATGATTTGGAAGAGGGTCATCCTCAAATCAAGATTCAATTTTGTCCATGATGATAAAAATCTGATCTTGATATTCACAACTCATCCCAATATCAGTTGGTAGTGATGTTTTTGTCTTTTTGAGTGCTTAGATGGGAATTGTTTGATATTGATAATTCCAATGTGAGTGAAAATTTTCAGACTAGTGATAACTGTACTTTGTATGATGACAAAGATTGAATCTTTATGCCAGTTTTCATTGATTAATCAGTTTCACAGAAGAAAATGGCAACTGAAATTATGTCAAAAGTTCACGAGTATTTCAATCTTAGTGTGCTATTCACCAGTGAGTCACTGTCACTGGGTGCGCAGTTATCTGGCCCCTCAGTAATTTGACTTCCACACAATCTTAGATCTCCAAAATTTACAGCTCAACTTAGTGAATTCACCAGTTCCTTAGTTTGAATTATCTGCAGCATCTGCAAGGTCTGCTCAATGTAGTTCTGTTTGTTCTGTCTTTAACAATCTGATTATTATAGGTTCAAGAATGTTATGAACTTTCCGCTGGGTATGAAGGCAAGAAGGATCCAAAAAAGTTGGAAGAGCTTGGCCATGTTTTGACCAGTTTGGATTCAGGGGACTCTATTGTCATTGCAAAAGCTTTCTCTCACATGCTTAACTTGGCCAATTTAGCTGAGGAGGTTCAGATTGCCTATCGTCGAAGGAACAAGTCAAAGAACGGTGATTTTGCTGACGAAAACTCGGCAACTACTGAATCAGACATAGAGGAAACTCTGAAAAGACTTGTGTTGGATTTGAAGAAATCTCCTCAAGAGGTTTTTGATGCACTGAAAAATCAGACTGTGGATCTTGTTCTTACTGCACATCCTACTCAATCTGTTAGGAGGTCATTGCTTCAAAAGCATGGAAGGTTTTGTCCTCGTAACTGCTCTAGTTGTCCTTGTGTATCCACAGTTTATCGGCATCATTTTGCCTCTCCCCTGCATTCACGGCTCTCCTTAGAAATCACTGGAAGTTTTATATATATATATATATATATGCACGGTTTCTTTTCCTTTCTTGCTCTAATACTTTTTCTGTCAGGATCCGTAATTGTCTGGCTCAGTTATATGCCTCTGACATCACACCAGATGATAAGCAGGAGCTTGATGAGGCCTTGGAGAGGGAGGTAATATCAGCTTTTGTTGTGTCCCTATGTCTCGATATAGATTTTACATCCATTCTCTGCATTAGTTTGTACATAAACTGTCTCTTAGCATCACTAGGTCTTCTCATCATGAACACAATCCCTTAGTTTGTATCTTCTATTATTTCACTTGTAACCATTCACTTGCCTTCATTATGCAATCAGCTTCCTTCTAATTTACTGGATGTGATGCATCAATCTTTCAAAGTCTAAGATGAATAGAAAGAATGGTCATAATGGGCCGAATATTTATCTTGCGGACAGTATGCTGATGTTGTCTAATCAATTTCTTTTTCACCAATATTATTTGATTAGTCAACAACTCCTTCTATATCTTGTTCTTTGACTGATGAATATTTATTGATTTTCTTTTGATAATCTGGTGTTATTTTCTGTCTGGTTGAGCTATTGCAACTTTCTTAGCATTTCCAAATCTAGTAGTGTGTAAGTTCAGTATATTATGCTGCTTAAATATGATCCAGGAATTTACCAACTTAGACTATACCGTGAAACATGATAATATGATGACTGTATATCTTTAGATAGTACATCCCACTTGACTACTTTTGTCTGCGATGGTCATGCATCTGAGAGCAGTTCTAGAATGTTCACTCTCAGACATAAACATTCTAATATCTAATAGTGTTTCTTTTTATCAAAGTACTCAAAAACCTCACTTTCATGATTGATCTGTAGATAACTTTAAACTTCTGTTTCTTTTCCACCCAGAAAGCAACATATTTAAAATTCAATAGTGTATTCCAACTTAGGAACCTCTGGAAAATTAGAATTACTTGGAGAGGACGGTTGATCATTTAAAGTGTTTCTGATTTATGTTTTTTGACAGATTCAAGCTGCTTTCCGGACAGATGAGATCCGGAGGACTCCTCCTACACCTCAGGATGAGATGAGAGCTGGAATGAGCTACTTTCATGAGACGATCTGGAAGGGAGTTCCAAAGTTTCTACGACGTGTTGATACAGCTCTCAAAAACATTGGGATCAATGAACGTGTTCCTTACAATGCACCCCTTATTCAATTCTCTTCTTGGATGGGTGGTGATCGTGATGGTATAATATTTTCCAAAGCTAACTAATTCAATTCTTATATTCCTGACCCCTTAAAATTTTGGACAACGAGATACATCTGACACACATAAAAGGGTACTTAATAAATAGGAAAAGCGTGCATGCTCGTGAGATTTGTTAAGATAAATATTTAAAATGTCATCAGTCATATCTGCCTTTTACTTTCATTCACATTTCTATTATATAGACACACGCACTGCAGTTTCTGATTGCACCATGCTCATCTTCTCCAACTTGATCTGTTGTCAACATGTTATTGCTTCTAACACAGGTAATCCAAGGGTAACTCCAGAGGTCACTAGGGATGTTTGCTTATTGGCTAGAATGATGGCTGCTAACTTATACTACTCTCAGATAGAGGATCTCATGTTTGAGGTATCCAATATCAAGATCAAGTTTTTGGACATTTTCTTGAATGCTTTTGATCAACGTTCCATCATCTTGTGTCATCTATGTGCTTGTACTAGCTTTCTTACTCTCTTGACTTTTTGTCAGTTGTCCATGTGGCGTTGCAGTGATGAGCTTCATCTCCGAGCTGACATACTTCACCAATCCTTAAAGAGAGATGCAAAGCACTACATAGGTGAGTAGAGAGATTACTCCAAGAATTTTCTGTACTTTTTTCATTAATAGGATTCATTTGCTCCTAGAAACATATGAAACACAGGTTTGAATTATGAGTACAAAACTCATCCTTAGTAAACATAGGTGCCACAATTTCTACAACTGCTCGGAGCGTATGGTGCGATGTTTTGGCTTCTTGTTCTTGAAAGTAGGCTATCTCTATCTCCTTCTCGTTGTAGAGCCATTCACTTGCAACCTTATTTGACTTTCTAATGATACAGAATTTTGGAAACATGTACCACCAAATGAACCATACCGTGTTATACTTGCTGATGTGAGGGATAAACTGTATCAGACACGTGAGCGTTCTCGTCATTTGTTAGCCCATGGAACTTCTGATATTCCAGAAGAGGCAACCTATACCAATATTGAGCAGGTATTTTATTACTTAATTTTTTTTTTATTGCTTAGCACCTAAAGTTTCTAATTATACTGTTTCCTCCTATTTTTGATGACATATTAGTCCAAATTTCCTCATGTCTGTACATAGTAAAACAGTTTGTACAGTTTTGCTAGTAAACTTGGTTCTGTAATCATCTTCAGCTCTAAAACCATTTTACACATCTACAGGCATTCAAGAATCCATCTGTGTGTCTGCACAATTTTTTCTTCTATCCATATTAAGCACGTTCCAAAGCAGTCAATTTGGCTCTAAATCCCATTTCTGTTCAACAGAATTCTCAGAAACAGTTCCCGTATGGAGTCTACCTTACAGAAAATAATGTGCTGATATGTCACTCTGTATGTAGTTTTTGGAGCCTCTGGAACTCTGCTATAGATCTCTATGTGCTTGCGGTGACCAACCCATTGCTGATGGAAGTCTTCTGGATTTTCTGAGACAAGTTTCTATATTTGGGCTTTCCCTTGTGAGACTTGATATAAGACAAGAGTCAGACCGCCACACTGATGTCCTTGACGCCATTACAAATCACTTGGAAATTGGTTCGTATAAAGAATGGTCAGAAGAACGCAGGCAAGAATGGCTTCTATCTGAACTAAGTGGCAAACGACCTCTGTTTGGACCTGACCTTCCAAAAACTGAAGAAATCTCTGATGTTTTGGATACTTTCCATGTCCTGGCAGAACTCCCATCGGATTGTTTTGGAGCATATATTATTTCAATGGCCACTGCACCATCCGATGTTCTTGCTGTTGAACTTTTACAACGTGAATGTCATGTGAAGAATCCTTTGAGAGTTGTTCCACTTTTTGAGAAACTGGATGATTTAGAGGCTGCTCCTGCTGCCGTTGCACGACTGTTCTGTATTGATTGGTACAGAAACCGGATTAATGGAAAGCAGGAAGTCATGATTGGGTACTCAGATTCTGGCAAAGATGCTGGACGACTTTCAGCAGCTTGGCAGTTATACAAGGCTCAAGAAGAACTTATAAAAGTAGCTAAGAAATATGGTGTGAAGCTAACTATGTTCCATGGTCGAGGTGGGACTGTAGGTAGAGGAGGTGGACCTACCCATCTTGCTATATTATCTCAACCTCCTGATACGATTCATGGATCTCTCCGTGTAACAGTTCAAGGAGAAGTTATTGAACAATCATTTGGCGAGGAGCATCTGTGTTTTAGAACTCTTCAGAGATTCAGTGCTGCCACCCTAGAACATGGAATGCATCCCCCAGTCTCTCCAAAACAAGAATGGCGTGCACTTATGGACGAAATTACTGTGGTTGCTACAGAGGAGTACCGTTCCATTGTTTTCAAAGAACCTCGTTTTGTGGAGTATTTCCGCCTTGTATGTACTAGGCAGAAGAGACACATCAAGCATATTATTCCTTTTGGTGACAATTTTGATTAATTTGATTTTTTGGCTTTTCCCATGATTGTAGGCCACACCAGAGCTGGAGTATGGTCGAATGAATATTGGGAGCCGTCCTTCAAAAAGGAAACCAAGTGGAGGCATTGAATCACTTAGAGCTATTCCATGGATCTTTGCATGGACACAAACCAGGTTTCATCTCCCAGTTTGGCTTGGTTTTGGAGCAGCATTCAAATATGCAATCAAGAAGGACGTTAGAAACCTTCAAATGCTGCAAGAGATGTACAATGAATGGCCTTTCTTTAGGGTCACTATTGATTTAGTTGAGATGGTGTTTGCTAAGGGAGACCCTGGTATTGCTGCTCTTTATGATAAGCTCCTTGTTTCAGAAGATTTGTGGGCATTTGGAGAGCGCTTGAGGACCAACTATGAGCAAACAAAGAGACTTCTCCTCCAGGTACCGTAGGAATTTGTTACAGCAAATTTCAGGTCACACTTGAAGTTTTATGCCAGTGGATTGCCAAAATTGTTAGGTAAATAAACTGAAAAGAGAAAAATAAACTTCTTTCCTCAATTTAACAATTTCTGTTTCCCTTTGTGGCAGATTGCTGGACACAAGGATCTTCTCGAAGGAGACCCTTACTTGAAGCAACAACTCCGTTTGCGTGATTCTTACATCACAACTCTGAATGTTCTACAGGCTTACACTCTAAAAAGAATTCGGGATCCCAACTACCGTGTGGAGTTCAGACCTCATATATCAAAGGAGTATATGGAATCAAAACTTGCTGCTGAATACATCCAGCTTAATCCAACAAGTGAGTATGCCCCTGGCTTGGAGGACACTCTCATCTTGACAATGAAGGGTATTGCTGCTGGGATGCAGAACACCGGTTAAATTTATTTGTTTTGGTTTTCAATCACTGTAAGAGAAATGTTTCTTTATGCTGAAACCATCAATCAAAAGCAGAGCAAAACCACTTATTGTTGAAAAATCTGCCTCATCTGTATGATTAATCTGAACAATGCGTACCATCAGTTTTTGCGTTCAAATCCTCATCTGTTTGAAGTTACATGTCATGTATTGAATGTTGGTACCTAAGTCTCAATTACATACAAACACCTGAGCAATAAAATGGCTCCACTGCTTAGTTCTCTTATGTTTGTATTCCATCATGAAGTAAATGCCAATTATTCTATAGCTAAATTAATTGGGAAGGGATAGAAGCTCAAAAATTTAGACACATATATGCCCATAATCTCCCATTTTTAAATACAATTTTGATAATACAGTTTAACAAATTTCCAGTTGCCTTCTATTGACATGTTTATTCAATTTCATCCAGTGACATACAGTTTTATTAAAGTTAAAATAACATTGGCAGCACATATTATTTTTCAAATCCTTAAAGGGTGTGATATGTAATTTAGTCCATTTATTCTTTTGATAAAGATCTGTAACTTACATCACATATGATTCAGCCCAATTCGGGATGCCGGAGCAACTCAGAATTTTCGAGCTTCAACGACTTAAATTCAATGTAAACTTTTCATTTGTTCAATTTCAGTGCAAACTTGTGATCATCTGTTGATAAAAAGCAATGCACATTAATTATCAATATTCAAAATCATACAAATGTAGGTTGAGCCCCTTGAATATCAAGAACAACATCCCCACTAAGGCATGATCAGTCGAAAAATCAAGAAAATGGGAAAAAAACAAAAGGAATAAGAAAGGAAGAACATATAAAAATTTACTCCAAAGGTGTGGTTAATGACTTAAATTTCAGGAGGCATGTTTTCCCATATTATTTTGCTAATTCTTCTTTCACGAGTAATAATTTCCCCTGAGGGATAGGCAACAATTATTTTTATTTAGCTTCCAAAATTATGCTGCTTTTTTTAGTGGGAATACATCATATCACGGAAGGCGAAATGGAATGTTACGATGACAACAATGAGAATTAATCTCTACTAGTACAAGTTATTGCGACCCAATCTGAAATCCTCGCTGATTGAGATGATCTTCATTTTTTTTTTTTTTTTTTTAAGGAAACAGAACTAAGAAAACATGCATTATCCTGCCAATTTGTGCCAAGTGTATATACAAGAAGTCGATAACAATGTGGTTCTACTAAATACCATGCTTTCTATTTCATTGGCTGAAGTGGTGTGAAAGTCTAAACTGATTATAACATGCTAAAATTGAATTTCCAGATTTAAGCTCCATTCATGCTGATATCCAGGGCAGGCAAGCAGAACTCGGACTGACTCCACCTTCTGATAGACATACTCTTCCAATTTACAAACAAGCCATGATTACATGCTCACTGTAGCTGCAATCTCAAAGAAGCAGCGACGCTTAGTAGGTTAGTCTGTTATGGGCACCAAAGTAACACCAAATCCTGGTTAATCAGTTGTTTACCAAGAAACCTCCAAGTGAGGATATCAAACTCGTAAACAAGTGCTTCTATACCAAGTTACTGCACAAGATTTGGTTGACGATTTAGACGCTTGACATTAGCTCCTAGAATCTGAAGCTTCTTCTCCAGTTTCTCATAACCCCGATCAATGTGAGATATTCCACTAACTTCAGTTATTCCTTCAGCAGCCAATCCCGCCAAAACAAGTGACATTCCGCCACGTAAATTAGTTGCCATGACTTGAGAACCATAAATGTGACTGGTAGGTAGAACGGTAATTTAGAGTTATCAATCTCTATACTTATTAAAATTGAGTCATATTCATGGGTGTCATGCCAGAATTAGATGCTCACCTTTCTCTTCCTCTCTCCTTTCCAAAAATCAAGGCAGTGCTTCCACAAACCTGAATTCTAAGTCCAAGTTTCCTCAATTCCTTAACTGCACAAAGCAAAGCCAAGATAAGACATGAGGGCATGGATATTCACGTCACCAACAGTTAGAAAATTTTGTGGCCAATGAAATATCAATGCACATTAGAATGAAATTCCAGTCTATTCCTCCTTGGGAAATGCTTATACAGTAATTCAGGCATCTTTTTTCCGTTCAGCAAATATAACAACAACATCACCATTCAATGCACAAAAATTTTAAAGACGGATGATAGGATATCCTCTGTTTCTAGTGCTTGACAGAACTGTTGACACTGAATATGCTGCCTTGGGTAAAAAAGAAGAGGTAGAGCCCACCTCCTAATTCACGGAATAAGTAAAATAAATAAAAGATTAGCTTTCTTCCTAAACACAAGATGTGCATCTATCTCATGGTTAATTGACTAAATAATTTTCTAGTAACTTCAGCTACTGGTTATAGCAGGATGCAGCTAATTAGGCTTGCCATATAAGTTGAACAAGGATGCTAACATAAATGAAAATTAAATTCCACTGCATATGACCAGCTTAGTACATACCATGATTCATGCGGTTTTCAAATACAGATTCCTCCATGATACTTAAACCATTACATGTTGAAAGGAATGCCATAGTTTGGGGTTGGAGATCAGTAGGAAATCCAGGAAATGGATGTGTTTTGATGTCAAAGCCTTGCATTTCATCTCCAAATCTTGCAGGAATTGCTGAAAGCTAATGTCCTCAATCAATTATTCCTCAGAACAGTATTTAAGGGGTTATGGGTGGGGAAAGAACATGTAAACTCACATGTCTAAGTTTTTATACCTCCAAAGAATCACGCGAGCACTGTATTATTTTGCAGCCAGCACCTGACAACCTTTCTATTAAACAGGACAAATTGGAAGGAAAGACAGGCGACAAAGAGATACAAGATCGGGTTATCGCAGCAGCAAGCATGAAGCTGCCTGCTTCTATTCGATCTGGTATTATGCTGTAACAGGAACCGTGCAGATGACTCTTTCCATCGATATGAAGCTCATGGCTGCCTGCTCCACTGATAGAAGCCCCACAGTTTGTGAGAAAACGAGCCAGATCTATCACTTCTGGTTCCTGCATAGAGAATCTCCAATTAAAATGCTTGGAACAAGTTCATGTTGTTTGCAAGTCCAAAAACTTTCAATAATTCAGTTTAGCATCAGACACTGCACAAAAGAAAAGAGCAAAATAAGAGATGCTTCGTTTCATACTTGAGCTACATTAGAAAGCACAGTCTTTCCCTTGGCCAAAGATGCTGCCATCATTAGAGTTTCAGTTGCACCAACACTTGGGAAATCGAGCTGGAAACTCCACCAACCAATCCTTTTCCATTTGCAGCATATGCTTGAACTTTCCCATCTCTGTGAAGGATGTATAAAGCCTAGTTCAGTTCACATACATCATTTAGTAAGAGTCAATTCTGACACACAAAAACCATCTCTTAGGTGTACTCTTTGTACATATACGACCGTTGCACCAGACTGTTTGTAATTTTGTCAAGTGACTAGCAAGTGTACCTCTTGTGAAGTAATAAGTGTCACAAATATTGACATAGTACAATACAAAAAGAAGATAGACAGAAAGGAAGACAACAAACTTAACTTTATGATGTGCAATTTATTTATTTAACCACTAAAGCAGCTTCATTGTTACATTGAGGAAAAAAAAAAAGATAAAATCAAATTTTCTTTTGAAATTTCTGCAGTACTCTAGTGAAAAAAATCATAGAGAGTGAATATCTGCAACCATTATGACACTCTAGCAAAATTATTTGCAAAAATAGAGGAAGCACAAAACACAAACCATTACTTTGACTGTGATTCCTGCAACTACAGGATTGAGATTGTAAGCATGGCTACCAACCCCTTGAACATTTGACAATGGTAAGCATATCTAGCATAATAAAAACTTGCATAGATATCCTTAATATTTACTGTATTCTAAACTTCTCAAAAAAATGAAAAAAAAGAAGTAACAGAGAGAAATAATTAATTCTTATTTTCAGTGTCCTGAAATAAAGAAACAGCAGAGTCAAAATTTTCTCCTGTCAGCCCCTCAAAACTCAAAGGATGCAGAAAATATCTAATATACATCAAACAGGTCTCAAATTCTTAGTCCATAAATTATTCAAAAACAATATTTTACTTCCTTAATCCAATCTTTTTCACATTTTATTCACCTATGGTTCCAGTTCAAACAATCCAGTGGAACATACCTAGTTAATATTCTCTATCAGGAGCTAAAACAGGAAGCTGAGTTATAATACAACTGTAGTAAAATAAACCAATTAACACGAGACAGAAACTCAATTGATTCACAAAAAAAAAAAAAAGACTATATAAACAGCTCAACCTCAACTCAACAATGGATTCACAAACAAACTATATAAACAGCTCAACCTCAACTCAACGATGGCACCAAGAGCTCGAAGCCCACGAATATAGAGATCAATAGGACGAGCTCCTATATCGCAGCCACCAGGCAATCCCACCACTGCCTCGCCAAACCGAGCTAATAATGGACCAATGACGAAAAATCCACCTCTAATTTTCCCAACCGCATTCGAATCAGGCTCAATAGATGCAATGCCATCAGTACACACCACCAATTCATCCCCACAAAACTTAATTTCAGCACCCAAAGACTCCAAAACAGAGGCCATTGTTCGAGTATCAGATAAATCTGGCACATTTGCAAGCTTTGAAGCTCCAGAGCAACAAAGGGTCGCTGCAAGAATTGAAAGAGCTGAATTCTTGGACCCACTAATGGTAACATGTCCTGAAAGCTTTGAGCCACCAGTGATGATGAGTTTGGGTTCTGGGGTTTGTGGATTATGGATGGAGGTCAGGGGACTGAGGTTTTTAGGTGAGTGCGTGAAGAGCCGTGGTGATTTATTAGAAGGGTTTTGAGGGAGAGAAAGAGAGTGGCTGTTGGGGTTCAATCTTGAAGCCATTTTTGGAAATAGTAACGTTAGATTTGAAGATTTTGTGGAAGTCTAATAGTCGTGTATATGAAAGAGACCGGCTAAGGAGTGATTAGATACTCGTAGGTATAGCTATTTTCAGTAAATCAGAGGTTTTTTTTTTATTATTTTTTATAAACTATCTCTTGTACCCAATTTTTTTTTTTCATTCAATAATCAACAGTATACTATCTTACTTCTAACATGCACTACATGAGAATGGCTCAACTGAACTCTATGAAAACCGATAAAACTGAACCACTATCGGATCAAATTAATACATTATGCATCTATTTAAATTTTTTATGAGAAGTAGGGTTTGAACTTAAAACCTCCCACTCCACTTCGCATTTAAAAATTTTGTGGTGGCCAACCTAACCAAATTGGATTGATTAAAAAGCCTTTGGAACTTTCCTAACCACTAATGCAAGTCCCAGTGGCTGGTGATTTGGTAGTTAAAACTCTCTTTTGTCGAGGGAGGGGAGTTGTGGACTGAAAGAAATCTTGAACGAGTCCAAGATGCTCTCGTCATATGTGAGACATTCTGGGAATGATATGAAAGCATGACTGCATATGGTTGAAGAATTAGGGGCTGCTTGGTATATGGGAATCGGAATCAGGAATCGGAATGAATCCCTTATAGCCTGCTTGGTTGGAGGGAATGAGAATCGGGGAATCGGAATCATTTCTGAAAATTTGGGAATCCTCCATTCCCGACTAAATTGGGGGGAATCGGAATCATTTCTAAAAATTTTGCAACTTTGACTTCTTTTTGATTTCTTATTTGTTTTGTTGTGATAATTATTAATAAACATCATCATTTATTTGTTAATTAATAAAATTAGATGATTTAGGATCATAAAATCTTCAAAAGTGAATGATTCCGATTCCGATTCCGACATCCAACCAGGCAAGGATATTGAAATAAAAACTTCATTCCAATTCCAAAGTGAATGATTCCAATTCCGATTCCGATTCCGATCTGCGAACCAAGCGCCCCCTTAATTTTTCATTGTATCAAGATTGAAATGGGATGAAAATTGTAGCTTTTTTTTTTATAACTATTTTGAAGGGGAAGAATGAGTTTTTCTCCTCCTCACTGGCAGACTTCTGGCACTTGGACAAGGAGGCAATTGTTCTTTTCTATCTAAAGTAGTTCAATTTAGTATTACCTTAAAGTGAGACAAAAATAATTTTTAAGAATTTATATATAAATGTTGAACATATGGAGAGTAAAGGGAGATTAAATATAAATAAAATTTTCCCTATTTAATCGTTATTTTCTCCATTATATACACTAGTTATATATGTAGCAAATACTCCCCTTTTATGACTTGAACATTCTTTCATTAGTTAATTTGCCTATGGAAAAATCTAACACAACTTGTTAATGAGCATGGACTCGCGAACATAACTAGTTATTGGTCTACTATGAATGTTGATAATTGTCTTTTTATCCTCTATAAAGCTTTAATTGAAGAATGAAGCAGAAACAACCAAGCAATGTTGCATATCATGTATCAACGAGTAAAATATCAATGGACGAAAAGAATGAACTATGAAGACCAAATCAAGAGCTGAGCATAAACATCTGCCTCGGACATAGAAGGTTATTTTTACCAAGTGATGTAGATAAACAAATGACACATCATTCCTCCAGATTTGCATGCCACATAAGAGGCGACATTTAAGTGACAAAATTTAGGTGATGAATATCATTTCTCTTTGCCAAACAAAATGGTCTGATCACCACTAAGCATGTTCCCCAAAAATTTTGCGTTAAGAGACTGAGATTGGTTACATTTCAGCCTGTCAATCGTGGTAAACATGAATGAAAGAGCCAATCTCTCTCTTCCTGCAAGCCTCAGGAAAATGTTGAAGTCCATAGACTACAAGAGAAATAGCCGCTCAACCCCCAATTTCATTTCTACCATTTCCCTATAAAAAGGCCTTAGCAATATATCAACAGAAAAACCAGTTAATACAAAAGCAAGAGAAGAAGCAAAAGACAAAAAACAAGAAATGGCAAAGGCTGTTGCTATTGTGTCTGCTCTCTGCTTTTTGGCCCTTACCGGCTTTGCTACTGCTCAAAAAAATAAAGTATTCACTGTTGAAGGCAATATCTATTGTGATCCATGCCGCGTTCAGTTCCAAACAAGTCTCAGTAGAGGCCTTGAAGGTAATTAATTGTCTTAAATTGTCAAAAAATTGGTTGATTTCTATCGTGACCAAAAAAAGTTCTTGCGTACCAGGTGCAACTGTTCAATTGGAATGCAAGGAACGTGACACAGGAAAGGTGACAGCCCAAGTTCAGGCTGTGACAGACAAGGATGGAAAATACAACCTGAGCGTAGATGGAGATCATGAGGAAGAAATCTGCGAGATTGTGGCCTTGAAGAGCCCCAGTGAGGAATGCAATGCATCCTTCGATGGAACTGACAAGGCAAGAGTTCTTTTGACTGAGAACAGTGGCGTGCAAGGCACAAGTCGCTATGCCAACCCTCTTGGCTTCAAGACCAAGGTGGCCGACAAGGCATGCAAGGGAGTCCTCGAAGAAATGGGCTTCATCCCAGAAGCTTAAATTCAAAGGACTTGATATCATGTAACTTTTTGCCTAGGTGTTCAATAGAGATTGACTTCAATATGCAATGGCGGGAGCCAAGATCCAGAGGCAACCTGTGGTGTGTGAAGGGAACGACAAAATGCGAAGGAAAAATTAAGGACCATACAATTATAGCTTTTTGTTGAATTTTATTCAAATCAATAATAATTTGTGCCGTTGCTTGTAATTTTCTTCACACACTCAGATTGATTTGTCATAGAACACCTAATCTTCAAACAAAATTAGAAGTTAACACTTTAAGTAATGAATTTTTTTTTTTTTGGGTATTAATTCAACATTCTAAGCTTCTAGTTAGTAAAGTAATCGATCAAAATTTTAAGATAATTTAGAACTTAGATAAACAATGATAAATTTCTAATTATAGGTGTAATATAGAAGAATGTACTAAGCAAATGAACAAAATAAAAAACATGAATCGCTACATGAACACAATTGATGCTATCAACAAATTTGCCTATTTTGTTTCTCCACTCATTTTGACTCTAACATCGTAACTTTTTTCCTTTCCATGGATAGACCAATTGTCTTATTTATGTCCTTTTTCATTGTTCTCCTTATATACAGCTCACAAAATATGCTTGTGGTAATGTATGAATTAAGAAACTTAATGAGACATTCAAATGGATCTTTATAATGAAGAACACTTATTATACACCTTAATTGGCCTCATCATATCTGAAATCTTTGCAAATTAAAACAACGGAATTTTTCATGCTTTATAATGAGTATGGCTTCATACGTTTTTGAAATTGACACCTTCATCAATTGATCGCTTGAAGTTGGTGATTCTAAGATGCAAAAAGATCAAAGCCTTTACGTTAGGAAACAAAAGCATGTATTCTTAGACAGTTCTCAATTCACGCCTATCAACAATTAGCTTTTCGAAGAGAAAATGGAGTCACCCCATTGTAGATTTGAACCATTTGAAGGCGCAGTTATGCTTTCTGAATGAAACCAAGGCATAATTTGTTTCTCAAGTTGATGGTAATCTATAAGCATGGATTCATCAGCATGTATTGAAATACCTCAAAACCTTGGGGGCCTAAATTACAATTTGGCAAAGTTGTGCTCTTGCCTAAAAGAGATTGCAGCCTTCTCTTCTTTCATTTTCATTTTACCTTCTTTCTCTCTCACATTTTTCTTCTCTTCCACCTTTTTCTCTTCTATGCTCTCTCTCTCTCTCTCTCTCTAGAAGAAAAAGGAAACTTGAAGCTCAACCCAACTTCCTACCAATTAAGGTAACTTCTTTGAAATTCCATTCTAATCTTTAAGGGTTTTTGCCTAATGATTGTATTATGAGTTATTAGTGTGTGATTTGTAATGGAATAAGATGGGTTAAGCTTTGATAGGTTCATTTTGTATTATTAATGGTGGTTATGTTTAAGATTGGTTGTGGGTTTCCAATTTGGTATGTGTAAGCATGGGTAGTTGAAGCTTTGGGTAGTGGATTGTGATTATTGGTGGGTATGATTTTTGGGAGAGAATCATGATATATGTTATAGATTGAGCAATGTAGTGTTACTTTGACATATTATGCTATTTTGGAGTTGAATTGAGTGTTTGGATTGAGATTTGTGAAGTAGGATGGTTGAATGTTGATAGATGGTGTTACATGTTCGTTTTTGGGTATTTTCGGGTGCCAGCCGCGGCACAGGTGGAAACCGCCGCTGGAAGGAGTGGCTTTCTGTCCGCAGCCGCGGCCTTGTCCGCGCCGCGGGTCGCAGTAGGCAAGCCGCGGCCTCCAGTTCCCCTACCCACGATTGAGCCTTTGCAGGCGAGCCGCGGGTGACCTCTTTTGATCCGCGGGCGCAGATCGGCCTTTCCTCACCGTTTCGTTTTGCTTTGTGTCATAAATTTAGAGTTAAGCTTCAATTGTGGTTTCTTCACAGAATTAGTGTGTAATAAAATGTTTGATTATGTGTTTTAGGTGAAGACGGAGATAGTATATTGGATTAATTGATTTGCTTGGACCGAGTTAAGTGGTACCTGTATCCTTTATACTTTTGAAAATGTATTTGTCAGAATGATATTTTATAAACTATTTTGCATATGTAAACTGGCATGAGTATGTATATGTTAATGATTTCCATGAATATGTAAATGTGGTCAAATATGAATGAATGAATGTTTTGTAATCGAGCTCTAGTGTAGAGTAATTATTGATGGGACTAGTTCCTTAAATTGATGTTTGATGTTTGATCTTTGACCGCGCTAACCGGGGAGTGTTAGCTTATTGTTTTGAACCGTGTTAATCGGGTTGTAGTTAACAACTGGATATCCAGGGTCAATGTGCTTTATTACTTAACCTCCTTCTTTAGTATCTATATGAAATGTTATGTGGGCCACATTTATTTGAACGAATTATGATTAAAGTGATGATTATTTGAATGATAGCATGTATATATAAATGTAACGTACTCAAGCCAATAAAGTGATACCTGTACTACTTACTGGGTAAGTTTTCACTCACCCCTTTAGTTTTTATACGCAGAGAATGATGATTTTGCATTCAAGGTTTGGATTAACTATTGGAGCTTTTGCCTTAGAAGATGTGGAGTAAGGCTAGTAGTAGTAATATAGTTTATTTTGTTAGTTTTTGGCATGTTAAATTAGGACTTGTTGTGGAATTCTAGAATGTTAGAATATTGGTTGCGTATTAGAAGGTTGAAGGTTATTATTTTAAGAATTAAATATTTGAGATTAATGTATTCTTTAATTTGGATATTTGGAATCAATGTTTATTTTTATATGTTATTTGGGATATTTGTTTAGATGTTTGGATCTTTTGAACCTTGTGCCTTAGCGTAATCTAGGCACGGCGGTGTCACGTCCCGGAGCACGGGGCGTGACATGTATTCTTCTTTAGCAAAATGTATAACTACACAAGTAGAAGTTTCCACTTTTACCACTTCATTATAGCAAAGGTAACCAGTTTATTTGCAAAAGTTACAGTTTTGTTAACAAAACTTGAAGCTTTTTGAGTAAAATGCACCAGTTTAGTAACAAAAGCTAGCTAATTACTTCATTAGCAGAAGTTAACAATTTCCTTAGCAAAATGTAACGCTTCATTAGTAAAAGTTATTAACTTGTCCCTTGAGTTGGTCGAGCTTGGCAGAATTGGTACAATTCCTATCCTACTACCCCAGGTTCAAACCTCTCCCTACGATATAAGCCATGTCGCACAGAGCTTATCTAGTGCAACTTATTTCTTCATGTGATTGCGAGCTATTGCATAGAGCGGATTTACCTAGTGTATTACTGTCGGGTAACGATTGTAAGGTTTCTTAGTCAACCAAAAAAAAATTATTAATTTGCAAATTGTTCCCTTTTACGTATACGTAGTTTTAATCTCACGCCTTTAGATATTTTTGACTTTTGGCCAAATTAGGTGTAATATTCACAGATTAAAATGAGTATGCAATCTCCATGGAAACATTCCATGATCCTTCCTGTAATTCCAGGTCATAGTGTCTTTGTTCCATTATTGCTGTTAATAATTCATCCATTCTCTTTTTCAGCAGTCTTTGGTGAGGTCAATGTCTCCTAGCGTGTTCCATTATTGAGGTATGGGGCTGTTGAACGTTTACTTTGAGGGCATATTTATTTCTTTTGAATTTTTTTGAGTTTATTTCTGTTGATAGTCCATGCCTTAGGCGTGGTTCTATTTGAAGCACCAAACACTACGCCTTCAACTGCCACTTGAAAGCGTGATCTACTTGGAAACTTAAATTACATGCATGGGAATGATAGACAGCATTGACAGCGCCACGCTTGGTATTATTTGCTTTATAGTTGCTTTAAATAAAAGTCTCGTTATACAGTTTTTTGAATTTGATAGCACCAAATAAAGTTTGTCCAGTTCTAAAAATTAAAGTCAAATCTTCGAAGTTCTCAATTTCCACTAAAATAGAATTTATAATTACTTTTTTTTCAAATCAACTAAAATCTTTATTTTGTACGAGGATGCAATCGCAAATTGATCAATCATTTTAAAGCACATTAATTTATATAGGACAGAAAAACATTTGAGCAACCTCTAGGCTTGAATCCACACAAATCAAACAGTTGGGTTCGACTAAATTTTAATCAAGCTCCATCCTAACTAGAGGAGTTCAAATACCTATTCAAGTTACATATGTCTTTAATAGGATTCTAATTTTTGAGCTGCATTAAATACGCGATCAATTACAAATTAAATTCGAGTATAAATATTGTCAATCTAACTTTATGTGTTTTACTTCTATTTATATTCTTTGCCGTCCCATTTTGACTACGTTTATTTTTCCCTTTTAATCCGTTTCAAATTATAGTTCACTTTCCAATTGAAGAATATAATTAATTTTTAACTTTTCTAAAATGTTCATATTTAATTACTTTGTTATAGGTGAGAGGTGCATAGCAAACTATGTATTCACAACTAATTTGACTTATAGTGTAATTTTTATTTTATATTTAATGTAAATAGTTTAATGATGAATATAAGGATATTTTAATAACATTATAAATTAATTTATTCTTTTAATAAAATTAACTATTTTTTTTAAATTGTGTGAAAAAAACTATAAATCTATTAAAATAGGATAGAGGGAGTAAAAATTATTACAAAAATCAAGTAGCAATTCATTACCTCAAATTTTCCTCTTAGCATACATACATACATACATACATACATACATACATACATATATATATATATATATATATATATATATATATATATATATATAAAAGAATGACAATATCATCTCTATGGTTAAAAATAAAATTTCAATCAAAGCCCTTATTATATTTCTAGTGGGAGAAAGGATTTTCTTCTAATCTCCTACAAAACCATCTCCTCTCCTCCTCTCTCTACCCAAAAAAGAAAAAAAAGAAATTTTTTTTATTGCGTAAACTCTGCGAACCCAAGAAGAAACCCTTTCTCTCCTTTCCTCGATCGGCTTAATTCAATTCAATGGCGAACAGCAATCTACCTCGTAGAATCATCAAGGTAGATTTCTGGATCTCCGTTTTCTCCTTTCGATCGCTTTCTTGATTTACTCATTTCTGATGTAATCACTTGTTTAGATAAATTTAGGGTTTTTGGTATATTATTACCTTTGATTGTTGCTTTCACTTTTAATTTGCATTTTCTTGTGTTTTTCTTGATGGGTTTTTGTTTTTCTTGATTGTCTCACAGGAAACTCAGCGTCTTCTTAGCGAACCCGGTAAGACACCTGTATATTTATCTGATTTTTCAATATATATATATATAAGGTGAGATACGGATTCTATTATTACTCAATCAGAATTGGAGTTATTTTTTGGTGTTTGAATCATCTCGTTTGCTTCTTTTGTTTGCTAATGTAGGTGTATTAGTTTGTCTCTGTGGGTGCTTGTATGATCTTTGTACTGTAAAATTTGAGGTTTATGATGACTTGTATAGTTTATTGAAGTTAGATGTTTAATTTTCTTTTTGAACGTTGTTTATGTGATCCTTATTTAAATCATGATTATGCTGCGGACTCGAGTTTTGTGGCACCAATGAGGTTGCTCGAATTATGACCGTGTTTGATGTTGTCATCAATCTCCCTAAAGCCGTTTATTGAGGGAGCTTGGGCTTGGGCTTGGAATTTGTTAGGGCAGGGGTGAGATTGTGTACATGTTTAAGACCCTGAAATGCCCCTCTAACTCATCAAAAATTGAAATGGACTTGAAAATAACTTTAATGCATCATACTATGCATCTTTTTTGGTCAAAAAGAGTTTTTCCATCTGCCACATTAGTTAGTAGGATTTTATGCCAATGCTTTTGCTCGGGATAACGATTTGATGGGTGCTGTTGGAATTATGTAGTTCTAATTAGCTACTTGTGCGTTTTCCCCCATCTTTTATTTCGGAAGGATTTCTTGATTGTCAACCATTTTTCTTTTTTTCTTTTTCCTTGTCACGTTGGTTGATGTTAGAATATTAATTATGGAAATCGCTATTGTTTTGATTATTTGTTGCAGCACCGGGAATAAGTGCATCTCCCTCTGAGGACAACATGCGATATTTTAATGTCATGATTCTTGGTCCAACACAATCTCCTTATGAAGGTGGAATTTTTATTCTTTTCATCTTTGATAAGATAAATGTGCCGCCAAGTATGATTATATTTATGTTTCCGATGCAATTTGGCATAATTACATAATCAACTTCCTTTCTGTTAATAAGCATTGCGTGATGATTTAATTTTTCAAGTCATTTGGCAGACTGCGGAAGATGTGTGTGTTTATGGTATCTTGTCGCAACTTGATGTCAGATAAAAGTTATACTTTGAAGTTTACTAAATCTAAGTTTTCTGCGTTGTACTACTTTTCCCATTATTAGAATTATAAAAATGCCAAAAAACCTTGATGGAAATGATTTATCACATTCTTTTTCATTAGAGGATAGATACATTCGAATAGAAAAAGTTTTTTTATTTTTCTTTTTCCCCTGAACTTTGTTGGATCATGTTATATTCGTTTAAGAGATCACTACTTTTGCCCATGTGTCACATGCACTAAACCTTATCTCCAATTAGAATTTTCTTGATTTGTGGGGGATTTTTGTTTTCCATATATTTTTTTCTCTAGTGCTTTCATTTAATTTATTATTTTGCATTCATGCTTAGCAGGAGGTGTTTTTAAGCTGGAATTGTTTTTGCCTGAAGAATATCCGATGGCAGCTCCAAAGGTATTGCAAATTCTTATGAATTTTCAGCTTTAGAGCTGTATATAAGCAGGTTATAGCACCATGATATTTGATGAACATGAATTAAGTCTTTTCCTTGCTCATGCGGTTGCATAATTTCATTTTCTCTAGCCTGATTAAGAATTCGAATTTGCATGACGAAATCTAGCTCCACACCGTGGTGTGAACCTGTGATCCATGCATATGCTGCCTCTATTTGAGATGGAGTTAAAATTGCCACTTGAACAGGCATGGACATTTGACTTGGAATGGTTTATAACTAGTTATGATAAAAGCTATGGTCAATTAGCTTATATTCTTAATTGTGGAGGATTTAAGATGATGAAAAGGCAGATAGTATTACAGTCAGAGTAAAAAAAAAAAAAAAACTTTTACTTAGGTGATATTTCAATTGAAGCAAGTTGACATTCTTCAGAATCTATAATCGTGTTGTTAATAATGTTTAACTACTGGCTATTACTGTTTCAAGACTTGGCTACCACCTTATTTATATACGAGTTTCTTTTCATTGTCTGCCTATGGATTCTAGTTTGATTTGTTAAAGTTGATTTTCGAGACCCTCTCCTGAATTGGGAGACTGTTACTGTGTATAAGCTGCATGTATACCTTTGGCAATTATTGTTGTAGAATAAGTTGTTGAAGGGATTGTGGTCATACTCTTTTGATTGGTCTTTCTCATTATGTCACTAGAATGGTTGATACTATTGGATAGTTGTGGATCTTTTGTTGTGCTTCTTTTTTGGGAGTTCATTTCTTGTGCATCTGTTTTGCCAAAAGTGCAGTTTGATATACTGCTTCCTGCTTACTTGCATGTGATTGGTGATGTCTACTGTATTATTGCATAATGATGCAAAATTTTCTGGTGATTACTCAGTGTTACCATTGTTATTGGTCTTATTTATTCAATTATGCTGGAAAAGCATTTTAGATGGTGTTCTACCTTTAAAATGTTGACTTTCTTTAGGCTAAGTAAAAGTTGGACGATATTATATAGGCAAATGGGAGGCTTAATGCCACATACTATCTTGGCTGGACATCTGATTTTGGTCATCTTGAATGATACATAAAGTATCTTTAGTCACTATTATATCTAGTTCGTGTTTTCTGTCTGGATTGAGATAATAAGTTTACTTGTTTTGAATAAAGGCTTTTCAAATGAAATGGTGATTAACTTGTTTACTCTTCTTGCATTGCATCTTTTAACAGGTTCGATTCCTGACCAAAATATATCATCCCAACATTGATAAGGTTAGTTGTGATGCTATAATTCTAGTCTTTTAAAGTTTTAAATGTATTTACCTCTTACAGGATAAGCATTTGTGTGTAGCTTGGAAGGATATGCCTTGATATTCTTAAAGACAAATGGAGTCCTGCTCTGCAGATTCGAACTGTACTTTTAAGGTATCAGAGTTCCCTAGTTTTTATGCTTGAAATATTGAAAAGGAAAGTTTTTCACGTTTAGCAAGCTCTGACATGCATGCCTTGATATATATGGTTCTGCAATCCTCCGTAAAATGAGAATGGGGAGATTTTTATGATTTTTTTTTCTAGTTTCGAGGATCCAATTGCTAAAACATGGCAAATGACAGCAGCATTGTTTAACTGTCTCTCTTTCTAGCATTCAAGCACTTCTGAGTGCTCCAAACCCAGACGACCCGCTGTCTGAAAACATTGCAAAACATTGGAAATCGAAATGAGGCTGAAGCTGTGGAAACAGGTAGAGGCAGTAGGCACTAGAAGTTTCCTTGTTTCTTATTTGCTCTCAACATGTTTTTTCTCTTTATTCCTTGCTTTCCATTTATGCATTTTGTGCTTGAAGGTGGCACTACTGATCACTGAAATTTGTTTATTTGATGAACTGCAGCAAAGGAATGGACGCGTCTATATGCAAGTGGTGCCTGAAGCTTTCCCAATCCTGGGGCTACCAAAGTCACATGTGCAATGTACTTTATTGACTTGTCAATTTATATGGAAATCTGGAAGAAATATTGATACTTGATCAGGAGAATTTAATTTCTAAAAGCTTCCAGTTACTTTGTTTCAATTGTGTTCTCGCTATGAACCTTGTCTTACAAACTGTATAATTAAATGAAAGCTGGCTAGTGTTTGCATTGCGTTCTTGGTGAAACTATGCTTTCTTATTTTTAAGTTGGACTGCCTGAAGATTTTTTATTTTGAACTTTATGGTCCCGTAAGCTTTATGAGGCATGTATAATATCCGGAGAAATCTAAAGATTGGCTTTTTATTTGCCTGTGTAGAAGTTCAAAAATATTCAGATTGCGAAATACTAATATTCTTATTCTATATGATCTTCTGGATGAAAAATTTTGTTAACCATGATTTCTTACAACTTCTATCGTATACGTACATCACTTGTTTATTAGGACCGTGGTACAGATCTGCAACAAAAGAAGAACTAGCAGACAAAATTATAAAGAAAAGAAACAAGGTGAATATCAAGGAGGGAAAGAATTATGTGTTATTTATTGTTTACTGGAACCTGGGAAACAGGTCTTTTGTTTCTGTTTTGGCTGGAAAAAAACCAGAAAGAGTATGGTGTGTAATAACATTTGAAGAGGCCAAACTATGGCGTTCAATTTGAGGAGAAAAAACAAAACATAGTGGCAAAAACTATGCATCAAAGATTTGTTTTTCACTATCATGTTTTGACACATTTCTCAAAACACAATCTTCCTCCAGCGTATACACATCACAAGCAAGCAAGATCACCAACCGATCAAGATATCCATGGCAGAAAAGGAGGCTTAGTGAAGAGGAGTCACGAGGAGAGGTTGAAAATGGCCATGTCTTGAAGAGTTTGGACTGCCATTGGAGCCCCTTCCTGTTGCCAACGCGATGGAAGTAGGATTTCTCAGGAGCACTGGTTATGTGTATTGTACAATAAGAGAAAGTTGAACGTGAATTCAAGGAGATCAGCAAGCTCGTGACCTATGACACTGAGATCCATGGGCACATCGAGAATAAAAGGATTAAGAAACTCAGGGATGTCAAGTTAAGGGGCTGGTGGTTTGGCCTTGGGTTAGTGAAATTAGTATGGATGATCAATAATTGTAAAGGTTGCCCTTGCTATATCCAAGCACATAGTTTCAATCATCATTAACCTCTTCCTCGATGTAATTAAAAAAAATTGACAATGAATTATTGCATTTTACTAAAATTTATGGAGTAGTATATTTGATAATAGCTAATTCATACTAGAGCATTCCTTTCTTTCCAAACTGGAAATTTAGTCCTTGAACATGTTGGAACAAAATACCACAAGGATGTGACCACGAAACATTTGTTCTCAAATGTAGACTAAAATTTGTTAGAAGTCTAATCAGTTCTAACTCGGACTGAACATCCACATGTCAATAGTCTGAAACATTAAAACATCAATGATTGAGAAAATTCATCTAAAAATAGACTGGATTTCTATAGTTGAAGCTGGTCTTCCATATTTAGGTAGGAGGGCTTGAATTCGGCCCGTGGGTGCATGAGGTCAGACCAAGCTTTTTTGCGAGGCATTTCTGTCAAAAACAGCCCATATAATGGGATAGGAAGTAAAAGTAAAAGTAAATGACAACACAAATACTGCTGAGAAATTAACGCAACAGCAAGCTTTCGTGTGTGGGATGGAAACCCATGATTTTTATTCACCTCAAACTGCAAGGTGTCCTCTTTGTTCTTCCAACCGACAATTTATAAATGCATCAAGTGTCTTACTTCAAAAAAAAAAAAAAATGCATCAAGTGTCGGTCAACTTTTTTTTGTTTCTCATTGGAACTGTGAAATTTACCCTAATTGGTCAACTTTTCAGACCTATTGAAGCCAAACAGCCAATGGTGGGCTGTGCCTGTGGGAAGGATTCATATCTTTGACTAAATATAAAATCAAAAGGTCGAACCCCAAATGCCTAAAAGAAGACAAAAGGATGAAATTAAATGGAGTTGGAATTGAAGGGTAGAAAATGCGAATTGCTCATCATACAAAGTTACCAACCGCACCAACCAACCAAGGCCATAGAAATTTTCCCTTCGTCAGTGTACATTATCCACTGGCCCAGTTTTTCCTCCAGCCAAGTACGTTTGCTTGTTGATACAAGTAACTGAAGCACGAGCAGCAGCCCACAAAGACACAGTCAGCTGGGATTTTGGAACCAAACATAACGGCTATATTTTCCGCAGACTATTCAGTGATGATCTTTAAATCTTGAATCTTCATCATCCATCCATCCATCTATCCATCCATCAGTCAGTCAGTCCTCAGGATAGATCAGCAGCAGCTCCACAATCACCTCCTCCGTACGTTGTACTGTAACAATCCCTGCGTATGTTACAAGGACCTTTAATGATAGCACTAGTAACAGTGTCATTATTACTGTCATTTTGGAAGGATCGTTCTTTTCTCATCTTTTTGTTGTCCCACGGACAAATCCAGTCCATTCCCTTTCTTTCTACACATTTCAAATGCTAATGCTGGACTTGCTGGTATTATACCTTTTATTGTTTCGGCGTTTATTGACCTTCGAGGATAAACAATGTTAATTAGATTATGTTGGCCACAAAGTCTCATTTATTTCTTGCATCATTATCATACGCATATTTACTTGTTTTCTCTTTCCATGGATAGAGATGTGTCCATCCACCTACTACGATTGCTATCCTCCATTTCTCTACCAACACCAAAAAACAATTTGCTGGCACTGTCTGGTTATAAATTATATATTAACACCCATTCCAGTAATATAACTTAGTTCATGATACTACTTGTAAATTTTGCAATTTAAACAAAGGACGTATGGATTAAATGATGCATGTTGAGAGAAGAAAATGATATAGACCGTGTTCAAATCATAAGAATTGTTGATAACTCTGTACCAAAATTTTCTATCCGTTAAAAACGCCACAGTCTGCATAAAATTAAAGCAAATACCTAATTTTAAAGAAAAATTATACCAATTCCGCAATTTTGATTTTAAAATGTTGATCACTCTATTTTGATTTTAAAAGAAAAAGTATACCAATTCCGCAATATTAGATGCCAAAAGTGTCAAAGTGGAGGAATTAGTTTGTACAGTTCTGCGTCAGACTATGTAGTTAAGAGAGTTTAATCAAAAAAGTGCTGTCCTTGACCACAAACAACTACTTTGCGGACATTTTTTACTAACACAACGCAGCCATTTGGTTATTTGATGTGTGCACTTTGGAGATTCTGAACTAACACAAGTACTTTTATAGTTGAAGCAACGGCGCATTGAACTAGTCCGGCACAAAATCCTTCAACCTTTGAAGAAACGGAGGGGTTATCGAACTACCATCAGAAAAGATACCTCAGTTACCACTAATTTACGATTGCCCATTTTGTTACCGCTAATAGGAGTGCTCGTTATTTACATTTTGTTTTTTGATGTAAAATCTATGAAAGACTCCGTACATTTTGGGATCCAAATTAGAGTTACAGAGTCTTGGATTTAATCTCTAGCTTTTTTGTCCGAATCAGCCAAACCAAAAATAAAGGAACACAAGAATTCATTGCAAAAGGTACACAAGGTCGCTCTCATCTGACAGTCCTATCAAATGTCGGTCACCCATACATACCATACAAAGGCGTATATTAGCACCGACTCCTACCATCCCAAGCTTTGGACATATTCCCTTCGCCATGGGACTGTTTGGAGAGTAGCAGACTTAAATGCTCACATGTGATTTTAAAATGGAAAGTACAAAGAACCCTCATCAAGAGGGCTCTCTGCCCCCAATAAGCCTAATAATAATAAAATCTTCCTCCTCATTAATGAGCTTAACTAGATCAAATTAGGCCCCAAAAAGGAAAGGAAAAACATAATGGGGCAACCCTTCAAGCCGTTTTCCAGTCGCATAATCTGACGTGGTTTGATTTCATATAGATGCCATCATGTTTTGATCACATTGTACAAAATGGCTCAGGTTTTTTTCAGGCTAAAAGAAAAGGGCCAGAGAAGACAGGTACTCCATAAAAGAAGCTACTACAAACAAGTACAGAGCATTAGACATACGTAGAATTTATGTACAGCTTGGTTCATGTCAGGATGTAATTACAATATAGTTGCTGTAGAAGTGTTCTTTAATGGAAAGAAACACCAGATATCCAAAGTATCCATTGGGGACCGGCCAATCATACAGTAATCAATTGTATCAACTACCCTCGCCACAACTTGGTTAGAAGACCGACCATCAATTAAAAACTCTCTCCACTTTGCTACCCTCTTCCACTTTAGGTAGAAATTATAATCTTGTCTATCTTGACTACATCACAACCACATATAAAAAATGAGAAATCAAAATTGAATAAGGATGATTTTGCATGAGCTGGAACATGGCTCCAAGCAGATGGAAAATGGGAAAAAAAATAATAAGGAATTTTTATTGATGAAATGGTTGAGCAATAAACATTAATATCAAGAACGTCATCATATCCATCCTTCCTTCACTAATCCGGTAAAACTACCTACCAGACATGCAATTTCCCTTAATGGTCTCCAATGGTTGTTTGTATGTATCATCATATATACATGTACAGATAGATCCTCATCTAAAACCAGCCAACCAGCCACCCATATCTTCTCTTGCTAAAATTCAACGAAAGAACCTTTTTAATCAATTGTACATAGCCAACACTATTTCTATCCTCAAGGGAGAGATATTAGGAACAGGCCAGGATATATAAAATCGGAAAAGATATGGACTTCAAATTTCGAAAAAGTAAGATAGGTAGGTAGAGATGGAGAAAGAGGAGGAATGAATAAATCAATGAACAGGGTACAAAAGAGAACTAGACGAACTAGATTATGATCTTGCTGGCTGATTTGGATTCTAAAGGTATTATTATGTTGTGCTCTGCTTATGTCACAGGTAACCAGTAAATTTATATGGCAAGAAGGACGATGCTTGCATTGAAGCAGGGGGGCTGCAATGCAAGAGAAGCGCAAGAAATGAAAAAGAGAAGCTCCGGAGTACACCATAATCTGATTTTATATACTGTAATGCCTCACCGAGGACTCCAAAACCTCTTTAGTCGGGCAGATCATCTCCTTCAACCGACAACCTTTCTTATAAATTTTGATTGTGGGTACAATTCTTACATTTTCTGCATCAGCTATTTCTGGGCTCCCTTCGACATCAACCTTCAGTCAAAGATGAAAGAAAATTTAAGTTTTGTTTTCCAATCACCTTGGTATGTGGATTCATGTAATGAGCTTGCTAAATTTATTTTCAAAGCAGATAAAGTTTAAGAAGCATTCAGGAAGAATTGACAACATGTGCAGTGGCAGTGTGTACCTTGAGAAAGTTTATAGATGGATATTTGGCACATAATGTATCCAGAACTGGAGATATCTGCTTGCATTGGAGGTTTGCTGATGCTAGAAAATGGACAACAGAAGTACCTGCAATGATCAGATGTAATCTTCAGATCATTGCAAAAGTAGGAACGAAAGAATGCACTCCAGTGCGTAACGAAATGTAACAAAATGGACCCTCGGACCAAAGTTTACCAGGTGAAGAAATTGCAGCACGGAACTGCTCAAGACCTGAAACCAACTCAACTTCCCCGCCAAATTTCATATTAGAAACATCTTCTCCTCGGCATTTCCTCAGTGCAACTTGTGCATGGAACAATGACTCAGCAACCTCATTGTCATATGGAAGTTCCCTTCTCAAAACTTCGTAATCTCGCACAGCTTCAGCCCATCGTTCAAGCTATAAACAACATTAAATCACACCTAGACTGTGTAAATGCAAAGAAATTCCAAACAGCAAAAGTATTCTAACATGTTCTAAATGACGTAGAAAACAGTACAAAGGTTATTCACCTTACTATTTGAGGCAGCCCTTCGAAGCAAAGCTTTAGTGTAATTTGGTTGGATAAGCAAAGCTTGACTGCAGTCATCTACAGATTGCTCCCATTTCTCAAGCTTGTACCAACATGCTGCTCTATTGCAGTAGAGAACAGAATTTGAAGGATCAAGCCTAAGACCATCCCCATAAGCTGAGCATGCTTCAGTGTACCTCTCAGATTTGAATAAAGCATTGCCACGGGCACGAGCTTGACTGACCATCCTTGTATTGCTGAGTAAAACAGAGACTTCAACATTCCGAGGGTCAATCTGCCCTGCTTTCTCAACAGCAGTACGCGCATCTTCAAACCTGAAAATAATTATACGAATCAAACTCCAGATAATCCTGCGTTAAACTGAAAGATGAAAGAAGCTTTAGATGCACCTTCCAAGTGCCAACTCAATTTGGGCTCTAACAAAGAATAAATATGCATCAGAAACTACTCCAAAAAACTTTGTTTGGGATTTTAAAGTGTCTGATGTCTGAAGTTTGGAAATGCTTGGCAGACTTGAATCGGCATCATCTAGTTGGCGCAGCTTTAAAAGTGCTTCTGCTCTACATGCCAATAGCTATCAATACAATTTAACCAGTTCAGTTCAATCAATTTCCATTTCCCTGCAGTAGCACATCTCCAAATGACAAGTTTTAAGCATTTTTTTACCTGAGGACAAATATCAGCTCCAGAAGCAATTGCAGCTTCTGCTTCCCTAAGCGTACTTTTCCAATCACCCACTCTCCGAGCATCAGTGCACCTATTTAGGTGCTTTTCAATAGCTTGCAACTTCTGTAGCTCAATTGGGTCTGTCTGGTGCCCCGGAAAACAAAGGTGCCTCCTGGCATTTTCAACCTGTCCTAAACTGTGACCCTTACAGGAATTAGATTGCTTACTGCACAATGCAGGATAAAAATAGGAAATTCCAATAGCCTAAACCAGAAAAAGATAAAACCAAAGTTCTAAACCAAATGTAGATGTAATTCATTGAATAATAATCATAATTGCCTTTTAAGCCCCAATCAGATGTGTTTCTGGAATGTTACATTAGCAAGTAAAACTTTTAATAGATGTCCATCATTAATGACTATCTCCAATTTCAGGAATCTTTTAGTCATTTATCCAACTTTGGCCAGAATAAACCAGGACCTTTCCAAATTAATACACACACCTAAAAACTAGAATGCCTTAAGCAATGACAGACTACCGGACATCAGCATCTTATCAAGAACATCTAAAACTGAACCATTAATCAGGTTACTTTACGAACAGATTAGTTTAGCATTATAAAAATGAGCCGCAACAATCCAACAAAAAGAATATGTGCCCGAGTCAAGACAGAGTCATACAAAAGACGTACTGCAATACCATAAGATTACAAGCAAAGCAAAGCCACAACACAAGGTAATTCAGATGAACCAGATCTGGCAACAGACACAAAAAAAAAAAAAAAACACACACACACACGCACACGCACATTCTGACCAATGTGGATCAGGGTTGAACAAATTGACATTGAAAAACTAAATTCTCATCATCGAAAAATAAGATAAAACTAAAAGAAAGCACTCTCCGTATAGCAACAACAAAATAACAAAGCAAGCAATATGAAAGATTTGAACTTTACCAAATTATTGAAACTTGGCACGAGCAATGAACAGAAACAAAGGTCAAGAATATAACTTTCTTCACTCAACTCACCAAAGAAGCAAAGATCCTAACCGATGGTGTGCTCTCATATATCCTGGATCCAACCTAATGGCCTCCTCGCATTCCCTCACTGCCTCAGAAAACCTCTTCAGACTTATCAATGCAGCTGCCCGGTTGCAATGGCAAGCGGCATTACCCGGTGAAATTGCAATAGCCTTATCGTAAAGACTCAAAGCCTCTGCAAAGTAACCTTTCTTGTAATTCTCATTGCCTAATCTCTTCAACTCTTCCGGATCATTACTGCCCAACAATCCACCACTCCTCCTTTTTGGCTCTCCAATCATTAGGCCACCAGCTCTCAACTTCGTCGCCGGCACGGCATAGCCGACATTATCTCTCTCTCCACCACCGCATCCGCCGCTGGATTTTGCTCCGACGCCTCCCCGTATTATGCTTCCATGGCCATAATTACCCGTCCCAGAACCCAAAACATCAGTCCTGGACACCCGATTCGCCATGCCGGTTGGCAAAACCCTGCCGGACGGGCAGATATTCCCGCTGGGAAGCACATTCACTCCCGGCGAGGTAACGGAGCTTCCACCGGAATATATCAACGGGTGGGTCCCACCCGAATCGGACCTGGAATGACCCGGCTTTATTCCCCTGCCAGCAGTCGGAGAACTCTCCGCCGAGCCGGAAAGCTCGCCTGAATGATTTAAATCCGACTTTTTAACAACCTGCTCATTTCGACCCGATACCGATCCAGACGAGCTCGAGCTACTACTCGTAGTAGTAGTAGTCGTCGTCGTAGTAGTTGCCGTAGGGCCACTGCCACGAGTCCTCAACGGCGAAACCGGCGAACCCAGATCAAGTTCTCGGAAGTCCGGCTTATTAAAGTTGAAATCTTTATCTTCTTCTCCACAGCTCAATGAGTTCTTCAACCGATCACTCAACGAACCCACCCCTATTTCCGACTTGGGCTTTCCAGAATGCGACATTTTTTAGTTCTTTCAAATCTTCACCTCCTTCAATCCGCTATCTCACCCTCCTCTTCTGTAATGTGCTTACTCTTTCCCCTATTTCCTTTCTTCTCTCCCCCAAAGTTTGAGTCTTTAAGCAATCTTGAATGGTTTAAGTAGAAGATATGCAGCAATGGAGAAGAAATTGAAAGACAGAAAAGTTTTTGAAGAAGACATGAGAGAGAGGGGGGATAGAGAAAGGGGGAAAGAGATGGGGATCTCGTGAATTTAAAAGGAAGAAGCAAAGAATGAACGTGAATGTTAGAGAGAAGACGGAGAGATTAGAGAGAAATGGGGTTTTGCAACGGAGAGAGTTGAAGAGAGGGAGAAAGAAAGGAAAGAGAAGAGTTCTTTTTTTTTTTTTTGGGTGGGGGATTGGATAATTGTTTTCTTCTATACTTTCCTTTCAACACTTCATCTACTGCTTCACGAGATAGCTTGCTTCACTCGCTCAGTCATCTAATTAAGGAGTAGGAGAGGAGGAGAAGGAGGAGGAGGAGGAGGAGGTGACTAGTCAGAGAGTCAGTCTTCTTTCTTCCTCTCTATATCTCTCTATACTCAATCTCTCCCTTATTTACTCCACTCATTGATTTACTCCCCCCCCCCCCCCCCCTCTCTCTCTCTCTCTCTCTCTCTCTCTCTCTCTACTTTTTTTTTTAAAGTATTTTTTGCTTCCACTTCTCAATTCTTTTCTCTCTCTTATACTATTCACCTTGTTTGGTGCCATGAATTTTGTAGTAAAAGTGAAATGAAAGGTCATACAAATTCACTGCACTAGTTCCCCTGTTTCGCCTTTTCTTCTCTCGTCTCTTTCTTTTTCTTTTGTTTGTAGTGCCACTTTTTTAGGAAAAATTTTTTTGTTACTTTTTAGGCCGCGTTTTTAATTGTATTTTTATCTCACATATACTGTATTATAAAAAGTGTTACAATAACAAATAACTAAAAAATTTATTTAAAAAAAAACACAATCTAAACAAATCAAGACCTTTTTCGAATTGGATTTTGAGAATAATTCTAATTAGAATGACATACACGAGTAAGTTGATGTATTAATGTCGATCTTCCAAATAAAGAAGTTTATATGCACAACAAATTGTTATTTAAATTTAGCTTGCTTCTATCAAATTTTCTCAAGTTGCTATGGAAAATTAAGAGGTCAGTGGTATTAACAGTGCCAATTTAAACAATAGTCATGCTAAATTAAATATTTTAACTTTAGCCAGAGAAATTATAGCTTGTGGAAACATTTCAATTCTATGATATTATGTATTTTTTTAACTCGTAATATGATGTGAAAAGAGAAATATTTGTTCTTTTCACCATTTATACATTGTTTTAATCACATGGTTTGATTCAAATTTTCATGTTAAATTCATATTGCATTTGCTTTATGCATATTTAAATAGCACTTTTATTAAAATTTTGAAAGAAAAAAGACACTCAATTCTTACATTAAACGAGTAATTGAAATCATAACATAATTTATTGAACACGAAGATGATGGAATATATGAAAGACATAGTTGAATTTTTCCGGTTCTTTCCGTTAATTTTAACAATTACCTATCCACACTAGTATTATAATCTTTTTTTAACATTTTTTTTCCAAAATATTATATATTTTTATACTACTTGTTAAAAGTTTAAAGCAAAAACCAGGATGCTTGATCACGTGCATTGCACGAAAACAATTATTGCATATGTAAATAAAATTGTCGAAAGAAGACACATGCAAGTGAACTTACGAACGCTGATCTACAAAACAAGGATAGTTTGTATACCCAACAAAATCTTATGAAGTTTACTTTTTTTCTTTTTCCGGGTGAGAAGGAAAGGAGAGAGAGGAAGGAGGGGGGGGGGGGGGGGTGGGGGGGGGGGGCTGTTACACAGAGGTTACTCTTATTAAGTTTACTTTGCATACATCAACTAGTCAATATTGTATCTAATTATTAATAACGAGTAAAGAGGTCAACTGGTATTAATGATATAATTGTGCGTTTCAATTTATGTCTGTGTTAAAATAAATATTTGATGTTAGTGTGAATGGTGACTCAATAAATCTCAACTCCAAAATATTATTATTTAGTCGGAAAAAATTCCAAGTGGGACCTAAAATTATCAAAGTGAACTATTTTGAATTTTGCCAACAATATACATGTGTAAGTGAATATTCAAGTTTGTCAATTTACCAAGTAAATATATTTTATGTACACGACAAAATGTTGTTTAAAATTAGTAAATATTTGAGACTTAGATTATAGTGCGAATAAATCTCAATTCCAAAATATTATGAAATGTTTTATTCATAATATGATGCCACAAAGAAAAATAATTTTCTTTAACCATTTATATTAGTTATCAACCT
The DNA here is from genome assembly GCA_024721245.1 of Mitragyna speciosa. Lineage (NCBI taxonomy): Eukaryota > Viridiplantae > Streptophyta > Magnoliopsida > Gentianales > Rubiaceae > Mitragyna > Mitragyna speciosa. Next base: position 20,848,992 of record CM045567.1, read on the forward strand.
GTACATTGCACGGGAAGTACATTATTATGAAAATGTGTTTATTACCTCTATATCTTTATTACCAAAAAGTGCAAATAACACATCATAAAAAATGAAAAAATGATGAAATAAAATTTAACAAATATTAATGTATCAAAATTCAAAAACTAAAAGTATATGATTGAAACAATAACAAAGAAATTAGTTTATGTCGTCATTTTAATTAGAATGGCGTGCACTGTTTTGAATTGTGTCATTAGCGAAAAGGTGTAAATTAATTTATTAATATTGATCTTTTGAATAAAGACAGTTTGTGTACATGAAAATTTGTTATTTAAACTTAGTTTGCATCTATGATAATTGTAATTGTCTGTACTTACTAACAAAAGGTAGAAAGGTCAATAATATGAATATTATAACAGTGCCACTTTAAACTATGGTCATATTAAAGTAAATATTTTTTATTCAATTAGGGAGATAGTAGTACATTGACATATCAGAATTCTATTACATTATGAATTTTTTACTTATAACATGGTGTGGAAAAAATAAATAATTGTTTGTTCCACTATTTATATATTCTTAAAATGGATGTTGCCATTAAGTAATTTTTGTATAGAAATTTTCATATTGTATGAATATTTCATTCATTTTACACATTTAATTGGCTTTTTATAGAAATTTTGAAAGGAAAGAAAACTCAGTTCTTACAATGTAGGAGTGGTTGAAATCACAATAAAATGTTATAGCACATGAAAACGATGAAGCTATGAACACATACAAAATTTTCCTCTGTTATGTCAAACGTGTTTTTTTGGTTAATTTATCAATTACATAACCACATTCTTTGCATAATTTTTTGTCAACTTATTTTCAAATTTAAAGATATAATCAAAATAATTGATCATGTACATTGCACAAATTAACGTCTAGTACATGCATAAGAATATTTGTCCGGAAGAGACATGTGTAAATGAAGATATGAATGTCGATCTATCAAATTAAGATAGTTTTTCATCTATCTAATATTTTCAAAATTGTCTATTCAATTTTGTTAGGAAATGTATTGTTAGGAAAAATATATTCAATTTACACCTTTATTGTAAAAATGTAAAAATAACATTTATTAATATAAGATGCCAAAATAAAAGCATATGAATGGAAAAAACAACAAAAAGGAAATAGTTTATCTCACTTGTTCTAATAGCTACAAAGTATATATGATTCAAACTAAAAATTATTTTCAGTTTTGAATTTTCTAAAAAATGTGAAAAAAATTTTTTCTTATCTCTGCAACTTTTTATAATATTCTATAACTTATTTTCTAGCACTTGTTAATTTTCAAGTTGTAGTTATAAATTTTATAGGCTATATAGTATATAACTCTTAATCACAAACAAATAATTAAAAAAATACTTTAGAGGATTGAATGTTACTGGAAGATTGATAAACAATATCAACATTTGATTAAGGAAGGAGAATGTGATATATCAGTTTAATGATTATTTGGAATATAAAATGGGTAAAACTTAAATACACAATTGGACCTATCAATTCTTTTCAATTAGGCATGCCATCTAATAAATAAAAAATACTCAATTACATATTATGCTTTCAGACACACACATATTTTATTTATTTTTTCTTAGTAGCTGCTTGAATGTTAAAATAAGACATTCACACCATTGCTTTTTCTAAATTTATTTTGAGTTTATTTAGGCTAAAGACAACAATTTATACACTTTAGTCATTTATGTTTATTCTACAATTACTTTTTCAATCCCTTTTTTTTAAAGTAATTTTTTTAAACTTAACTATAAATTGGTATACTTAATAGTACACAATCACCTTTCCCTTATACACTTTAATTGAGCAAGTAATAATACAATTTGGTACTTTGTGTAAACACAAATTTTGGTGCTAGTTTCATATTGTTGTATATCATTTTTTTTAAGTCAAGAAATGAAAAAATATCAACCATAAAATTAAAATGAGAAGATACCAATCATAAAATTGGATGGCTTATAACAACCATAAGCATTTTGGCAAAAAAAAAAAAAAAGTACAATGTTAAAAAAGAGTGAGAGAATATAAATCTGAAATCCCATGTTACCAAATCAGCCAAAAAGGAAAGCATAATTAGTGGGAATTGGAGATACTGGTGATATTTTTCCTTCTTTTCTCTGTGCATAGATTTTAAATATTCCCGCTCATGAAACTGAGTCAAGCCTACTAAATGGTGCATTCATGTATCATTTTGTACCTTCTCTATCCTCACTGCAAAAGCTCCAAAATTTGCATTTGTTCAAGATTTAAAAAAAAACATAATTTTTTAGAAAATATCAAACACGTTTTTCCAATCATCTTTTTATCTTACATACACAATTACTTAAATAAATTTTCAAAACTGTTACAGTGATACTTTTTAAAAAATACCTCTGAAAATAACTGTATAAAATATCTATCAATCTAATTTTGCTTGCTTCCATCTTTGATTACACTGGTTTTTTTATGTCAATAATGATATAGGATGAAGAGACTAGGTCAACATCTTCTATCTAGTCTGACCTGGCCAAATGATTTGTTAATTGAATTTAAGGGGTCCAATGCATTAAAAACAAAGCTAACATATTAGTTAATGAAATTTCTATAGTTTGAGCATTAATTCATCGTATCACTTTCCATGTGCAACTAGACACTATCATCATCCAAGATCATGCTGTGTTTTGCTTATGATTTTTTTAGGACTTTGAAATTTGTTGTGTTGTCTCTGTCGAAGTTAAATTTGTTAAATAATTAGCCAAATTGCTAGGTAAATATGTACTGAATTTCTGAGTTATTGACCTTAACATATTTTTTTTATAAGCATTCCTATTTGTCTTTTTTTTTTTTTGACTAAACTACGTAAATTACTTGCAATAAGCAAAAATAGGTTAAATTGAGAGAGAACAAATAGGGAAGGGAGTTTGAGCTTAACTTTATTTTCTTTTTTGGATTTTTTTTTTTTTTTTTTTTTTTGTGATTGTAAAATTACAAATTTACACGTACGAAGTTCGTATGCAGTGGAGACAAAGGTTGGACCCCACATAATGGTTATTAACTGCTTATTGGACGGGGCCCACTTGCAAGACCTGCATAACACTGAATCATTCCTCTTTGGCGATTTTAGTTTTTTTTTTTTTTTTAAACATTTTTTCCCCAGAAAATTTTTCCTAGATTCCTGTACTTTCTAGATTTCCACTTTCGTACGCAAGCCAGAAGCTGACACAAGATTTCTGGTCTCCCCATAGTGAAATTCCCAAACTACCCATCCCTGTTGAAACTGAATTTCCACTATTACCCCGGATTTCGTCCTAGATTCACGAAATTGCTTCAATATTCCCACATGTTTACTTCGATAAACTCGAGAAAAGTGACCAAAATGTCCACCTCAAGGACGTCGAGGGGAAGGGCTATTTCGGTGAAATAAGTGGTTTTGTGAGGATAATTATGTCATTTTATCACCTGTGTATCTACGGAAGGAGCTGGCCATGAGCTGGAGATCGCCCTGCCAGCTGGCCCATTCAGGAAAACCCTAGAGTTTTACACTGGCGTCCAGCGAAGCAGATGACGGAAAACGTAACGGCGTTTATTTCTACTCCATGAATATTCAAGATTCTTGAAGATTATTCCGTTTATTATTGACGATCCGTACGGGATAACTATGGCGACAGCAAGGAAGAGTAGCCACCATCCTGTGGTGGCAGGAGCGTGGAATGATGACCGAGCGATCCTACCAATTGCTGCCAGGTCATCAAGATTCACTGCCCATATTAATCAGGTGCTTTTGAGGTTCACAGTAAATGTTTGGGGAGATTGTATTTGCCACGTGAGAGGCCAAATGCCCATTCACTTTATAAATTGGGTAATCTGTTCCTCCCCCCCCCCCCCCCCCCCCCCAAAAAAAACTCTAAATTTTACAAGAAAAATAAAAAAGGGGAGGGGGAGTAGAATTAAAGAGCCTCATGGTTATTTATTAACTGTCTACCTTTCTTTCTTTCTTTTTTTTTTAGCCGATCAAACCTACATTATCGTTATGGTAAAAGGGGAATTAGTGTCGGATACGATTGGTGTCGGTGAGATTTGAACCTCCAACATCTAGGTGGAGTTATAGAGCTCTAATCGTTTGATAGTATTTACTAATGTTTCTGTTAACTTATTACAATTTAGGTCTTGGCGACACATAATTTAGTTTGAGTATCAAAAAATATAAATATTTTTGAAATCCTATTCTATTACAAATATAGAATATAAATATAAATATAAATGTAAACATAAATGTATAATATAAATATTGAAATATGGGCTTAATTGGCCTGGCCTAAATGAGTTTATCCAGTAGCTAAATAAAGTACAATTATTAAATTAAGCTAATAATTGCAAATAACATCAAATATATGATGGATGGAGACTTGGGACTCATTATCCATATTTAAAATCAGCTGATTCTAATCAGTTTTGAGTTGCTGTTGCTTATGTTTGACGCTTAGTTTTAGCTAATTGTAACCTGAAAAAGAAAATGACAATGAGAAACAGTCAAACAAGAACCACTTGTGAAAGCAATTTTGAATAATTTGAAGCAAAAACAAGAAAGGTTTCTTGACCTATATGATAATAAAATGCTAGTTTGAAAAACAGGGTGTTCGACCGATAGCAAAATGTTTCCACTCATCCCAGCAATTTTTGGTTAGCCATTCAACCATATATTAGGTAACGTTTTGTCATAAATATATATGTGCATTTTCATCAGTGTCAAAGTTATTTATTAACCGCTGGGGTTGAAAGTCAGCAAACCTCATTCACTTTATTGTTGCACCAATAAATTTCACCATTTATGAACATGCACTAGCGGTTTTTCTTTATGTTTCTCAAGTACAAGTATACAACACACGGATTATTTTAAATACACGGCTGAAGGACCATTCTCATAATTTCAATGATTGAGCCATTTCAAGACACTTTCATTTCAAGCCAGAAATTCAACGATTGATTGTTGTGTTGGCTCCGACCGGATGGTTATTTTTTAAGATGTTTTTTAAGAAATATTCATGTAGCACTTTAAAAATTCTTCTTGATAAATTTGTTTGCGAGATAAAAAGTTGATTGAAAAACGTATTTAAAATTTTAAAAAAATATCTTTGAAAAACACAACCAAACAAATATCGCAGACTTTCAAAAAATAGGAACATCTTCAATTATAAAATTGATAACAAAGACATTCACTCTCAAGTCTGAACACAACACATTCGTACTTTTCACGACCCATGAAAGCACTTGTGCCAATAAATTCGTTTGGTTTATAGTTTTTAATGTCTGTGTAGTTTGACAAATTCAACATCTTCATGGGATTTCAAAAAACCACTGGCTTGAGTTACAAGTAATATAAAATGGCTGTTCAGTAAGTTACGCTGTACCTTTCTGTTTTTGTCAAACAATTACTAGTTTATATTTGTCTTCTAGTGCAAGTGCTAGAAAAACCATGACAAAAAATAATAGTAGTATGATTTTAATTTTGACATGGTGACAAAGTGATACTGCAAAGCAGAAAAGTGTTGAAATTGTAGGGTATGTGATGGATAAATGACACTGATTTTTAACCGTTCGAAACCCAAAATACTGTTTTCTTTTTGTATGGTAGTGGATTTGTCAACCCTCACGAGGACTGTCGGTGTATAAAATCAAGTAAACAGAGAAAGGAATAAATATAGAATTTCAAATTCATGGTTATTTTCTTGTTGCTTTTGTTGCAACTTCAAGTCTAAACCAAGTGTTTTTTTTTTTTATAATAATAAGGGTGATTTGTTTTAGCTCATTTTCGTGAATATAGCGGTAAATTCTAGTCTACTAATGAATGCAAAAGTTTAAAGGACAAGGAAACAAACAATGTATATATTCTTAGTTAGATATATTTTGACTATCTATAGTCACAATAAACAATGTATGTATAATCTTAATTAGTTGGTTGCCTAAGATTACTTTTGCATGTTGTTAACAAAGTAAGCAAGCATAAACCTAGAAAAAGAAATTGACAAGAAGGATTAGATTATCATTAGCCACGAAAACTCAACTGAACCAAACACTAGTATTCTATGAAGAATGATGTATTTATTATAATTAACACCTTATCTATGGGTAATATGAATGATGAATTATTGAACACTTTTTCTTCTCTACTTGCTTTTGTTTACTTCTGGCATCCTGTGATTTTATGTTGGATGAAAACGACCTGAGTCATGAATTCATGATTTCTTCTTTGACACTCAGATTTGCATAATGTAACCAAAATTCAGTTGAAGTCTTAGTTGATTCCTATTATTACCCTAACAAAGAACATGTATAATCCAATTATCATCATTGTAAAATTATTCAATAGCGGTCTTAAACATGCTCTCGTGCGCGCGCACTGACAGACAGAGAGAGAAAAAATAATATAGTTATATTTGAAGTTAAGGTTATTTATAAATTACATGGGAACAATTAAGCAAATAATGATTCGGGAGATTGTTTGAATTTTGGGGTTTCCCATTGTAACTACTACATTACCAAGTTTGTGGGACATAATTTCTAGGGAAAGAGGGAAAGTTCATTGTACAAAGCCCAAAAATTGGTCTCCTATTGGGCACTGTAAAGTCTACTTAGGAGTGGTAATTTTTGATACGATCCGAAAACTCAACATGAATCTAACCAGAAAATAACGGGTTTGGGTTGGAGGTTCGCAGGTTAGCGGGTTGGGTCCGACTAACCTGCGAAGGAAAACAAGTCGGGTCGACCCACGAACCCGGAAAAAAAAAAAAAACTAAACATTTTGTAGATTTGTTTTACCCATTCACATGCAAACACAAATTCAATTCATTGGATAATTAATCAAGTAAATTGTAAGAAAAATTAAGACCTAGATTAGATTTATGAAGAGTAAGTTGTAAGAGGAATTAAGTGTATATTAGTGAGTGATTTTGATATTAGTATGTGCAAAAAATATGTTTGATCATTTTTTTGTATGTGTGTTTTAATCTCTTTTTTTTTTATTTTCTTTCCTCTGTTCTTCTTCTTCTCCTTCCTCTTTTTTTTTTTTTTTGTTGACCCTCCAACCCATTTCGGGTCGTGTTCTGGTTGACTATTTTCGGATTGGCGAGTCAGTTTGAGTTGACTGTTATATTTGGGTCTCAACCCAACCCGCCAATCCAACCGTTGCCACCTGTAAGTATACTACTACCATCTGCACTAGAAACAGTATGACCACCTTCTCTTTCTGGATTAAATATAGTGCATTCATGTGACTTTGTAACATAAAATATGGTTTAAGAGATAGGAAATGGTATATTATATGATTACAACGACAATTAAATTTCAATCAGTATAGCGCTTTAGCTGTTGGACAGTTTCTTAGAAATAAGGTCATGTTTTTCTTCAAAAACTCCTGTTCATGAATCATGACGCATCATTGGTCAAATTGCTCAGGGTTTCATAATATCCTTTTTTTATTTTGAATTTTTTAAGTTTAGTTTTATCAGAAATGCTATATCATTGCACCGTTAGTCAACACATATCTAAGCTAAATGCCCAATGCTTTATGCATTGGGTCATTATATTAAACGAAACCCATAATAATCATACTTTAGTTTCCCGTAGGTTAGTTATTAGAGCCAAGATGAGTGCGTTTTATTGATGGACAATTACTTTTATTATCGTGTTTTAACAAATTTTCCTCTTTAATTATATAAGTTTAAAGTATATGTGAGAATTTTCCATTCCAGCAAGATCGGCCCCTCTATGTGACCAGTAATAAGAGAAGAGGGCAGACCATGTGGTTAATTGCGATCACATTCACAAAGAACATGGATGGCAAGTTTCTCCGCCTTTCACATTTACTCACGTGCTTCTTATTATAGAAACCTAAGGACGGTGGTGTTGTCTTAATGTTTGATTCTTCACAATGCGAAGACATTTTCATGCAGGGATGGCAATTTCTGACACAATCTAAAAACACAACATGAATCTAATACAAAAATAATGGATTTGGATTAAATCTTGGCCGGTTTGAGCTAGAATTAAGACGAACTAGACTTACTCACCAAACAAATAGGTCAAGTTCGGATCAAAATCGGATTGACTCGTCTGACTCGAGAAACCAAACAAATAAGTCGGGTTCGGGTAAGAAACTGAATTGACCTATTTGACCTAGAAAGAATAATACAAAAAAAGAGATTTAAGTGAGGATAAATATGTGTGAAGTTATAGGTTGATAGGTCAAGCCGCTACCTGCCAACGCATTTCAAGTCGTGTTCAGGTCAAGCATATTGACCAGTTTCGGGTTAACGAGTCAGGTTGGGGACGGATTAACGAATCAGGTTAAGGTCAACAAATTTTCTATTATACTTGGGTAACCTGACGTGCCAACCTGTTACCTGACCGATTGCCACCCATTTCATATATTAATTGAACTTTCATAGTTCTAAGATATTAATTACATAATATAGCATATTCTTCTTAGTAAATTCAATCCACGACACATAAATTGGTCATATTTCAATACTAAGAACAAACTAATACTGTAATCGAATTGGAACATATGTTTTTGAAAAAGATGCATTTTGAATAATCCAACCATTGCCCTTGGTTAGTGGATAAGATTTATTTATCACTTGCTATAAACACAGAAGTTATACTTGTCCTAGGATATAATATTAGATTATGACATGAAAAACCAAGTTCGTATTCTTTTCCTTTTGTACTTTCCCCCTGGTGTGATGTGAGGGAAGGTGCCCCTAATCATATGCTACTGCTTGAACATGCCTTACCTAGCATAGGGTATAAAGTATAAAACCTATATTTGTCTGCAGTAATAGTGATATGGGATATTTGATACAAGCCAGCATTTCATCCTCGTATTAGCAAAAGACTACGAGGATATAGGCATTAATCTGATCTTCTATATGCTGGCATTTTGTCGCAACTGGCATAATTCCATGGAATAATTGTAGACTGTAGCCATACACCATAGCATTCTGTGGACAATTTAGACTGTGAATCAGTCTGCATTACAGTTCAACTAATCAAATCCATGAATTAAGATGGTATAATTCATCATTTAGGCAAACTAGCTGGCGCATTTATTCTTTCACGTTCCTAGCTAGCTATGCTGAAACAAAACTAATTTACTAGTAAAAGAATGGGACATCAAGCCATAATTCTTGAACTACCACATTGTCTGCAAAATGTGATGAACTACACGAAACTATTGGTCTATTTCTACTGTTTAAATGGCCCGTGTCTCCTTAGAAGTTTTTTGTTTTGTAATGAATTTGATGTAACAAGGCCACGGAATCCCTTTTCATGTTATCATAATTTTGAAAAACTTCCATAGGAGAGGTCAAGACTGAAGATTGATGGATAAGATGGAGCACAAATGCTCAATCATAGTTCATCACATGCTACCAAGTCCCATCCACAACAAAGGCAAGGAAGAAAAAGTGGAAATTAGAAGGCTAAAAATTCTCATTTTATTTTACATTTTTTTTCTACAAGTTCTTGGTGTTGTGTGTCGGAAAATCAAGAATTTGGAATGGCAGAGTTGCGTAAAATGTTCAATCATTTTTCTGAACTGGGAAGAAGTGCTAGTACAAGATGAAGTCAAGAATTTAGAATGAGGTTTCTATATTTGGACAGACATTGCTGTTTTGAAACGTTTTTAAGCATGATATAATATTTTTTTTAAATGTGATATATGTGAGATAAAAATAGTTGAAAATATGAAAAAGTTATTATAGTTAATGTGCAGAGCCCAGAGGATATTATTCTAAGAAAAAGGAGTTTTCCAATCAATTTCATTATTTTTGAAAATTTAAAAGTATTCACTAATATGTTTTCCGATCATTTTATTATTTTTCCAATCAATTTTTTTATCTAATGTGCATCAAATCTGAAAAATTAATACAGTATTATTTTATCAAAAACATTTAAAAAAACACAATCTAAACTAAGACATTTACAATTACCTAAATTCCTCTCTGACTAGTGTGCGAGAGGGCCCAAAGGTGTATTATGTTGAGAAGAATATTGGTGTGCATTATTAGTTAATCAGCTCACATTGCATGCAGCTAGCCTGTTTCCACTTTTTGTGTCACTCGTACACAATTTTTACATTCCGAAAAGGACATCCAAATCAGCTTTTTTAAACCTTAAGCTTACTTAGCCCACAGATTAACAGTGAAAAACCCACCAAACCTATCTATTTTAATACACTAATCATGACACATGAGTAGTCTAAAACACAAAATGCACTCAAAACGGCATAGTTTCAGCTAACATTTGAAAGTTCCAAAGGTCTGATCTGCCATGTGATTAACATAAAAGGGAACCGGAGGAACTTAGAATGTCTCGAGTTTTACAACCTCAGAATGTGTAAGAGAGTACGAATTTTAATATTAAATTTTTTAAGGATTTTGCTGACCCAACAATCATGGGCTAAGAACCCACCATGTTCATCACATGAGAGAGACAGAGATGATGTTGGACTTTGAAGTTTTAAATATGGAAAGGGTGATGAATTTTCTCCTTCGTATTTGCTGTAAAATTTGTCCTCAAACGTGCGGGTTCAGTGCTCACTTTTTTAACCTATATTCAAGATTTCGTGTCTTATTCCTATTTATCTGCCATGGTGCATTGTTACATTGTCCCAAGTACAAAATCTATCTTAAAAATTGCTATTGTTTACACATGATTTTTGCCCTTTTGGTGGAGATAGTGATTGTAAACGTGCATTGGAACACAAAATATACATTAACAACAGTTGATATACGGGTCGTGATAGTGCGTACGATGAATTTAGCACAGAATATAAGAAACAATAATTGATGTACATAATTAATGTGACATCGTAAACCGTCACTTGAGGGTAAACTAGTTGTATCTTAACAATTTGGTTTATAGGCAAAAACTCGTACAGGTGAACTTTGTGCATACTTCTCTGAAGTGATCCCACGAAAAGGTTATGGTCTTGAACAGGCAGAGAAATGGTGCAAAAAGAAGCAAGAACTGCAAAACAAGACGGTGGCAGGTAAATGGTTAAGCCCGATGTGAGTACCGAATCTTTATTATCTCGTACTGTTTCTCAATGCAAGAGTTAGTGGATAAGAAGGAAGGAGAGTTTGTCACTCACTGTGCTGCAAAAGAACACGTGATGACCACATGGAAATGGAAGAAGAACCATGATTTCTGGGGGGACTATTTGCACCAGTACTGTGGAATCTTTTTCAAAAGCTTGTATCAATGTATATAGTAGAGACATATATATATATATATATATATATATATATATATATATTTGTCTTCTGATGTTTCTAACCTTATCTTTCTTCCCTCAAAGAACATGCATCCTTTTGTAGCCCTTTTCATCTATCTTTTTTTCTTCAATTCTAACCTCCCAATCAATTAAGGTCCCCCATTTGCCAGTTCTAATTCTGAGCAGTCAGCGATGGCCTCATTGTTTGTTCATTATAGTTGTTCCTATGTGAAAATTCTGATCTTGAAATAGTACTTCTTTTGGCAGATGGAGATGTTTACATGCTTCATCGAACAAAATTACACAGCACACTACAAAAGTCTGAACTGTGTGATCCCCGGTCTAAAGCCTTTAATAAGTAGACACTTTACGTAGGCTGGGGCAAAAATTAACATGATGGAATGGATAAAAAAACAAAAGGGAACACCCTGCCTTGTGTCCTTTATCTATTGCTAATATTTGTCCATCAAATTTGCTTCCCATGCTAGTGAATTTATGGCAAGCATTGTGGAATTTTAACCATTTTCATTCAGCACACGAATCATCTTGTAAGAACATAACATTTCACATAATATTAAAAAATTCATTGTGTATTTGGCATTTAGCCGACACATTCTCCTAGGTTAATGACATTCATGTTGTGAAAAAGGAAATACAGTAAAATAGAGGGACTGAGCATCACATTTTTGTATGCCTCGAAGTCCTATTGGTTTCTCAAGAAAATATGTACATTAGACATTGGAAACAATCAACTTTCAGCGTGGGCTGTCGGATTCTAGCATTTTTATGGAACCAGAAAGACCATGTGAAAATTTCAAACAAGTATGCTATGACTTAGAAAATCAGAATGTTTCAAAGAGGTGAAGCTCAAAAGGGTAAATGTTACGGATCACAAAATTCCATGGCAAAATCAGACACGGTAGATAATGTCTGTCGGACTTACCACATTACCTTTCCTCCTTCAAAGGTGTTCAATCGATTTTTTTCTTTTTTCGATTTATCCAAAAAAGATACAAAAGCAAACACCCCTTTAAAATATGCATAACTTTTTGCCTAGGTTCAAGAATAATTTATAAGCAAATTCTTAGTTTTCCTTGTGATTTCCAAAATAATTATTAATTAAACATTGTATATTATTTGTCTTAGTGCGTAAGTTGTACTTATTCCATACAACTAATATGAATTATCAGTCTAACATTAGGTTACAGCTTGTCCGTGTTTTAAAATTGTGTGCAACCCAAAAAATGTTGTAGGTTCAAATGTTTAATAATACTTTTATCTTAAAGCATCTGTGTCACTCCTTTTTTTATCTTTATTTTTTTCTGTGAAAAGCTTCTCCCTTTCCCTTCAATTTTTTATTGGTCTCATTTTCTTCTTCTTAACCTTTAGCTAAATATAATCTTAGAATTTTTTTTAGCATAATCCACATGCAAATCCTTATTGTGCCAGGTGGGGATTCAGCCCCCAAGCCTATTTAGTAGGGGAGCATTGGATTCCTGGGAGAGACAGAGGGGAGGTGGATGACTTTCCAAGCATTTGATAAATGTTGTATTAATATGTAACTTTCCAATGCCCTCCTCATATGTGGGCTGTGAATGCGATGAATATTTTGTCCTTGGCAGTTTTATGTGAAGTCACTGTTTGTCATCCAATCAATTTCTTCGGCACATATCTGAATGTTTGTTTCTTCGCTCCACTTCTTTATTTCAAGATGCCTTCTCACAAACCTTTCTTTATACATTAAACTTGAATTTTCAGTCAGTGAGCAAATGTGCTAATAGTATTCATCAAAATAATGGACATTTATATATGTAGTCTTGTAGAAAGTGGCAGAGATCAGATGCCAAATGATGGTCAGATGCCTAGTATTATTGTATTTGAAACCTTCCCTCTATCTGTTTATTCATTGATTTATTAACTCTTGATAACAAATGTGCAGGATTATAATGAAGTGTCTACTTCTGACTACATGAATTCTCATGCAAAATCAGTACACCTAACTAGTCTAGTTTACATTATTGAGTAATCCCATGAAGACTGTCACATCTTATTGTTATTATTTTACAAACTCTTATTCTTATGTTTTTCACAATTTGAGGTACCATTAGTCTTAGGGTCATGTATATGTTTTTCACAATGTGTGTTTATTTATTTTTCTTACGGATTGAGAGAGATGAGAGCAGCTGCAAGAACACGTGATGCCCATTTGATAATTAATCAGAGTAAGCAACTGTCTTGGAGACTTTGAATTGTGGACATGATCTTTGACAGCCAAAACCACCCCTCAATCCTCTAACTTCTCAAATAGTAAAAGGAATCTCGAGGGGGGTTGTCAAGTTGCCATGGCAGAGAACAGACTGAAGCTTGCATAGCACCACAAATTGAAATAAGGTCACGTTGCAATTTGCATGTACGAATGAGTAGACACCCACACAAGGCCATACCTTGGTTGCAATGTTTCATAAGTAGCCATTATTGTCACATACTTTTGTGGATTAGGTCAGTGATGGACCACTTATGTAAGAGACTATGGCGTTGAAAGGGAAAGAAGAAAGGAAAGAAAAAAACAAATAGGCCAAGTATGATCAAGTTCTTTTATTTATTTCCTTTTATAGCTTTTGGTCATCACTAATATAATTTCAGTTGGGGGAATCACCTTTCCAGCTGCAGAATAGTCATCAATTTCTACTGTACAAAGAATTCATTAAGCAAAGCCATGCCCTTTAAATATATGTTTGAATCTAATCAATTTAGTGGCATAGACAAAGTAGGTTCTCGTGAAGTTTACCATTGCATAATGCACCTATATGTTCCATCCATTCCTTAGTGCCAACAATCATACTTTTCATTTCACCAGGATTCTTGATTTCTCGCATTTTCAAATCTTACGTTGTATTTATATTGAATTTCCCTTTGCTTTCATGTTAGCAAAATTCATAACAATATTACGGTATGTTATAACTGTTGTTGTTAATTACGTAATTTTTAGTGAATAATTTTCATTAATTATCGAATTTATTGTGTTAGTATTATTGTTTTTATCTTACCTAGAAGATTACCTTGGCTTGAACAAAATATGAGAAACTTCTACAAATTTTTTTAGAGAGGATTGATTAACTATTTCAATTGTTGAGGGCTAAGGGATAGGTTAACAACGAAATTATCAACCCAAAAGCGGGGGAGGAAACAAAAAAAAAGAGAGTGCTACCGCAAAGGGCATTAAAGGAATTATGTCTAGCCTCGGGGGTTTGATATAACAACTCGGGACGCTGGGCCAATTAACTTTTCTGGCCCAACGCTAAAAAAAAATCTTCAATGAGGCCCACAAAATTGAACCCATTTGCTATAATAGCCTTCAGTAGCAGTCCTTCATCAATACAGAAATCATTTCCTAAAAACTTACTTCAAAGACAGTCATCTTCTCATGGTTGGAAGCTTTATTTCTTCATGAGTGCTAGCTACTTCACCTTTTCGCCAATTTGGAAGTTAAAAAAACATCAATGATTTAGTTAATTATGAGAAAACAACAAATTCTGTTATTCAACATAAGGGGACAAAAGAGATGGCAAAGCATTCATTATGTTATGAGCCCAAAACTTTTGAGTGCAAACTTTTCACCAAATAGATTAGGTGCCAGGTTTTTTTTTTTTTTTTGGTCAACACAGTAGGTATCGGGTTTTGGACTCACTAATCCCACTATGCTCTAGGCAGGACGGGCCCCCCACCGATACTCAAGGAGTTTAACTACGAGGAATTGAACCGGGTCAACCGGGATGATGACCCCTTTATGAACCAGGCGATCCTCCCTACGAGGGCCCACCCTGCCTAGGGCAAAATTGTTAATGACATCAAACTTCTTAAAGGGGTGGCAATATGTGTAGTCATTTGGTAGCAAAATTTGCTACTAATCTCTTGTACGAAACTAGGTGGAAGGTAACTTCCTGGTGCGGGTAATATAATCCGCACAATGTGATTCACTGGCAGTTGCCAGAAATGTGTAATTAATTTTTGTAATGTATTGAGCATATATAAAAGTTGACCTTTTGACCAAAAAAAAATCAGGTCAAAATTGTGAAATGACGCACATCACTAGTTTTCAGCTATTTTATATTAACAATATTTGACCTTTATTACATTCACTG
This sequence comes from Mitragyna speciosa, assembly GCA_024721245.1. Lineage (NCBI taxonomy): Eukaryota > Viridiplantae > Streptophyta > Magnoliopsida > Gentianales > Rubiaceae > Mitragyna > Mitragyna speciosa. The sequence goes on from CM045567.1 coordinate 20,864,433, forward strand.
GGGATTATGTACATGGATCTGAAAATATGTACTGGTTCAAGAGGCAAAAAATTCAAACATTGTATTTGAAAAGATGGTGGAAACTTCCGCAGACTTGAAGTTTACAATGCAGTTCTTGGTCAGACAGAAGTTTTAGATTTTACACTATTTTCTCATGAAATACAGGACTTCAATTGTTCCTATACTTTGATACTTCATTTTGAAGTGGATCATGTGCATTATGTGTAGGCAAATGTAAGTTCAGACACCAATTTGTTGTACTAGAATTCTCACAATCTCCTTCAAATATCAACTAATTATAACAATTATTGCAAAATTTAATAGGTAACGCTTTTAATAACTCATAGTTTGACATATCTTAGAATCACTAACTACCAAAGGGTCGAGGTCGACTATGACCTCATCCATAAAAGAAGTACAAATGCCTGTACTCATTCATCGGCATACAGGTTCACAAAATCCAGTAAATAGATTGCCAATTCACCCGGTAACAAGGGAGCATATCATAATCTTTTAATTGTCACTATAGGTACAGAGACTACAGGGTATTACAGTTAATGTAATCCAGTAATGATGTTTCTATGAACTAACAAGAAGGTAAATAATTGGTCAATAATGTTTGTATGATGTAATTAAGACAACAAATTGCACCTCGAGGGCAAATTTTGTGAACCGGCTGCAAAATTGGATTCCTATGGAAGCGTTTCAACAGATTAATGAATCTGAGTAGTGCAAAGGTGCTAATCATCGTCATCAGCCTCTACAGTTGGGCTCTTTGAACAAATTTCTTGTGCATGGAGTTCCAGTAGTTTCTTCTCAGGCTCACAAAGTCCTGTAAGACAAATGCCATAAATATCATATAACCAGCTGAAATATATAAGGTATTGCTTCGATGTAATGAAAGCCAAGAAGGGCAGGAAAGGACAATGAAATATACAAGATATCCATTTCAAAGGAAATCTTGGATGAATTTGAACCATCTCGATAATCCTGGAAAGAATTGAAACATTTTTCCAAAATGCGGAACATATTATCCCAAGTATCATGCAAAAGCACAAATAACCACCCAATTCAAAAGGCTCATATACTTTCCGAACTCGTGCAAAGAATAGCAAGATGATTGTCCTAAAAGTATTTCTTGGGAGTTCAGTTTGTATAAAAGTGTTTTTTAAAAATATATTTTTTAGAAACTTCACACATGTTTTCCAACCAACTTTTTATCTCACATACACATTTGTCAAAAAGAATCCTTGAAACTACTACAGTAACGTTTTAAAAAAAACACCCTAAAACAATCATCTCGATGCAGCTGACCCTGGTGCAACCCCCAAGCCCATTCTCCTTTTGCAAAAAATTCGCTTGTCATAAATATTGGTATTATTAACTAATCTATCTTTGGAGAACTGCCAGATGAAGGATTCTTGAATAATGGACTTCAAGGTGAAAAAACCAGAAGCCCACTTTGGTTTAACATGCAGCATGCAAGAGAAAGATGACGAAATATCAGCATAGATTATTTACACTATCCGGTTTGTTTATCTACCACTAAACATCTAATGAATTTAGTGCTCGCTGCAGGTTATCTGAATGCAAGCTGTACTAAAAATGATTTGGATAGACAAACCTGAACACTTCGGAATGTCCCACACAGCAATAGAGGAGGAAGTACACTCTGCTTGACATAGCAGCTTATTGTTCTCATGGTTGACATTCATTGCAAGCATCCAAGCACCAATTGTAACATCCTCATTGCTAAACATCCGAAAACTGTGAATTTCATGCAAAAAGAAACATTATATTATAAGCCATGAATATGCTTCTTGGAGAGAATTTTTTATTTTGCCAGCAAGCCTGAATGAGGAGATGCTTAAAAAATTAGAGGCAATAAAATTTTCAAAAGAAACTACACATGGTTCTACACTTCAGAATTTCACTCCTTAGAGCAAACATTGCTAAAACAGAATTCACCACATCCAAGACTGCAAAAATAAAAAGCACAAACAAAAATGGAAAAGGAGTATTGTATTCAATGTCTTCCTCTCTTGACAACAGCCATTCTGAATGCTGAGCATACTTTTGCTTGGCACGTTACGGGTTCTCCTCATAAAAAATTTTGTTGAATAACTTGGTGTCCTATAGCTTGGGTGGCAAGTCCAGTAAAAGCCCCCTTTTCCTTAAATTTTGTCCACATCCTGATTCTGATCAAACCTTAGTAACTCTAACTAGAAGAGGGGGGGAAAAAAGGAGCTATTGGATGGCAAAAGATCTGGGAAGGATTAGATGTATGTAATCCTATTCCAGCTTATACAGGGAAAAAATCAGGAACAGAAAGCAGATATCACAAATCTGAAGAGCTTTGTTTGGTCGATTATAGAAGTCAGCCTCTTGGTGTTTCCTTTGGCCAATCGAAATGCAGAACTAGAAATCCTCAACAAATGAATGTAGGAATACTTTTGGATAAATCCTTATATTACTCATTTGAAAGTCTTATTCATTGGAAGAACAACATAGACAAAGCGCATTATTAAAATTACGAACCAACACAGAGAGAGAGAGAGAGAGAGAAGAGAAGCTTACCTGTTGTTTCTTAGAGCAACCAAACTTGCGACAACATCCGCCGATAGAGCATAAAGTGGACCGTAAGCATGAAGAAAGTATTCTTTTCCAAGGAGATGGCCTAGGGGCTCATACCTGCACAAGAGAAATATCTGAAAACCTTATAGTAATAATGCGAAAAATACAAAATAAAATTGGTTTTGAATTTGGTCATTGACACCTTTCTTCTCACCAATCAATTTTTGCAGAAAGGAACAAGCTCTACTGCTACTATTACTTGATATTACTAAGACGATAGCCTCACTTCTCTGAACAGGTAAGGAGCAGTATAACTTATTACCTTCTAAAGGATATTCATGCTCTTAGGTCTGAGCATGGAACAACTATGTCCTGACTCGACTCAACTAAAACACTTATCCATGGTACCCAAGGTGGCAACATGTATCCTTTACTTCCATTTTGTGCTATTCACTTCTATATTTATGTGAAACAACATACTATTCCATCTTTTTCATCCACACTATTCTTGATCTACCGCTCCCCTATTCGTGGAGGAAGGTCTGGATCGAAACCCAAATAAATTTCCAAAATATAAGCAACACAGTCCTAAATAGTAATTCATATTATTATAACTAAATCTTGTTAGTGATAATAACTGGGGTTGGGTATCTGTTCTCCCCTTGTCACTCACAATCCATATGACATGTTCTTCAATCTGAAACCAGTAAAACGCCTACAGAATCTAATATAGGTGTTATAATGCAGAGAGGTTGGCAAGATCTCAAATGCATGTGAAATAGAAGTTTTTGCTCAAGGATTTTTATTATGTTATTAGTATCCGTTTTTTCCTTTTTTGGTCCATTAATGGTTACACATGCAGACGTGAAAGCATGTGATTGGCAACAATATTTGTCAAGAAAACACAAGAAAGATAACAACCACTGAAGTAATAATCATGACAGTTGCAAACACTAACCATTTCAGCTTTGGATCAGTAAAAACTGGACCTTTCTTCATGCATCCCAGATAGGTTTGAGAATGAGAACGCTCCTTAACCAAGAGAAGAGAGAGGCGATCTGTTTAATGTGGAAACAAAGAATATAGAACCGCAAAAAGAAAATAAATTAATAAACTAAAGAAAATTAAAATAAAAGTGTAAAACCTTGAGCATAGACTAGCACAGAGCCAATTACCTGGTCTCAAATATATGTCATCATCTGCTTTAACATAAAACTCAGCATCATAAAGTGCATAAGCAACTTTGAAGAAAGCTAATCTGTAATAGAGTCACACATCAATGTAAATATCACCTAATAAAACAAATGACTAGATTATAATCAGCCAGCACTAACGTTTTGTATGGGAGCTTACTATACTCCTCTTCAATATCCAATAGCATGAAATCATCATACTCAGCTACCTCCCTCTGAAGCTCTGACATCTTTGATTTATCACTAGTCCTACCAATAACAAATCTAAACACCAATCCCGTTGCTTCTTCTAACCTGCAATCCATTTTAAAAGACTAATTAGCAATTGCATGGGATATTGGATAATGAGAGTGAATATTTGTGTGCACTGTAAAGCATAATTGACGGGCCAATGCAAATCAATCTAGAGAACTACAATAAAAGTAAGAGCAAAACTATGAGTGCAAGGCCAATGCAAAATCAACTTTCAGAACATGCTCATCTGTGCCACGGCTGCTGAGAAGTAGCATTTGTAAACCTAAATGTTAATATGGCCATTTCCAACCATTATACATCCCCAACTTCGGACTAAAAATGCTAATCTGCATGGCATCTCGTGTGATCCTTCATATATTCAAAGAAAGATGGCAACAAGAAAACTGATGGAATCTTATGATTTGTTCATTTCCAAGCCTATCCAAACACCAAAACCTGAACTTTTTTGAACTGCACCGTCCTACTTGATGACCGTTCTTTGATCCAACTCAGGATCATTCGCAACTTTCAACTTCCATATCCAAATAAACATATGTTCAACAATAAGGTGCTTCTGGAAAGTTATCCTTCAGTTCCTTAACAATTTTACAATCTAATTACACTACCAGTACCTTAAAAATGACAATTTTACTAAACGATCTCACATGCCGCACAATTTTTTAAAAAAATAAATAAAAACACTTCGCTGAGATTTCCACAATTACAACCCAAGTAAACTTCATAAATGAAACTAAAATGCATTGTGCGGCTAAAACCACCATCCACGGGAAATCGACAGTAAACACCCCCACCAACACCTCGAACAGAACAGAGTGAATCAAAGCACACATTCCTTTCAATCCAATTAATTAAGAATAAAACTCCTAAGAGATTACATTCCGCCTCGAGGCCGACTTTTCCGTTAATCGCTATAATTAAGACTAAGGCCTAACAGATCAAATCTCCATACATGAAAAATTTCCTTAAAAAACAGTTACTTCCTATAAAGCATAAACCGCAACTAGAATAGGCAAAATCATAAGCATCAAGGCATAACTTCAGCTACAAAAGCATTTTAACGAAAACCCGGTGCAAGCAAAAACAAGATCTCATGATGAAAATTTCATTGAAGAGAAAGCTAATGCATTTATATACCGTTGAAGACCTTGATGATCCGAGGGAAACCAAGTCCGGCGCAAAGCACGACGGCGACCGGCGGATCCGAACCCAGTTTGAACTCCCACAAAGCCCATAACTTTAGACCTCTTTTGCCCTCCATTTGGATTCCCATTAGCTCCATTTTGACTACTAGTGCTACCAAAACTATTTCCACTATTTGTTCTGTCCCAAACCACAGAAACTGTGATGGGCTTAGCATATTTACAGCTATATCCCAACCCCTGCTTGGAAAATGCTAGGAATCCGAGAAAAAAGCCGGCGAGGCCGACGACAAAACAGAGGATCAGGACCGTTGCTCTCCGGGATTTGGATGGTGAAGGCCGGGCATTAAAGAATTTGGGAGACGAAGGCATAGCTTTTCAAAAAAAAGACTCAGTTTTTCTTTCAAAAATACCAACAAAAATCCAATCTTTGAGTTTCTGGTAAAAAGAATTATTGGTTTTTCATAAAAATGGAACTTGGATGTGGGTTTCTGAGGAATTTGTTGATGGAACAACAGAGTTGTGTTTTCATGGCAGAAAATGGATTGTCGGATACAAATATGTATGACTGTGTGTTTGTAGGCGTTTTAGTGCGTGTTTCTGTGAGCGTTAACAGCAACTGAATAGAATGGGATTTGTTGTTTATTATTTGAGATGACGATATTAATTCTCGTCAGATGCAGAACTATTTTATTTTCTTTTCCATTAAGAATTTGGGACTGTTGGGTTTGCTCTTTTGCATTACTAAAGAATTAGGACTAAATACACTATTGGTCCGTTGAAATTAAAATTGAAGTATATTAGTAGATCAGAAATACACTACTGGCTCATTTAACGAGGGTCCAATAGCCATTGAAATTGAAGTATTATTTGATCAGAAAAGAATTTGAATAGATGTAATTGTGTTGTAATTTATGTGAGGTTGATTGGAGTCCACTTAAACGTTTGTCAGAAAAATCCTACACTAATTTTTGGCCTTTTTTGTATATAAGTGAAATGGTTATTTATATCACACGAACAGAAAGAATAACATCCTTTGAAGTGTGGCTTTGACTTGTCTTGATTAATGTGTATTATGGACTGAATACTTTGGTGGGAGTGCTAATTAATGGGCTTGAGGTTTTGAAACGGATTTATTAATTCAATTACCATGAGTTAACGGCAATGAATATTTACGTACATTGGAAGTAGGTCTAAATATTATAAAATTGCTAAAATTAATTTGCTGTTTAAGACGTAAATTACATTTGATATGTACCATAGATCTGACAACAGGTTTGAAGTTGGATTGAATTTACCAATTAATGGGTTAATTAATTGCGGCAATTTTATCTTGGGGAGTCGGAAAAATAAATTGTCAAGATTCCATACCTACTTGAGTGAGTATTGCGTGCAATACTCGCGCCGCGTAGCATGTCACGTGTTGTATTAGAATCAATCGCATATCGTTAAATAATAAAAAATATGACTCACATCGTCACATGACGATAAATTATTGGTTATAGTGCAGCACGTGAAAATGCACGTGGTGCATTTTATACTTTTATCCCTTGCGATTAGTTGTACTAACAGAATCTCTGATTATTTTCCATCTTGATTTGATTACAAACACCTAAACTTGATTCAGATAACTGCAAATTCGTTTAAGAATATTTTGTACTTGTGTATTGATTTTTGTTTTCAATTATTCTAACAAGATGTGAGGAATGCCTAGAATTGAGGTATAATGTTTTTTTTTTAATTTTTTTTATCAAACCTAACTATTACATGGAGACAGGAAATTGGTCTTTGGTAGAATTTAAACTTTTAACCCCTAAGATGGAGTTATAGAATTTTAACTGCTTGACTCTTTATTTGTTCCCATACGAAGTTGGAGGGATTTCCCAACTTTGTGACATACCGTTGCACACTTTTATATGTTTATGTTACTATACTAGCCAATGCTCAACTATGTTATTAACTACAGCATGTTTCAGTAGTTGATATTATTTATCATATATTTGTAACTAAGCCAAGGCCCATATTTTTATTGCCAATTACATTTCAGGAGTTAATGACATTATTTATTATGCATTTGTAACTAGAGAATAGCCAAGATTATATAAATCAACAAATGTATGGGTCCAGTAAGATATAAGAATTGAGTAAAGTAATATAACAAATACAAGTAGCGGCAAACCCCTGAAATGTTTTGTATATTTGAATAAACATAGAGAGAATTTTACAAAATTCAACAAAAGAGTTTAATTCACAAATCCGCTGTAGAAGTAATGAAGTAAGAAGCATATAACCTGTTGCTTTGCCTTCTTTATCCTTTTTTTTTTTTTGGAGGGGGGGGGGGGGGGGGGGGGAACAAAAAACTGTTGAAAAATGTGTCTTAATGATAAAAAGAATTGCTAAATAAAGGTTTAGAAAGCAGATTGACAGTTGACTGCACTGGAAGAGCTGTAGAAACAATCCAACACGAAAAAATCTCACAGAAGGCGCATCAATTACAGACATGCATCACAGTGGGTAAAAGAAGAGTGCTAAAGCCTAAAAGAAAGGTGGGGTGAGGGGAAGGCGTTCATTACGTCATATACTCCATTATTCTTGAACCGCAAAAAGATAATGAAAGTGCACAAATTGGCTGCCTCCTTGCCCGTTGTCTTACTTCATTCCTCCAAATGCTCATACCCAGTGCCCTCTCCAGTTCAGAGATTATCGCTATTGCTAGTTACCAGAAAGATTACCTATCGCTTTCTGCATCTCTTTCCCCAGTTAAATGTTCCATTATGGATCTACCATTGCTAATAGGATGATGATAATTCACTCTAGCATCTTTTTCTTGACCCAACTGTTCGCTGGAGTAAAATCATCCTAAATGTCATTAAAGAATAAACGAATTTCATTTCCCGTCATACCACTACACTGATTTTGCAATACTGTTGAACTTCAAAAAAAATTTTTTATCATACATCTCTTGAGATTCTACACAATTAACTATTTCAAGTTGGGCTTTTTCCAAAAATGAAGCACTTCCATCACGGGAATCCTTTGTATGTTGATCATCCATACTGGCAAGATCTTGACCTCCAGTTAATTGAGAATTCTCAGAGTCAGCCGGTCTGATTTCTTCTCCAGGATGAGCTTCTTCGCCACAAGTGCCCTGATCAGGCTGTTGTGCAGACTCAGTGACTCTGAAACAATCTCCTGGCACAGGTTCTTGATTGGGTAAACTTTCATTCTCTTGGTCTTTATTTGTTTGTTCCGTCTCATGATCAGCATATCCAAAATTTTCTACACTATTGGCTTCTTCAACAGGACTCTGATCAGATCCAAGTTGCACGGAGGGACCTCCTCCGAAACAACCTCCTGTTGAAGCTGGATCATCTACTCTTGCAGTTGAAGCATCACAGGGTCCTATTTTCCACAACAAAAATTTATCAGTTTCTCAAGATATCAAAAGAAAATGAAGAACGTCCATCAGAATAGATACTCAACACTTGCCTGGTTTTTGGTCCGACTTGTTCTCACATAAAGGCTTCTTCAGCCATACTGTTCCAGGAAACACCATCAGGTTAATATTGCTCAGACTTCTTTTCTCATTATCTTCCAAGGGTTCAAAGCCAAAACCCTCTGTCCAAGTCTCCACTAAACCAGGAATTGCAGATATTATGAGCTTCTCGACCTTAAGCGATTTTAGCATCTAAAGCCACACAAATTTAGCTTGCATTAATTATAAAACTAAAAATTTGTGAACTATACATTGTGTATATTAACAAATCAGAAAATCATTTGCACGAACTAGAATCTACTATTTGACATGCTTTGCAACAATAGCTGATGCTAGGCACTCTGTTAGGAAATCCAGGAACAAGAATGCTCATTCAAATTAGAAGCACCCTTATAGCACAAGAAAGGGAAAAAAGGACTCCTCATTCTCTAACAATATTAGATCACTAACATATGTACACCTTCGTTTCAATTCTGATGCAGTCAACAAATGGCTGGAAAATCAAAATTAAAGCTTTTCATAATTGTCTTCAACTTTGTATTGTATTAGTTGTCTTAAAAGTGTTATTTTGAATTTTAGATCTAAGGGTATTAGGTATTTTAGTCTTTTATATCTTCGCAGGAATTTTTCCAGCAACTATGTTTTTTTATTTTATTTAGTTATTCAATGATGTTAGGTAACAAATTAGAGTTAGAGTTGATATAGGAATATTCTATAAGTGTTTTGTTTTCTTAGGAAATAGGAATTCTATTTATAATAGATTTCTTTCTTTTAGGTAAGTCATAAGTTTATAAATACCTTTGTTATTAGGCTATTCTAGTAGAGAGAGAGAAAGATTGATTAATAAAATTTCAGTTTATTGTTTTAGTTTGTTAATTTTGTTCTTCAGATTTCCCTAATTTCCTCGTTCTTCTTCTTTCTTGTCATCATCGTTACTGTTTACGCTACAGTACGTGTTACTGTTCACCCGCGAAACAGTGTCATATTCTTCTGTTCTTCCGCTTGCGTTCGTAGGGAAGATTATTTCAATCTTGTCCTACATCAAATTCTCAGCTCTTGGCAAGAAAAAGTACTCTTTTGATGGCAATGATGGGAGAGAAAATTTAGAGGGTATAAAAGGATTCCTTACAAATCACAGTTATAGGTAAGAACAAATTAAAATAGTACCAGTTCAATAGAATTAAGGAGTCGACGGCACATGCCCTGGCGACGATACTTGCTGCAGGTTGCAATAAGAGGCATCTCTGCAACTGTTACTCCATGAATCCTGAATCAAAATCCATTATTGAGCTCATTTCTGTAAAATTAGACCAGCAAGCAAATCGCAGTGCAAAAGGGCAAGTGAAGGAAAATGTTTGAAATGAAGCAAATCATTGCTAAATCATAAAATCAGTATCCTGGTCAAAAGAAATGCTATCAAAAGGACATAAAAGTTTTTAAAAGCCAAAACGTAATGAAAATTATCTGAGAGCAAAATATATGAATAGGATTTCGATCATTTTGATTTTTGTACTGATACTTTTGATTTTTAGAAATGGAGCATATGAATAGGATGAATTTCACCATCCTCAATGCCTGGGATCCCATGGAATGCCTAACTATAAGGCCCCGATTACAGCTATGGAGCAGAGCAAAATATATGTAGGATTTTCTAACTGTGAAGTACAATCAGCTGTACCACCATAATTTACAGTAAACTTAGACCGTGAAAGCCAGAAGTTAATTATTGTATTCAATTAAAAAAATTTTCTCATTCTGGATAAGACTTGTTTATACTGACCCTGAAATCTTAAACAACATGTTGAAATACCACCAAATAAGCTGCAGAAGACTTGGTCGCTTAAAGAACTACTAAAGATGGATCCTGGTTTCTTCTTATTAAACTTAATTATCAAGAGCAGATAATGTGCATATCATACAAGAGAACTAAACAAGCCATGCCATACCATCAACTCCACAGCTCCCACTAGTGATTACAGCAAGGAAATAGTATAGCAGTGTTGGCCAAGCCAATAACGAGACGTTCCTATACAAGAGAGAAAATGCAACAACACTTACCTGATTGAAGCTATAGACATCGATATGTCATTTTTCTCCAAGAGCACAGTGTAGAACCCCTCATAGTTTAGGCGTGCAAATTGTGATCTGTGAATAGATAAAAGCAGTCTTACTCTGTATTAAATACAACCAACAATTTATCCAAGGTTTAATTTTGAGAAAAGAAAAGGAAAAAGACTGAATTGATCCATAACGTAGGATCAATTACAATTCAAAATACAGACCAACTGGACTAAACGTTAAATAAACCATGATTGTAATGTCATAAAAAAAAGATAATCAGAAAAGCAAGAGATGGAATCAAGTTCATGCTTTCTTTTGACAATAGATTGGGTGGGCATTCAAAAGGAAAAATGCAGTCCAACTGACCATCCAAAGAGAATAGGAATAGATCTGGCAGGGGAGGAGAACATGATAAGACTGGAATAAGCCACGTGCAAAGTACACAGCTTCTCAAGCAGAAACAAATTCTTATCCAAAAGAAAAGAACATACCCCCAATTGTATACTACTTGAGGTATCATGTCTATGCCAGTTCTCGGGTCCACCATAGGGAGAAAGCATTCCTCCATTATCGTAAGTGCAACAGCTAACTTTGAGTTGCATTCAGCCTTTAACGCAACAAATCGCTGTGCAGAATGAACTTTCTGATCTCCATGAATGCACTTTAAAAGTGTCCAACAAAAGCCATCAGAAAGGTCATTCATGATACCAACTTGAGATTGAAGACCTGAATAGACCTGCATTACACGGTAGATTGAGTATTCTGCTGAAACTTTAAATAAATAATTCACAAAAAAGACATTTAATCAGATGTATCAGGAATCAAGACAGAATCATGACAAAAGAAAATGACAGGATTTCTATTCATGTGAAATCACTACAGCTTAGTTTGAAGCACACATTCCCTGCTCTATGATGACAGCCTTGTACTTGGAAGCTGTAGCTACCATAACATCATTGAAGTGCATATGTCTGAATCTCACATCTTATGGACATATGCATCTCTTGTTTCCTTTTGCAGGAATTGTGTGCTGGTGGGGGAGGGAGTACATGGAGGTCAAAGATTGAATCAATAATATATATCTTGGAAAAACTATACTAGTACCATCTAATGTTTCTGAGCTCATTAAGAGGTTCAAAAATTTATCAGTTAAATCACCATTAAATGTCCTCACCCAAAGCAACTCTAGGACCTCAAGATATGGTCAACCAAATAGTACTTGTAGAAGGTAACCTAATATGTTTCTTGTACGTCCAGCAGGAAACTAGAACAAAGAAGTCGTATTCCAATATGCTAAGCAGACTTTTGATATATTTACTAAAAGTTCTTCTCTGCAGATACGAACTCCTTCTTCATTAAACTGGTTAAGCAAGAGACAAGTATACCTCTTGACAGCTCTCACTACAAAACCAAGTATCAGAACCCATTTCCAGTTTTATGCCCCTTCCTTGCAAGCAAGCCTCATGATCTGTAAAGAAGCATCAAAACAATTATGTCCCCAACTTTGAATGGACGAACCATGGATATACAGAAAAATGAAAACTTAATCAACCTATATAGTCCACCATACATCCTAGTCCATGAACCCAAAGAAGAAGAAGAACAGCGCACAGATGACAGTTAAATGGCTGCTAAAACAAAAGTCCAACCTATTCACCTTTGTAAATTGACAAGTATGTGTATATCAAGATTACTACACAAAGTTCCAATGTAAATATGAAGCAACCGGGAAATAAATATTGCTTGTGTTTGCTATTTTAATGTAACAAGATTAGGCTGGTAAATGGTTTAGACCCACAGCAGAACAGTGGGATCCATTAGCAAATCCCATCGGTTCAATATGATTAGATTCAGATCCTCATCTCATTAAAGTTTCTAGATACATGTTGTTGCAATTTTTCTTTGATTGTTTTACCATTCAACTTCTTTCATTAGATATCAACATCTATTATCTGATATTTACAACTTTTTGGGTTTTAGCTTGTGCAAGGAAAGAAATCACCACATAAAAACAAATTTGAGTTTAATATATTTATTATCTGATCTAATCACGGCCATTCTTTCAACAATCCTCTCCACACCCTTGCACTTCCAGGTTATTGAAGATATCCTCACATACAAAAATAATCTACAAAAGTTGAAAAGAGATCTGTACATCTATTCTCACACTGCGAGCATTTAACTGTGCCAGGTGGTCTTGATAAGTCTTTATTGTCAGCAAAATCGGCACAGATCCGGCAAGTGCATTGTGGACAATACCAATTTCCTTCGGGTATTTCCTGAACACAAGAAATAATTAATAGAAGTAAACACAAAATTCCACAAAAAAACAGCCTTACAGCTCCTAAAGAAATTATGCAAAACAACAGATTAAAAAGGTCTCCAACACCTCAATTCCCAGATAGAATGTCAACATATGTCAAAAAGTATGTATTCCTACACCACAAAGAAAAAAAGATGTCGGCCTTGTCATAAATCCAGAAAACGCAGTCCGTATTCAAAAGAAAATATTTGAATAATTGCTTTTCCAACAGACGCCACAGAAGAAAGTAAAAGTTAATTTTGGGTGAAGGTGGAAGAAGGAAAGAGTAATGATCGCTAGCCAGTTGACACAAGTTTCTAAATGCAATGTGACACAGAATTAGAGCTCCATGATACAAAACGTTTCATCTAAACCAGTACAAACTGAAACTCATAAAAAATCCAATGCAAAAAGAAATGAGAGAATTTAAGACAGACTGAAGAAAAAGACTCCAAATCATTAAGCCCATGAAAAATACGAACATGAGCAGGTGAAAAGAAAAGTCAACCCATTTAAAATGGTTCCCACCAAAACCTGGATGAGATTAAAAAAATAGATATTCTCATACATTATTAATTGGCTAATTAAATGACATTATCTTCTTTTTCTTTGTTCTTCTCTTTCAGACTTGATACACTTTTTCTTCTATTTAATATTGACCAATCACATCCTCAGGGCTTGAGTTATAACTACAATATCAAAGAGTCATATGTGGCACAGGTCTTACTCCCATAAACCATGGTAGATATCTTACTTATGAATTGGAGCTATAAGCCTTGGTAGGAATTAACTCCTGAGAATGCAAATATGCTCCAACTTTCAAGTCCTATCATAACGAATGAGCACTACACATCAACTTAACCACTCCAAAATTATGATCATAAAACATGATGCATTTTAGAAGTCTTCTTCTAGAATGGATTTTCTATTTGATTTTGAGAGATTAGGCACACTAGATACATTGTGTCTGTGTCACCCTGTAGAAAGGCTCAATCACCACCTTGTAAAATCCCCCAGTGAACATTAAACTCATCCCACAAACCCCACCTGAAACCACAAAGATGAACTTATGGAACAGAAACTACTCCATCTCTGCTCATTTGTTGAAATGGAAAATACTAATGTTCTCAAACAATCGCAAAGCTTTCATTTCAGGTAACACTACCATTCGTAAGCAATCATCTTCACATGCAACAACTTCTACAATCTAGTAGACTATGACTTGGAATGTAAAGGAATAGTTACTAACTTTGGACATAATGCTGAAAGACAATAAACATCAAATAAAGTAAACACAGAGTCAGCAAATTGATTTGGCATAAAACATGGTTCCAACCTTGATTTGACCAATAGGAAAAATTCATTAACATAAATCAAGGAAATTTCTGAATATATCAGTTGAGAATTTTTAAATTAACTTTAAAATAAAAAACAGACAACCCAGATTTGAGGGAAATACCAAAATAATATCAGAGGAGAAACCAAAGAGAAGGAAGTAGACTGGCTCAGGATCAATGAACTGAAAAACACTCACCTGAACATACAAGCATGCCTGATGAAATGTAGATGGGCAGTTATCACAGCATATTAATTCCCCACCATCACCACAGCGTCCACAGCTATCATCATTTTCATCTATCTCTTCAACTTGTACAGTTCGAGGAGCCCCTTTTCGGGCCTTGTATTCGGCTGACCAAGCCTCAAGCTGACACAAGGTCAAAGGCTTACCAGACTCCATGAAAAGATTTAAACAAGGACGGTTAAGTCTGAAACCAGCATGATGCTTAAACTCAGAAATTGAAAGCAACTCATCACAACACTTGCATAAAATCCCATCACGAGTTACAAAGCCTTCTTTCACCACAGTATCAGCCTTTGGGTTGCGATACTGGATCACTTCATTAAGGGAGATGACTCCCAAATGAATTAACCAGGACAAAATTGTTCTCTGACTAAAGAGAGACCACTTTCCTTCCATCAAATGCTTCCCACCTCTATTAAGACTTCGAAGAAGCAACTTGCAGCTGCTTTTTTGGCTCTTCCGCTTCCTCAGATGCTTTGATTTGCATATAGACCTTTTTTTGGTAGATTTGAAGGTTTTGTTTTTTATAATTGCCGAAATCAAGAGATCATCATCCTTGAGACCACATCTCTTTGATTTTTTTGACCCGGTTCCAGTACCATTTTCCCCAAGGTAACATTCCAGAGCGCCTGAACCTAACTTAAAGCCATTTCCATCTATTTCTTGAGATCCAGCTTCATAAGACATAGCCAGTTTAATTTCGGATACCTTTTTGGACTTCTTAGGTGTCGTCCTCCTTAGGACTTCATTTGAAGCAAAAGATGCATGATAAATCTTAGATTTCAAACAATCACCACCGCAATTTGAATCAGCAACTACACAACCCCACTCAATCAGATTTGTTTTTATATCAAAGGTCTCATCCTCTTCCTTCAACTGTTGCATGGATATGGCACCTCTCATGGGAAAATCCTCATTATGATTGTATCTTTCTTTGTCACAAGTCACTGAACTTCTATTACTTTCTTGACCAGGGGAAACAGTGTTACATCCTCCAATTGATGCATGTGCATTTTCAGAATTTACTGGAACATCAAATAAGCAAATGCCAGTTTGTTCACATGTGCAACCAGATCCACAAGTTTGTAAGGAATTCTGGCGCAAAGTGATCCTTTCATTACCTGAAATGCTCCTAGATTTAGTAGCAGTTCCACTGACAGTCTTCAGAGTATCCATATATCTTTTCTCAGAATGATAAGAGTCATGAGATGGTAAACCATGCATGACATCCGAGCAGAAAAAAGATTCGCATTTTCCAAATGGATGCATCACTGCACTCCTCCTTGCTTTGACTGTTTTTCCTTCTTTGAACAAACGAACGGTCTTCTTAATGAAGATTACATTAGCAAAGGGATCCAGAAGACACCACAAATGAGCTAATGCAGCAGTACTTTCCCAATTGTCCAGCTGCTTTTCAATTTCTGAAGTTATATGAGAAAGATCAGACCAGAACTGAGCCATATCTGTCCACTGTATATAATCAGTTCCCCGCAAAACATTATTTGCATCAGAGAACAACCTTCCGCGAAGCATGCTCCAAGCTCTGTGAAATTCACGAAATGGTCTTCCTTCAGGCGACTTGTAAACGTATTCCCCAACCAAATTGTGCTTATTGTTCCTTTTGCGTCTCCCAATCACCCACCCTGCTGCCCTAAATAAGCAATTGACATGGTACCTCAGGAGAGGTCGAGGATTATTTTTTATGTCTCTAGGCAGTGATAACTGAGCTTCATCAAGTTCTAAGAAGCAGTGGTCTTTCCACCTTGGTTTTGCTGGCCGACCGGGACCAGCCTTGTTTGCAACAGTAATGGGTGAACTTACAACCAAAAGTTTGGTTGCATAGCTTTCTTGAGAAACAGGTGAAGCCATTGTATTACTAGTTACAGCAATTTCCTTCCCATCATTTCCATCTAAGCTAGATAATTTACATTTCAAAACTTCACTTTCACTAATTTCATGTCCTGTATTCAGCTCCTGATGATGCTTTAATAGATAGCAACTACTAGTTACCCCCTGGCTAGATGATTCAACCAATCGACAGGTTAGAGCATGAGCATTGAGTTGGGATTCACCAGAATCACCTCCTTCCAAAGAACCAGCTACATTCAAGATCGCTCCCAAAGAAGGTTTGGCATAAGAGCCATCAACTGACAGCCTTGCTCTTTTACAGTTGATATCATTGTTATCGCAGATAGACGGAATAAAATCTTCAGATCCACATCCATGTCCAGGTTTTTCCCTCAAATCCTCTTTTAGCTCACAAAGATCCTCTGGACTTGTTAATTTTGAATTAACACTAGTCGAACAAAGAATTGCATTGGCTTGTTCAGCACCATGGCCTTCAAAATTGATAACTCCAGTGACAACACAGCGCTTATTTTCTTTTCCACTATCACTCTCGAGAAAAACCTCTGTAAATATCTGGTGCTCATTAAATGATCCCTCTAAACTGCAATCCTGCAACCCCTCAAAATCTTTTCCAAATAGAACGTTTGACATGTTATTGCTTGTACAGTTTTTTGTGGTATCTTTTGTTGCCTTTTCCAATTAAAATACAAGTCAAAAGACTAAATTGCAGCAAAATTTAACACAACAAATGCCACCAAACTAATTAACAGCTTTTCTGAACCCATCCAAGGAAGAGAAAATGATGAATACAGTCTACCAGAATTCAAGTCAGAATGCCGTTCAGTACATGTCAGCATGCCTGCAATGACAAAGGCAGAAACATAAAACAAACAGAAAACAAAAACATTGCTGTGCATGAATAAAGATTAAAAGAACCTCCAGATCTGCATGAAATCTACACTCTCCAGATTTAAATACCTGCAGGCTTTTGTCAACATAATTTCCTACTATCTTGCTTCCATAAAGGAAAGTCACAATTAGTAACCCACGCAGCATAAAAGGTCAAGGTCATTAGATGAAGCCGTCTTACAATTTAACTTATGTATCCAAATTTAGACTCCATTCATGTAACATGAATCAAAAGCCAGGATATGCTACCAAAAAAGGATTGAACCTTCATAATGTATACAAGTTCAATAAAAATGGGATTTCATTTATCTTAAAATTATCTTAAGTTTTGCACTCATTTGCTTGTTTTTACCAGAAACAGTACTAATCCAATACGGGAAAAAAATTATTAGATCCATCCCAGCAATCATTGAATTATCTGCTTCAGAATTTCAAAGAATCACACAAAGAAGGACCCAAAAGAAAAAACATTTCCTCCTGCACCAATTTACTTAAAGAAAAACGTGTTAAAATAGTAAATGAAGTGATTACAACATAACATCACTATATTTGTTTCCTAGTATCGGGATAACCAAATCTAAATTTTCATATGAAAAGATTTGCAGAAATCAAGCATCAATAATAATTAATGAATTGAAATTAATCTCAATTAATTTTTTCTAAATGTAGATACCTAAGTAACTATATTCACGCAGGAAACTCATTCGTCCCTAAAAATTTCCACAAAAGCTCATCAAATCCCATCCGAAATTCCCAATTTCCTCATCAAAACCGAGCAATTAAACAGAAATCCAAGCCTCTCAGACCTCAAAACTCACCCGTCGTAGCACGGCATTTGCTGATACGAATTCCGATTCCCTGCAGGCTCAGAAAATACAGAATAATTCAGGTTCCAATTCTTCCAAATCTGAAATTAGGGCTCTTAAATCGTCACCAACACAAATCGGTAAAAACGCCCAAAATTGAGAGAAAATGAGAATCTGCCGATAAAACTGAAACAGAAAAGGGATATATTTTTAGCTAAAAAAACTGTTCACACCAGAGGAGGAGGAGAGAGAATGGGGTGGGATGAGATTTGCGCTTTGGGAAGGGCGAATGCAAATGGTGCTCCAAAAAGGTAACCTCACTCACTCGACACACTTTCTCTCTCTACCCATTTTTTCTCTCTCTTTTGTCACACTTTATTATTATTTTTTTCCCGGAGGGTTAACTTAATCATTATTATGCCGCTTATCTGTACAGAATAAATTAAAAACAAAAAATAAAAAATAAAAAAACTCGAAAATGGACACGTCATTTAGAATAATATTTTAAACTTTCATCTATACATATTTATTTTCCAATCACTCTATAATAATTCTAGATATATGTGTGCGTGTATATTATATAACATTTTAAAAAGTATTACAATATTATTTTTTAAATATCATTTCTTCACTAGTCATTATACAAGGCAATAATATAATAATTGTTATGATTCTTAACTTTGGACCTGTTAGTGATAAATTATAGATTAATGGCGACATTTTTTATGTTTAATTGTTGTGATAAAATCGGATAAATTCCAATTTCCAAATACAAGGATGTTGGTTCATTTAATTTACTTTGATAAAATGGTAGTATTAGTCACTATCAATGTTACTTGGCTCCCATGTTGTACTTTAAATTACTATGGCAGGCAATGATTGTTAATACCTTTTTATTGTAAAAATTTATGATTACCACGAATAGACCACTATGAATCTATTGATGGCTCGTTAATCGTCGAACATTCTTAACTAATCAAAGATGTACGAATGTTTTTGTGCTTTCTTTTTTGTTACCGGCTTAATTACTGGCCTTGAATGATGCATAAAATCTGGGCAGAGTTCTTGAATGGAATGTACAGTCTCGGATATACTGACTAAATTTACAGCAAATGGTAGAAAGAATCAGAAGTAATTAATGTCCGAGATTGAAGAATAGATAGGCAAATACAACTAATAAAGATAGTGTAAACACTTGACTTTTATTGCACTTTTGTTTGTGGAATTGACAGCCAGCTTTGCATGACTTTGTTGGCCTCATGTTTGCATTTCTTGATATTACACAAATGCTTTTTTTTTTTTTTTTTTGAAGAAACACAAATGCATTTTTTTTTTTTTTTTGAAAAACACAAATGCATATTTAAGCATGCCGCGGGTAGAAAGAATGCTGTCTATATGGTTGTACATCACACATCCAAGAGGGGTGAGCTACCAAATTTGCATGAAAATAAGCAATTCAAAAGAATTCTTGAAAGATCTTATTTGGACTCTAGTCTCGTAGAATCTCACATTTGCAATGTCCAAAATTATAGTCTCGTCATTTTCTTTTTTTCTTTCGAAAGAAAATATAATTTCATCATCATCCTCAAACCTTGCTTGTCAGCTTCGTGTTAGAATATTAAAGATATTTAGTGGAGTTATAATCATGAAATCATGTAACATAAAATCATTAGTGGGTATTTTATTCATGTATGTAATTCTTGTCCCACTACTTCTTGTATTTTCACCCCATTAGTCGCATGTAACCTTCACATCCCACTATTTTGTATGTTACACTTCATTAATCTAATTTTCATCCCACTAATTGGTGAGTTACATGCCATTACTAATATGTAACATATGTAACTCTTACTCCACTATTTGGTGGATTTCATGACCACATTAGTGTTGTAAATTTGTAACATCTCCTCTATTATTTTGGTGATTTCATGAGCCCATTATTGTATGGTGGTTTCATGAATTCATTATAGGTTTTAAGAGGTATGTTACAATATTATGGGAGGAAGAAAAAGAGTCATTTGTAGTTATGACTCATGATGGGAAGGGGTCCTTTAACTCACTATAAATAGGACTCTTGGTCCCTCTTTTTACTCACTTGTTCATTGTGAATTCTACCAATCATTTTGTCACAATATTTGGAGAGTTAGGAGAGGGAAGATCAAGAGACTTGATCTTGAAGTTTAAAGGAAGAAAGGATCAAGGAGCTAGTCCAAGAAATCTTGTAGGAAGAAAGTTTACTTGCACAATTGGAATCATCATAGCTCAAGGTATATTTTATATATTTTTTATATGCATAATGTTTTAGTGATTTACAAATCATAACTAAAGATTTCATTCTATAATGCTAACACTTCGAACCATGATTTATATATCATAGATGGAATATATATATATATATATATATATGTATTCAACTTACTATTTTTTGTCGATTATGACCTGTTGGATTAGTTTCGGTTTCAATTTCGGTGCATTTAAATTGTCACGAACTGATATTTTCTCCTATCGTTTACATCATCCGTGATTTCCTTACTAAATTTAGGGAAGCATGTTCCATGAATGGGGGAGAATTTTCTCTTCATTATGCAATGCTGATTCCGATAACTCTATCGCTGTAGAAACAACAAAAAATGTCAATTTTATCGCATTGTTGTTTGGACCATCGGCATTGTCTATTTCTTTTTCCTTGAACGCTTGCTTGGATCAAGCAACTCCTATATTGAAAGGATGGGCTCAAAACTTAGATGCTTGAAGGATTACAAAATTTTGATTTTCAACTTCCACTCACATAAAGCGCAAGTCCACAACACTAAGACGAAGGTCTACTCAGAAGCCCAAGTTTTCTTTGCTTTTGTATTTTAGAAACGTGTTTTTAAAAAACATCAAATATGTTTTATAATCATCTTTTTATCTTATAAATATATTTTTAACTAATTTTTTATTTCATAAATATATCTATCAAAAAAATATTTAAAATTACTATAATAATATTTTTTAAAAGACACTTTAAAAAATAACCATCTAGACTGAGCATGATGTCAAAAGCTTTTAACCCAAAGTATATAGTTTACATTTTAGCCGAAAAGAAGGGGGAAAAAAAAAAAAACCTGGCTCATTTTTATCAAACGACGTCACTCTCATTTCTACTTGAGCACCACAGGGAAAACGGTTTGTCTATGAAACATTATCACAAAGGTCCCTTGGCTGCCTTCTCTTTTTACATTGTATACTCAATTTTTGGATGATCAAAATCTGTTGATGCTATAAAATATTATTTCGTTATACAGTTATGGTCAGGAGTGTACATTTGTTGCATGCGTATATATATACATTGTATACAAAAATTATGTCTAAAGTTTTTTTTTTTGTTCTTACAAGATGGCTAAATTCGTCCCATTATCGAGCACTAAAATGGATCTCTTTCAGTTGTCTAAACAATGAAAAATAGAAACATTTTATAATTTTATTACGATATGATAATCATTATAAAAAAGCCTTATTGCAAACTAGTTATATTTCTCATAGTATCGAGTATTAGAACGGATCTCTTTCATTGATCCAAACATTGAAAAATAGGAAAATTTATAACTTTATTACTATATTATATTGTCATAAAAAAACCTCCATTAACAATTATTAAAAAAAAATCAAAGCAATTCAAAATGAAAAACCAAAAAAAAAATTGACTTATATATAATACTATATCAACAGAAAATTTTTCTTGAAAATTAGTTATATGTAAAACGTGTTCCCAATATTTGGTTAGCCTAATGTGACGTGGCCAAGCCGATAACGGTACGAGTCCATCATGAAAAGCCATGGCTCGAGCCGGAGGAAACTTTCTCGAGAGCCGTCATCATCCCACCGCACTTTCTCTAGAGCCTTCATCATCCAACTTCACTCACGTTCACACTAGTATAAAATGGGTACGTTAGCTCTGCAATTCCGCAACCTCACGCGCGTCTCACCCTTCGTAACTCTCACTCAACTTCCCAAACGATTACGGTTCTCTGTCCTCGCACTCCCCCACACTCCTCACAAGAAGCAACGCTTCTCCTTCTCAGCCATGGCTTCCGCAGCTAAAAAGGTTAAAAAAAATTGATAAAATGTTTGATCGTATCAAAATTTGCAAGCAGAAATTCGTTTTTTTGAGCTCAAAATTTCTTTTTTTTTTCCCTTAAAAATTTTTAGGTTTTGGTGCCGATTGCGAACGGAACAGAGCCGTTGGAGGCGGTGGTGACTATAGATGTGCTGAGGAGAGCCGGCGCGGATGTTACGGTGGCTTCGGTCGAGAAGCAGCTGCAAGTCGATGCTTGTCACGGAGTTAAAATCGTCGCCGACGCTCTGATTTCTGAATGTGCTGATACCGTCTTCGACCTCATTTCTCTTCCGGTTAGCTTTCTCTCTAGTTTGTACTCGCTCTCTTTCACTGTGTGCTTCTGTGCGTGTTAAATACGACTCTAGTTGTTCTTTTAATTTTTTTTTAAATTATAGTTACTTGTAAAAGGGTAGAAAAAAAGAGACGGTATTTCTTAGTAAAATTTGTTAGATTATAATTGGTGTGGAGAATGAAGGAATGGCGATGGTAAAAGGATAGAGCTTTAGCGGTGGAAATGTGAAATTCAATAACGACGGTACGAATTTTGGTGATTTAAGTTGTTAGGATTAGTTAAAATGTGAATCGTACAGTAATTAAGCGATTTATCTGCATATTTGGGGGATTTATTTATTTATTTATTATTATTATTATTATTATTATTATTTGCATTAAAGCCTTGAAATAGTGTTTTGAGACGTTGGAAGATCGGTTTATATTTTAAAATTTCTTGTTTAGCATGGAGGTGTTCCGTTGACAATAGGTGATCCAAACTCCAGGTGCTGATCTCTTGCTTGCAATTTCATTTAATTTTGTTGCCTTTGAATCAGAATTTGGTTCACAATTGCACTTAACTTTACTCTGTTAAATGAGCCTCTGAATCTGCTATTCTCTGCTTTGATAGCATCTTTCGTGTCTGTAT
The DNA here is from genome assembly GCA_024721245.1 of Mitragyna speciosa. Classification (NCBI taxonomy): domain Eukaryota; kingdom Viridiplantae; phylum Streptophyta; class Magnoliopsida; order Gentianales; family Rubiaceae; genus Mitragyna; species Mitragyna speciosa. The sequence goes on from CM045567.1 coordinate 20,887,616, forward strand.
CTTCGTCGCATATAATGTTAACTTGGAGTTTTAGCGGGATGTTGTTGTATACCTTATGAAACAGTTAGTTTGACCTTTGAATCTCATCTGAGTGACTCGCTCGTTTATGTTCTGTCATCACTTTTTTTCCTTGCTACAGGGAGGAATGCCTGGTGCAACCACACTTAAAGATTGCAAAACTTTGGAAAGCATAGTGAAAAAGCAGGCTTCAGATGGTCGTCTATATGCTGCAATATGTGCAGCTCCTGCTGTTGCACTTGGCTCATGGGGCCTATTAAAGGGGAAGAAGGTGATGAATGATATTGCATGCTGTACAAATGCTGTTTTAGTGATTAGCTTCTAACCAGAAAATGATTTTTTTGGGTAGGCAACTTGTTATCCATCCTTCATGGAGCAGCTGTCTTCCACTGCAAATGCCAGTGAGTCAATAATTGAAAAGGATGGCAAAGTTGTGACAAGTCGAGGACCTGGAACAGCCATGGAGTATGCAGTTGCACTGGTTGAACAATTATTTGGAAAGGAAAAAGCTGATGAAGTTTCTGGTCCACTCGTACGTGTCTTTGGCGTGCTGTTCATGTGTTTACAAATTAATGTTTTGTCGCCATCTCTTCCCATTTTGTTAATGCACGCTCGCTCGCTTTCTCTCTCTCGTTTTTTATAAATTCACCTGCTTCTCTTTTTTTCTTGTTTTCACCTAGTCATATGTTTTCATCTTCAGTTTCACTTATTGTTAGCTAGATGTGGATCATAGGTTATCATTGATAAGATATTGCACCCTGATATGTTGTAAACTTCTAGGTCATGCGATCCAGTCATGGGGATGAATACGTTTTTGCTGAACTTAATCCTGTCAAGTGGACATTTGGTAGTTCCCCTAAGGTAAGTTGTGTCTATGCTTTTGTCGTTGCATTAATAAATCCCATTCAAGCCATCATATCATTCCTCTCACCTCCATTTTAGATCCTATCTATATTTACTCTGGTACTTCAACTATTGCAACTTTTGTTTGTCTCCTACGCTTATGCCATGGCAATGGACAAGCTCTCTTCCTGTGCACATCAGTTAGCTTGCATGTGTGAATATATGCTTTGTCTGTTATCATGATATGTCAAGTTAGATATTTGCCATATCAACTTCTTGTATTAGCTGAACCCTTGATTTCATGGAGATTTAATGGTTTCCAACTTCTAGAGGCGACCAGATACTTTCTCTTTCTCCTCATTCTAAAGTTTGATGCGATTGATGCTTTTTGTGTCGAACATCCTCTTTAAATAAATTTATCTAAGTGATGTTGAACATGCTTACATGTGCATTTTTTTCTTTTTGCCTTCTTAGATTCTTGTACCTATTGCTAATGGCACCGAGGAAATGGAGGCTGTTATTATCATTGATGTCCTTCGAAGAGCAAAAGCTAATGTTGTAGTGGCATCTGTTGAGGATAAACTTGAAATTGTGGCTTCTAGAAAAGTGAAACTTGTTGCAGATGTGCTTCTTGATGAGGCTGCCAAAAGTTCATATGATTTAATTGTTTTGCCTGTAAGTGAGCTACATTTGTCATATTAAACCATCAGTGATTGAAAATGGCATCTGATCTTTGTAACATTCTGCACTTATTCAGGGGGGACTGGGTGGTGCTCAAACCTTTGCAAGCTCAGAAAAGCTAGTTAACTTGTTGAAGAAGCAAAGGGAATCAAATAGACCTCATGGAGCAATATGTGCTTCTCCTGCTTTAGTCTTAGAGCCACATGGCTTGCTTAAGGTAACATTTTCAGATGCATCAAAATGTATTTAATGTTCAATTTGAAATGACAGTTCAATTTGAAATGACAGTAAAAGAGAGTGCAAAGTTAAATAAATCATATTGGAATTCAACAGAGTCATGAATTTCCATCAAATTTTGCATTGAATACATAGTTAAACCCGATAACGGGTCATATTTCAGTTATCCTCCATTTCTTCTTTCTGCATTTTGCTTAGTTGGAAAGCAACCATTCTCGTATTAACCTGTTTGATTTCTCTGCATTAAGCAATTCCACAGCACTTTTTCTCACAACATGATGTACAATGTTTGCATATGCTCATTCTTTTATCTTGATAGCTATCTTCTGTTATATTCACTCATCAGGGTAAAAAGGCTACTGCCTTTCCTGCCATGTGTAACAAACTGATCGATCCAAGTGAGGCAGAAAATAGGGTGGTTGTGGATGGCTATCTTGTTACTAGTAGAGGACCAGGAACCTCGCTGGAATTTGCGTTGGCCATTGCAGAGAAGTTCTTCGGGCGCAAAAAAGCTCTAGAACTCGGAAAGGTCATGGTTTTTGTTCGCTAGTATGCTTATTACCTAAAGTACTACTATCCGCGGTCAAAGGGCAAGATGATGTACTTGTTCTCGAGTCCACATGTAATCTACTACGACTGATGCAGTGCATCGTGTCTATATGGAATAAACTGAGCATTGAGGCCTTTCTTGATGTTGAATTTTCTAATAATTTGCTTTTCATACCTCTATAGCTGTGCATGATGATGGGAATGCATCTTGGTTATCAGAAAATTTCCTTAGATTATTTTTTAAAAAGGTGCAATTATATAATGGAAAATGATACAATACATAGCGTGCATTGTCACGTGGTGTATTAGAATTAATAATTTATCGTCATGTGGTGACGTGATGTACACAATATTCACTCATGACTCACTCATGATATAATGCACCTATTCAATTTTGGTGCTTAGTAATTCATGGTATCAATTTCTGAATGCATAGTGGCAGATTTCTATGTTTCTGCTGAATGCATGTGTTGGTAAGTGATTTGTGGACAAACGTGTAGTGCGTCTGTCTATTAAACACTCAGCCCCTATTTGTTTCGGATTTCTGTCACGAAGCTTTTTTATTTTTTGGATGATCTGCCACGAAGCTTAGGTGGGGGGATATGATGCATTTGACCATTATTTTTTTTTTCTTTCGAATATTTTCGACACACGGTCTACAGGGGAAGAAGAAGAAGGGGATAGAATATTTTTTACTATTATTCTTGAAAGCGTCTGTAGATTAGAATTGGGGTTGAGTGGGTTAAGTTCCCTTTTCCCTTCCCCCAATTGTCAAAAAAGAATTGGGGTGTATGGTTCTAATTTTTATTCAGGTCAAGTCACATCCTAATTTTCTAATCAACGCTTGAAAGATTGTTAGATTTATTTTCGTTTTTAGTACTCGAATGAACGTTAGATTTAGTTTCGTTTTTAGTTTCTCTTATTCTCCTTTTTTGGTTCCTTCGAAAATCAGCAAGAAAGTCGTGGTTTTGCTTCCTTTTTCCAACATTGTGTTTATACAAGGAAAAAGATATTTCATGATGTGTCTATAAAATTTCTCTAGAAGGAGCGTTTTGACGTGCGTAACGTATAAACACGACTACCTAAAAAAAAAAAGGCAGGAGTAGGAATCTTCAAAGAAAAAACCTATTATATAACGGGTTTCATTTGTTCAAATCCACACAGTCTTTCTTCTCTTCGCAAAATGGTAAATTGAATTGAACAATGTTATAATTGAATCTATTTTTCTGAAAATTAAAATAAAGATAAATTGAATATAAGAAGACTCATAAATAAACATCACTGAATTCATGATAAAGACGATATACTAAAAAAAAAAAAAAAAAAAGAAAGAGGAAAGCGGTTCAACTGATTGATTTTTCGTGTAATGTAGAAGTCAACGCACAAATGCAAATGAATTAGTCGCATTTGCGGTTATAGCTACCACCTGACCGATTCAACCCAACGACTTTATGCTCCAATTTAACCACTCAAGGAAGAAGTTAAAAAAAAAAAAAAAACTGCTGCTGCATATTTACACGATTATTTAAATTAATGATACATGAGGAGTGACAACGAAAACAAAATTTTGTATTTCTTGACGAATTTTTACAATTACTTATCAAAACATCATTGCACCTTAATATTAGTTAAATTAAACGAACGAAAATGACAGGTGGGCCAAAAAATATATATTGCAACCAGCTTAATTTCCTATCAGATACTAACTTCAACAAATTGTGATTAGATTTCGTCTCATGTGACAGATTTGGCATCATCGTTTTTTACAGGCTTACAACTCTGAAATATTCTCTCAAAAAAAAAAAAAAAAACTCTGAACTACAAAGGTATAATTAAAGAATTGATAAAGAAAAGTAAATGCAACTGCAATCCAAGCAAGTGTCAATAAGCCTTGGTAAAATTTATAAAAGCTAGCACTTCAGAAGTAGGAGATCCAATTTACCACTGTGAATTGTACTATGAGTTTGTTCTCAATCGATTCTTGTAAAAGTTGAAAATCAAACGGGTATCAAAAGCCAAAAGCAAGTTCAGAAAATCAATTGAAAACAAGTTATATTATGTAAGGACAAATTGTAATATGTGAGTTGTGATGCTATGAAAAAAAGATTAAAGTTTAAAGAAGTATCGAAAGAAATAAATAGAAAATTGAACAATTAGAACTTTATAACTTTACTTAGAAATATAAAGTTTAAATTTTACCAATAACTTCAAATGTAAATATAATAGTATATGTTTGATTAAAAAAAAAAAAAAAATCACTGCATTCACGTAACTAGGAAGCCTTCTAGTCCTACTCCATCTCGGGTCTCCTGGACCTGGGGTAAATGCCATGCCAGACACATTTTTGTTATCCAAAGAAAAGGCATTATTACATTCAGTCATGTGACAACTCTTGCATCAGCAACACCAGCTCAATCAAACACAAGTCTCCTGCGTCAGAAAAGGACCAGGGTAAATACCGTACTAAGATAAGGGTGAGCTCTCCATATTTTCTCTCTCCTTCCAAGACATTTCTGTGTTTTGCTTAGATGTGCATAGCTGCTGTCTGAATCATATGTTTTGGTAATTCGTTCCATCTTTGCTGCTTGAATGAGTCAAACAACCATAACCAATGAGTCAAACAACCATAATTAAGGTTTCTATTTAAATCTTGTTTTGAGATCATTTCGTCATGTTTGCGGTGCTTGATTGAGCATTGATCTGTTGGTTTTGAATTGCAGATTTTTCTTGTTTCAGTTGTTGCTATTGCTAGTTAAAAGGCTTATTTCATTTCCTTATTGGCAATTATCATAGTGCATCGAAGCAAAGAGTAATCTGTTTAACTATCGGCAAAGGTAGTTCTTTGGCCATGTTTCAAATGAATCACCTGGATATGCATAGCTAATGTTTGATTACGAGGTCCTGCTTTCGAATAAAATTGCCAAAAAAGTCTGTTCATTTGGATTGATCTTCTAGGAAGAGTTTTTGTAAATTTATTACCGTACATAAGGGTGCATGTTTGATTAAAAAAGGTTGATTAAAAAAGTAGTTAAACAAATGTGTTTAGTGAATATTTAAAATTTCTTGAAATACTATCCAATTCAAAATATCTGTGTGCGAAAGGTCATTCATTATGACTTTTGTTTTCCTTAGATTAGAATTTATGTGTTTTTATTCGTCATATTTCAATAATTGATTCTGGGGTATGTCTATGGCTTGGTCCTGTGATAGTTTGATGTATCTTTGGCCTAGTAGTTTTAATGTGTCTTCTATGGAGAAGTGTTGGAAACTTCTAATTCATTCCCCAGTTAAGAGAAAAAAGAAAGCATCCGGCTCGTTTCTGGATTAGAACTTGAGCCTTTTTTTTTTCTTTCTTGTTTTTTCCTCATATTTGCATACAATTAGATTGTCCTGGTCAACTTAAACGGACAGCCAGAAAGCAAATTTTCACTATAATCTCCTTCCATTCTTTACCTGATCTATTAAAGTTAGATCAGAATTTGACAAAGTAATGAATTCACAGGTTTATTCGTTATTCATGACAGGGAGTGTGCTTTTGGTTAGAAGTCTGATTTGGCACAAGAGATGGGTCGAGGAACTTGTTTTACTATCTGTTTCAAAAAAGCTTCTCCTCCAACTAGGAGAGCGATAGACATTGAGAAAGGTACGTTTTGAGGCACTGTAATTGGTACTGTAACTTGGAGTCTCTTATTCTGAGAACAATTTGCAGTTTTCTCAAAAGTGTTTGCAAAAACTCTTGAACACATCTACATGACACGTATGCCATTTTATGCTTTCTATCTGCATAAATCGTCTGAATGGGTTAAAATGGATGCAGAAGTTTCAACTGTGGAGAACGCCAGACTGTACAGCTACAAAGAGTTGCAGATTGCCACTGAAAATTTCAGTCCAGCCAATAAAATTGGGGAAGGAGGGTTTGGTTCAGTCTTCAAGGTAATTTTTTTGTATAAACTTATCCCTAGTTCAGGAGTTACTTCACTGCTCTTTTCCAAATATATGGTCAAATTGTCTTCTCGCTGTCAGGGAAGGCTAAAAGATGGAAGTTTGGCTGCTATAAAAGTGCTTTCTGCTGAGTCAAGTCAGGGCATTCGAGAGTTTTTGGCAGAGATAGTTACGATTTCAGGCGTAGAGCATGAAAACCTCATTAAGTTATATGGATGTTGTGCAGAAAAGAGCCACAGAATATTGGTCTATGGCTATCTTGAAAACAATAGCCTTGCTCAAACTCTTCTTGGTAACTGATATTCCCTTGTCACTTGAAACCTGTAACTACTATTTGCTCTAGGTGATATTGTCTTTAACTATAGGTGGTCAGGGGAGCAGCATTCAGTTTAGCTGGAGAACACGGACTAAGATATGCATAGGGGTTGCACGTGGCCTTGCATTCCTCCATGAGGAAATCCGACCCCCTATTGTACATAGAGATATCAAAGCAAGCAACATTCTTCTTGATAAAGACCTTAATCCAAAGATTTCTGATTTTGGTCTAGCAAAGCTTTTTCCATCACACGTAACCCATATTAGCACGCGTGTTGCTGGGACTTTGTAAGTCTATGGTCAACTTAAATTTTCATGCCTTCTTCCTCTCCTGTCGAACGCCTAAGAAGAAAAAGGGAAAAAAGAGCAACAAAATAGAAAATATCTATATGACTCAAAATCTGATGTGGTTAAGAGCAATAAAATAGAAAATATCTGTATGACTCAAGATCTGATGTGGTCATTTTACTGATGGTTCTGTTTCTGTGCATGTACTTAGAGGTTATTTGGCTCCCGAATATGCAGTTCGAGGTCAGTTGACACGAAAAGCTGATATTTATAGTTTCGGCGTTCTCCTTTTGGAAATTGTTTGTGGCAGATGCAACACAAACAAGCAGTTACCATATGAAGAGCAGTTTCTTCTTGAAAAGGTATGGAATTGTTCACTTGTTGATATTATTCCTTGAATTAAATCAAGTGAATTGTACCTTGAAATATCAGCTGGAAAAATTCCTAGTATAAGAAAATTGTGAATGAATCTTAACTTGTATGCTAAGTAGATGAGATTCAAATTGTCCATTATGGAAGAGTAGATCAGGAGTCAAGCTGCTTTAGACCTGACCTCCAGCTTTGATAACTTGAGATGGTGAGTGTAAACAAATATTAGGTTTACGGAGTTGTTCGTAATGAGTTGGAGTTTCCATTTTCCCTCTCTTCATTGGCAATTTTTTCCAATCTTAAATTTCGGGTGAAAAATGTCTAACTAATCTAGTTATCAATTTTAGGTAAAGCTGATGCTAGGAAAACACATGGCCTCGATACTAACAAGGATGGCAATGGGATTCATCTGTCCTCCATTAACTACATCTTTCAGCCTTATTCAGCCTTTGCTCCTTTTTCCATCAATGTATCTGGTAAACAAACAGGTTATGTATTCACAACTGAGAAGAGTGGATAGTGAAAATAGTCATGGGACTGCATGCCAACATGACAATATCTGACATTTATCTTATTAGTTCCACAGCCTGTACCACTATATGATCGGCAACTAATGACCTGATCATCATTTTAGATAAATGAACGAGTCTTTACCTTGCTCACGAGTTGAAAGTGTATTCAGTCTCTAGAAGGTGAGGAATTGTGTGAATTAATGGGCTGTGTTGCCTTTTATTTATTTTTTATTTTTTTCTCATTGGCATATAATCTTGCCTGATTACTTCATTGGAGAGATAAGCCATTTAGAACTTGAAATGTTGCATGGTCATAATTGACCATATGAGATCACGAGATTTTTAATGCAGTGTAATATTGTTCCAAGTAGGAGTTCACATTAGCGCTAATTGTAAACTGATTCTTAATTTATGCGAGTTCTGTCTACATTTTGTAGTCTAGTTCTTCCTGCAGGTAAATGCCCTTCCCCTTTTTCCTTATTCTTTCTTTCATTCCTAGAATGACATCTTATTTTCAGGGATGGATGTTTTATACGAAGGAAAAATTAATTCAACTGGTGGATCCAGATTTGGGATGTGACTTCGATGTCGACGAGGCATCCAGGTATCTGAAGATTGGGTTACTATGCACCCAGGATGGGCCTAAAAACCGGCCATCTATGTCTACTGTGGTGAAAATGCTGACCGGTGACATAGATTTGGAAGACAAGCAGATTTCAAAACCTGCGCTTATAGAAGAGCTAATGGGTCTGAGGAGTCGCAAAAATTCTACATCATGTACAATGTCTTCCGAGAATACAACCATGACATATCCCTCCATAAGTTTCACTTCAATATACGACCGAAGCATTTAGTTGCCTTGCCATGCAAATAGCAGTATATTTTGATACATTGAGTTGCAGTTTTGAGCTCTGAATCTATTGTACATCCGTAAGGCTTTTAGTTTCTTGGCTCATGAAAGTTAACTAGGCCATTTATTAGTAAGATTGAGTGCTTATGTACAAAAAAGTATTTAAGATAAAGAAACGTGTGCATTTAGATTGGCTTCCTTCCATTTTCCCTTCATGTTGATGATCATCACTCAAAAACCAAAAGGAGATTAAAAAAAAGAAAAGAAAAAAGGGCAGTTTCTGTCAGGAAATTTCCATCAGTTTACACTTCGAAGCTCAAAATTGCTCAACATTTCTGTTGTCAATTAGCAAACGTTAGATGAAAATTGACTAGGAACGAGGGAGTTCGTATCACAAAGATACTATGTCATAACCAAGTAATAACTAATAAGCACTAAATAGTAATTTGGGATGACACATATGTTTACACTTTGACCATGGCATTCGTGGACTTACGTTCTAATTACACGGAAGGGATCAAAATTATTAGTGATTTACCTTTATTTCTCAGTTAGAGTACTTTGTCAGACTGATTTCTTTCTTTACTCTGCTTTTCCCTATTTATATTTGAATCTATAGCTACAATTCCGATCCCCAGGTTTGAACATGACATTCATTCCAATTCCTTTTGTAGGTGATCACTAGAATGGTATTCTTACACTCTTCACACTGTTAGGAGTATTTGAATACTCTGTTTGTCTTTCAGATAATATTTAAAAAATAGGGATAATTACACAAACCTCCCCTGAGGTTTATGACAATTACAGGCAGCTCCCCCCAGGTTTGTAAAATTACATATAGCTCCCTTGGTCAATTGAAAAGACTTATGTACCCTTAGCAAAGTTCTTAAGTCAATAGCTTAAATTCATTTGTGTATGAGTTATATATTTTTGTTGCTTATATTTTATTTTTTAATTTTATTTTTATTATCAATTTCAAATATTACCGGATACTTCTTCTTGTCATTTTTATTGCTATTGTGAAGATTCAAAAATAATTGTAAGTTAGTAAAAAAAAAAAAAAAGAAAATACACAATTGTGAGAGGAAGATTATCAAGGCGGATTTCATAAGTGATGAATCAATCAAAGTGTACGTAACTAATTCATTCTTTTTGGTTGTCCTTTAACTACAAATATGGTTGATATTTTGATTATGACTTTCTTTTTTTTTTTTTTGGTGGGCAATGGTACCATTGCTTTTGAAATGGAGCGGATGCTGGATTTAGTTTTTTTTTTTTTTTGGATATTGAAATGGAGTGGATGTTGGATTTAGTGTCTATTTTCAGAGTATTATGGGAGTTGGTGATAAATTTTTTTAGAAAGCGGAGATTGTTAGAATTTGGATATTTATATGTCTTAAAAATGACCGAATTTGAGATTTGGGCAAGAATGACTAAAAGTGTTAAATTGAAATTGGAGACTAAAATTAGGTAAAACAATGGAGTGAAGAAAATTAAATGGTTTTTTTCATTTTATGTTGAAAACTTTTTAGTTTGTATTGAGAAACTATTCAAAAGGGCAATATGGGATATTATCTATCTTTTTTAGCTTATGTCAGCAATTTGGGTCTATTTGTTACCAAACATATTAAAGGAAGGGAGGCAAGTGTAATTTTCTAAACCTGGAGGGAGCTGCCTGCAATTTCAATAAACCTCAGGGGAGGTTTGTGTAATTATCCCTAAAAAATATGATAAATGCAACATATAGGGAAAGTTGATTTATGAAATTCACGGTCTCCTTTCATTGTACATACTTCCTCTCCAATACTGAAAATCATCAGTTGTTTGAAGAAGCCAAAAATGAAACCTCTGGTTTCTTCTGTTTTTCCCATAATTGAAACGAAGCACTTGCTGACTATAAAATGTGAAATACTGTGAAATGGGAGCAGTGAGACTCCAGTAAAAGAAGCAATTAATGTCTTAGAGCTATCACATGAAAACATGAACAATAAAATTTTCTGTGCATATATTATTGAACTCTGTCAAAACAATTAATAATATCTAAACAATTCTTTTAAGAAATGGAAGGGAACTAGTTTTTGGATCTGTAACATTTGAACCACAAGATCAGAAAACATAGCACTCTGTAACAGATGATAAAAGCCAACATGACCAATAAATTGCTCCACTTGTGTGACTCTTGCAGACCTTGTTGTCTCAAGAATTCATATCCATGTAAATTGCATACCCCTGTTTCACCTTCTAAACATCTGCTCCCTCCTTTCCCTCCATACTCATTTATCATGAAACATTCAAATGGGTACTTAAACAAGCTCAAGTAGTGCATAAATATCCAGTAATTAGGTATGTTCTCCTTTGAGATGAAATACCCAGAAAAGAGAAAGAATGAACCCATCAATCCTGCAATAATGGATGTCCCCATGATGAAGTTTGGCACAAGTGCACTGAAGCATGCTGTGAAAGCATTTGACATCAAAACAACCATCCAAACCACCAAAGCAAAATAGAGGAAACCGTCAAAGTCGCGCCGCAGACCAACTAGCCAATAAACTGGGGTTGTATAGAGAAGACCAACCATTAACAAAAATGGAAGGAAGACAATGGTGTTTGCAATAACGTAAGATGACACCCTATATGCCCCTCTAGAAGTTTCTCTCATGAAAATCCTTCTCTCTTGCAAGAAAATCGGTAGGCCTTCTGTTGTGGATGACAATAAGAAAGTGAGACTGAAAGCAAAAAATCCTAATCGAGTTTGTAAAGCAATTTGACTTGAATCATTTCTGACATTCATGAATATAGTACCAACTATGAATCCTGCAGCCAAGGCTTGTATAACTCGTGTAGCGAAGAGTTGATTTGTTCTAAATATGTTTTTGCAAAATCTTTCTCCGAGGATGAAAACCTCCTCCAAGTGAGAATTTGAACAAGAAAGGGACTTTTCTCCGTTGTTATTGGAGTTCACTATTCTCACATAGCCATCATCTTTAATATCTTTTTCATCAATTCCTGGAGGAACCTTGGGCAAGGATATGCTTTCAAGAGTTTCAGAAGTTCGTTCTGAAGATTGAATGAAAATGCTGCCTGTGACTTCAATGGCAAATTCAAGCACATTGATGCGAGGTGGAATGCAATAACCAGCCTGTTTAAGCCTCTCTTCAAGAAGCTTTAATGAACCATTATGAAGAATATGTCCATTTGAGAGCAAAACAAGGCGACTGATCAACTCCAGGATTCGAAATCCTGGTTGATGGATGGTCAGAATAATTGTCTTACCTTGTCTAATAGCCATTTGCTTGAGCAATGCAATCACCTGAAGTGCTGAAGCTGAATCCAATCCAGAAGTTGGTTCATCAATCAAAATAACTGAGGGATCATGAACTAGTTCAACTCCAATTGAAACCCTCCGCCTTTCCCCACCAGAAATTCCACGATTTGATCCTTCCCCGATCTTGGAACCAGCTAGATGATCCAGACCAAGTTCCTTTATTAGCACCTTAACTCTGTTGATGGCCTCTTTTCTTCCACCTGCTAGCCTCAGAAGAGCACTATAGATGAGAGTTTCTTCAACAGTGAGCAATGGAAAGAGTGCATCACCTTGGGTGACATATCCGGATATTCTTCGAAAACTTTTAGCCTGTATAGGACGACCATTAACCAAAACCTGTCCAGACACCTTTCTTGGTGATATCACCCCAGCAAGAATTTCAAGAAGTGTAGTCTTTCCAGCCCCACTTGGGCCAGCTACTGCTGTCAACTCCCCTGGCCTTGCTTCACAATTTACATCCTTCAAAATGGACTTGGGAGCTCTTTTTAAATTCTGGCAACACGAAAAACTCAACTCATCATACGGACTGTTAAGTGTGTAGGACAAATTTTTGGTTTCTATGATGTATGAAGCTCTCCGGCCACCAGAATCCGGTGCCCCGATAGGCAACTCCATGGGAAAAGAGGAGAAGAGGGAGTGGAGAAGTGAAAGTGAGAAAGAAGGTGGCATGGAGAAAAGGGCAGTGAGGAGAGATGAGCTAACACACCAAACTTAATATTCATGTACAAGCTACTTAGGAGCCAATGCTTTATTTTTTGGGTATGAAGAGTCGAGAAATACAAAAATTCGGATTAAAAATTTATCTTTTTTTCCTGTTCCTTCTGATCCGAAGCAATGAGTTGAAGTTTGAAGAGTTGGAAAGTATCAAAGAAACTAGAAAGCAGGAGAGAAACAAGGTTTGCTTCTATAGTCTTGCAGGTAAACTATAAGTTGACCATCCAAATGTTGGTGGTTGTTTCGTCAAATCTTCCCTGTCTAACTGCCAGATTTAAAATTTTTCCATAAATCTTCTTCACACTCCGCTAATGCTACCATTTGCAAATGTATTTCTTGTTTGGTAGCTTTTTGGTCCTTGTTATTCTTGCCCATTTTAACACATCAATAACTTGTAACGATTGATTCAAAACCGTCTCCTCTGCCTAACCCACAGCACAGACCAAAGAGATTGGCCTACCTTATATGTTCATATACATTTAACTTGTTCAAATTCTTGTGCTCCCAGCGACCCCCGCCCAAAAAATAAAATAAATGGCTCTAACTAATCAAAGAGCATTTTAGGTGAAGAAAATGGTCACTTAAACCTACATTAACATCCCCATACAAGTTATCTCCTACGAAGAAATTAAAACCATTGATTAAAATACCTATGTACTCTACGGCCATTAATTAAAATATCTATGTACTCTACGGCATCTCACCATTAGTATATGTTATGGTCTTTAAATTTTTATGAAAATTAAATCAGATGAGAACACCAACACTTTTGCATAAAACCTCATAAACTATTGTCAAGAAATTCTATTACTAATCGAACATTTTTAATTAGGTTAGAAAAAATGTTAGAGCCATGTTTTTGCACCAAAACATACTTCCAAAAAAAGATTTACTTGGGATTCCTCATTGTGATGTTCCTAGACCAGAGACCTATGGCAAAAAATTGAATCCCTCTCAACAATATATTTATATATAAATAATACGTTAATAAAATACTTTCCCCCAGTAACAATACATCGTAATACAAATGGGAATTTTCTTTCCTATTGAATTTTCTCAGCAACAATAATAGGTATGCTTTTTATCTCACTTCATTTAAAATAATTAATGGGGTAAACTCACAAAAATCGGTTAACTGGGAAGAGAAATAAGAAGAAAGAAATGTTTGGGCGATCCGGGCTGATTCGAACCGGGAATCAAAGCCCGAAGCTAGAATTAAGTTGTGATACTTCGTTTTGCATTGAAAAAAATTAAGGGATATGGACGAATATATCAGTTAAGCCTAAACATTTCATGTTTAATTTGAAATATCCCATTTTGAGTCAGTAGGACAGAGTCTTGACTGTTGAGACTCTAGATGTGGCTTGGTCTTATAGGTTTAGAGTACAACAGGATGCTGCTGAGACTCTGATCATGATTTAGGCGCGTTGGTTTGCAGGGTGTGACAAATTAGCATCAATAATATTGGGCTATGGATTGGGCCTATAGGCCCAGAATATGGGGGTGCTGCTGAAGCCTATAAACTCAAAAGAGTGACGCAATGGTATTAGATTGAATCTCGTATAATTTTTGTACAAAATACGTCGACGAGAATTATCTTGTGAATTCGTATAAGCCACCTCTAAAATATAATATAACTAATTGAATAGTTTAGATTATAATATTGTATTAGACTTTGTTAGGAAGTAAAAGGTTAAAATTACGGATGAATGTGATGCTCCATCCTGCGTTAGAAAAGTTAAGTGATATTAACTAATGAACTAAGATGGAAGGGTGATTGTGATAATATTCCAGGACATGACAGAATGCTCTGAAAAGTTTGGTGGCATGAACTAACGAGGAATGGTGAATGTGATAATTCCCCGGGATATGATAGAATGCTGCTAAGACTTTGTTCGTGACTTGGACCTCATGCCCCAGTCCCACAAAATCGATTCGCTGCAACTAATACAAGCCCAAAACGGGCCCGCTCGCACCACCTCTGCCACGCTCCTCGCTGGCGGCGTCCTCTAGATACTCCGGCGGCTCCCTTGGCACTCCGGCAAGTGCTCTTCCCTTCCTTTTTATTTTGGATGGAACTTTAGATGTTAAAACATTTAGGTTTTGTGAAATTTCTTTTATCTCACTTTTGTTTTTCTAATTTTTAAATTTTTTTTTGGTAGCAATATAGAAACAATGCTGGGAAAAAAAAAAAGAAAAGAAAAGGCGACAAAGGAATGAAAATTTTTTTGGTTAACTTATTTTTAGTTTTGAGTGTCAACTTGCAGAATAGGATTTGGTTTAATTGTAAATGAATAATTAAATTAAACAGAATGTAAAGCTGAAATAAGTTTTAAGAATTAGATGAATTAGGTATAAATCTCTTGTAAGATGTAAATTTTAGGGGTGAATGAAAGGTTGTCTAAATTTTTTCACTTGGTAACTTAAGTGATACACCATTATATGAAAACATAATTGTAAACCACCTAATTATAGCCAAAGGGTTGACAGCAAATTACACATTCGACTTTGCTTTTGTCCCTAATCTGTAGAAACTATATTGGTTGGCCTTACTAGTTGTTCATGACGTGTTCAGAACATGGGTATTTTTGGAAGAACTTGTTACAATTAAGATGTTCTTGTGCATTTTAAAGAACGCACATAGTTGATATATTTATGTGCTATAAAAACATGGACAGTAAGCTGCCTGGCTTATTTTCTTGATCATATGTTCAAATATACATTTTGTGCTATATAAGCATAGACAGTAAGCTGCTTGGGTTATTTTGTTGATCATGTGTTCTAATAAACGCTTTCTTAATTAGATGTCAGATGCAATGGATGTCACTGATTTATCTAAAGCAAGCACTGGAGATAAACGAAAAAGAGTAAGTATAGTTCAAATCTAACCCTTGGGAACATTTCACAAAACTCATAAAGGAGGATTGAATGTACGAGAAGTGTAACCGTAACCCTTGCAACAAGCTGTGTGCTTGTTCAAGTAGAAGTGGGACAACCCATTTGCTTCGTCACATAACAGAAGGAACATGTCCTGTGTACAAGAAAGAGAGGAAGATGGGTTGCAAACAGTTTTGAGTTATACGGGAGGGAGTTCAGAGCTGAGAAGTAGCATGATGTGGTGGAAATTTGAACAAGGGTTGGACCAGTCCGGTCAACAAAGTATTGATGTGCACGATAAGTTATCACCAGGAGGGCTGAATGATCTTGAATGTCAAACAGGCAAGGTGTTGGAAGATGACTGTGTTGGTCGAGCATCAACACCTGCAAGTGGAAGATTTCCTCAACAACCTGCTTTAAATGTCAATTTAGAGGAGAATCACAGATGAGTTGCGTTCCTCTGTAAGTAAACTTGTTGATTTCACAAATGAAAGGGTGTCATATGGTAGTTGCATTAAGAATTGTTTGGCTGTTACTGCTCCTGATTACTCCATTGCCTCTGCTCTAAGATGTCTGAATGGAATGGAGGGCATCCCACAATCCAGTGAAATTTACCTAGATGCTTTTGAAGTACTCTAGGATGATGGCGAAAGAGAGTGTTTTATTTGTTTGCCCCCAGAACCACGTAGAAGATGGCTGCAAAGAATGTCACATCGACATTATCCTTTGCGCTACAGTTTGTAACTTTTAATGAACTTTTAGTTGTATATCAGCCGCCGAGATGTGACAACCTTCTCATCGGTTCAAGGATGACTTCAGATGGTATGACTTGCTTGCTGAGATGACTGGTACGAGTATTGCCTGAAATGGAGCGTAAGTGTTGCAAGTTCTGGCCGCTGCAATGGATGTAAAAGTCAGGCTGAATGATCTTGTAGTTTGTAAACCACTGCGTGTCAACAGCAATGTTTTCCCTTCCATCCTCTTCCTCGCTTCCTATCTCTGTCTTCCTTCTTTTGTGGTCTTTACTTTAGGTGTGTGACTAGTCATGGAGGATGGTGATTCACCTCATCGAGGAGGATTCATTATTTGTAATTATTATATGTTTGCTTGTGACAAGAGAGATTTTTGCAGATTGTTAGAACTTGAATTCCAAGGATCCTCGAGTGAAAAAAATGACAGGGCATCGGTTGAATGAATTTTGGGCATGGCAGAAGGAAATGCTGAGGCAATATTATCCCTATGCTCAGAAAAAAACCCTTTCCCTTTTATCATAAAACGAGAAGAAAAATGAATATTCTAAGTTATCTATGCTTTATTATCTTAACTATTGATTTTTTTTTTTCAACAAAGAAACTGTCATGAAAAATATACTCCAAATTATTTTGAGACTTAAGATTCACTTTACATACTAATAATCACTAATCTAATCATGCTTTTCCATTTAAGAATTTTCAAAACACTTATACACTCACATGTAATTCCAAAAAAAAAAAAAAAAAATGAAGGAGAAGATATTTATGCAATTTCGAATGTAACTCCAAAAAAAAAAAAAATTCATGAAGGAGAAAATATTTATGCAATTTAGTCAAAATCCGGGGGCAATCTGTGAATTCTTATGCCGTATAAGTAAACCCCTAAACCCACCTGTTCTCATTTCGCTTCAGTTCTCTCATCTACTCACAGCAATTTTGTCGAGTCTAAAGGGTTCTGCGAAATGGCGACTCGGTTCTTCACTCGGTCTCTGCTCACTCCTACTAAAGAAACCCTGACTTCCATATTCTCTCGCTCTTTCACTTCACTTTCTCTCTCTAAAGCCCCGCAATCACTCTCCGCTTCCTCTTTGTCCCTCCTCCGTCTCCGCCCTCTGGTAGCCGTTGCCAACAACCTCCGCAGCGGCACCTTCCCAGCGGCGAGTAGCGTTCGAGGGTTCGCTACTCGCCAGACGTCGTCATCTCTCAACGACCCGAACCCAAATTGGAGCAATCGTCCCCCTAAAGAGACGATTTTGCTTGATGGATGTGATTTTGAGCACTGGCTTGTGGTTATGGAGAAGCCTGAAGGTGATCCCACCAGAGATGAGATTATCGATAGCTATATCAAAACCCTAGCCCAAGTCGTTGGAAGGTGTGTGCTAAGAATTTTTTGGATATATTTTTAATTTCTTGTTTATCGATAATTTGTTTTAATAAATTTGAAATTTTATGTTTTAAATGGTTTGATGAAACATAAAATGAGGAATTATGGCCTGTTTGCTTGCTGGTTAGCTCTAGAAATAGCCGTAGAAAATGTAAAAATGATGTCTTTAGTAAGAAATTAGAATGGGTGAGGTTCTGGTTGTTGGTATTTGTTTAATTGCCGAAGAGGGATCTCTAGACAAGCTTGGTTGACTATATATCTTGTTTTTATGATGTCATTAAGTGGAGTATAGTTTTTCAGTTGTTTATTTTGTTATGATATGGTTGATTTTTGCACAAATTGAGTTTTTTTCCCCCCTTTTTTTAATGCTGTCAGGATGGTTTCTTGATCAGTATGGAAATGCTTTTTTAATTCTTTTCCTGGAAAACTTCTAATAGGCAAGCCACAAAAGCGAAATGCAAGTTAAAAAAAAACAAAAAAAAAAAAAGAGAAAGAAAGAAAGAAAGAAAGAAAAGAGAAAGTGCTCTAGCGCTAGCAGGATGATATTGAAATTTTGTTCTCTTGTGGTTATTTGATAATGTAGTCTAATAACTTTTATTTTCTTGAGCTCAAGTTTTGACAAAACATATCTATGTTAGAAACTTATAGGTTCATGTTGTGGTGTAGTGCAAATTTATCTTTGCGTAATGTCTTCATTGATTGGTAGATCCTTTTTAAGTTATAGGATATTTCAATTGTTTAGCATTCATTTGGTGGTTGTTACCCATTTGCATTTGTATGTTACAGTGAGGAAGAAGCGAGGATGAAGATATATTCAGTCTCAACTAGGTGCTACTATGCATTTGGAGCCCTCGTGTCTGAAGAACTTTCTTACAAGCTGAAAGGTAACTGACTTTCTTGCTAAGCTTCCATTCATTTGGTGGTCTGAGTAATTTGTTGGCCAGTATTTTGGAAAGATATACTTTCTTAGCTTTTCTTTGTTTTCCTTGTGTAGAACTACCTCGGGTACGGTGGGTTCTTCCAGATTCTTACTTGGATGTTAAGAATAAGGATTATGGAGGTATGAGTTTCTACAATTGCAGAAAATGTTCAATATCTTAAGAACAAAAGTTCCATTTGGTAGCTTGGTCAATTTTATATTATTGAATTAAATGACTTGTGAAAGAGATGATCTTCTTTTACGTCTTATGTTATTGAATTATTTACTAGTCTGTCTTTTTTTTTATTTTTACTCTTTAAGCCTTTAAGGTTCTTCAAATCTTTTTTTGCATTGCATGTTACTTGGTCAGTTGGCTCTTATACTGGTTTTATGGCTACTTAACCAATTACGGTACCCAATTTGTAATAATTTGTAGTTTACCAATTGAACTGGATGTTGCAGGAGAACCCTTTATTAACGGTCAGGCTGTTCCATATGACCCAAAGTATCATGCGGAGTGGGAGAGAAACAATGCTAGGGCGAATGAGAGAAATAGGCGAAATGACAGACCACGCAGCTATGACCGTTCCAGGAACTTTGAACGAAGAAATATGCAGATGGCTAATCGGAATGCTGGATCCAATATGAGCCAAGGTGGTCCTCGAGGGCCACAGAACATGGGGCCACCAAATAACATGGGAGGTGGAGCGCCCAATATGGGTGGCCTGCCACCTAGTAGCACTGGAGGTATGCCATCTAATAACATGGGAGGACAAGCAGCATCAAACTACACGGGACAGCAACCATCAAATTACAACATGGGACAGCCGCCATCAAATTACAACATGGGACATCCGCCATCAAACTATGTGGGTGGAATGCAGCATAACAACATTGGAAATGTGCCCAACAATGCACCAAATTTCCAGTATGGGAATCCAGCAAACAGTGGAGGAGCACCTTATCAATCTGGTCCTGGGCCGAATCAGAACTATGCACCAAACATGGCTGGTGGAAACACTTATCAGAACCAGAACATGCCTGGAAGAGATATCCCACCACCTCAAAACTATCAATAGGCAGACCATGGATGTATATGAATGAGTTTGTTGTTTCTGGGATTTTGTGTTGAAAGCTTAACTTTGATAATGATAACTACTGAGATACTGATTAGTTTGACGGTGTTTTTTAATTGGTCGAATGTGCAAATGGTTTATTAGTCAAAAGGTGTGGTTAAGATTAGTTTGCTGCTGTACTTTGGTCGGGCGTACAAGTAGGACGGTCGTGTGCAGTTAGCTTGCCTATAATTTGATGTTTTGTTTTCATGGTAGTAGCTCGAGCTACTCCAGTTCAAGCTCTCGCCTATTATGTTTGTTGTGGAAATTACCAATTGTCATCATGATCCAGCATTCCAAATACGGGAGTCATTCTTGCGTGGATGGTCTACGGATTTTACCATAGATCTAACGGTAGATAGGGAGGTCATCAATGTTCGGTGGACTCCACCAAACCTTAGTGGCTCACTTATAATCTGTGGACTCGATTCACATCAGAAAATTTCCAAATACAGCTGCAAAGTTTTCTCTTTGCCTCTCAACCTTGTACGCAGGTCATGATGATTTCTAAGAAAAGATATCGTGGAAAATCCTTAATATTGTAGTCATGCAGACAGATTTTGTTTGTGCTGATTTACAGAAAGGCCGAACTGCTAGTGTACTTTTGGAATCTCCGTCTTTTCTCGCTTATTGCATGGACGGGTTATAGGTCCTCAAGTATGCTAACAATTGTTCTCCAAGACGGCTTAGCCGTGCCAAAGAAGGTGGTGGTTTATTCTGTGAGATCCACGGAGAATTAACAGCTTGTTACAATGAGAGCACCTGCCATGGATATTGAGAGCCCTGCTCTCCATACTGGGATAATTTCACATACCTCCCCTGAGTTTTTGCATAATTGTATCTATTTGCCTCTAGTTTTAAAAATTATACTTGCACCCCCAATGTTTATATTTTTATAACGAAAAAATCCATTTTGATAATATAATAAAAAAATACCAACCACATCCTAAAATACCTGTACTTACTTTAATTGCTTTAAAAAAGAGAAAATAAACCTTGAAAAATGAATGATTTAGTTCATAAAAGCATCAAAGCACCCATACTGGCTACACCAAATTTTCAATCTATTAGATTTTATTCTCTAAAATCCAATTCTCTAATTAATCTATATAAATCATGTTATCTATCAAGATTTTATAAACAAATATATTAGTCAAAAAGAGATGACCAATTTAATAACAAAAAACATGCGTAAATAACTTGAGAGGCCTCTTACAGGGTTAAAAAACTTAAATTTTCGGACCATTTGTTGTTTTCAAAAGTAATTAAGGATACTTTAGGATATTTGGTTAGTGTTTTTAAATTATGATAACAAAATGAATTTTTTTTGTTATAAAAATAATAAACATGGGGAATCTATGTGTAATTTCAAAACTTAAGGAGAGGTAGGTGAAATTATGGCAAATCTCAGGGAGGTATGTATAATTATCCCCTCCATATTTCATGATTGGCTACCTTTTGAGGAACTATTTAAAATGGCTGTAAAATTCTTGAAAACAACGAAAATTACAAGACAATCATGTTGACAAGTGAAATGATGATATCCATTAAGCCAAAATCTCGTGCTGCCTAAAAAAATTTGTTACACCAGCAAAATGTCGTCCATGTCTCCATGAGTCTTAGATCACTTGAATTGAGACGAGACAATGTAATTAAGATTTCTCCACATTTATCAGTCATCTCTTTTCACCAAATTCAGCTGGCCACTGTACCTGCTTATCCGAGAAGTACAAAGGAAAAATCACGAAAAGGGTGAGAACAAATAGTACTAAGGAACAGAACACGTCCTACATCCTTCTTCAGAGAGGAAAATAAAACTGCGAATGTTGTCAATTACTGGTTAGAAGTATTCCTAGAAGATTTTTTTTTTTTTATTTGAAGAATCTATTTCATTTAATTTTCACTAGTAGGAGATTAACAAATCCTATATATGGAGCTAAAGGGCAAAATATCATGAGCATGATAACAAGGTCACCCTTGTTCTGTGTTCGTATACTGCTCTAACAGCAATTTACTAGGATCTAAGCTTTACTCCACTAACCTCTTGCTGGATGGGAAACCAGATGATATTGTCTGAGTTTCCTGAGTTACAGATTCTGCTCTTCTAACCTTGGCTTGATGGATTTGATCAGCTAGAGTAAGTTGGTTTTGCTCTCTTCTTTTGAACTTCATATCCAAGTTCTCCCAGGTTCGTCGATGCTGACTGCTAACGTGACTGGTTGTGGACTTCTGTTTGTGGATCTGTAAAGAGCAACAACAGCCTCTATAAACTACTAACACTGGTACAGAAATGCAAGATTTTGCAAAGATGCTGTGAACAGTATGCACGTTTTGTCAACTCAAAAAGAGAGATTTATTTGGTAAATCCAAAGTATGGGTTTCCTTCCGGGGAAACAACTTACCACACAAAAATGCGTTCTTATATGTAACTGACCAAAATCTGATTTCTTCTAGACTAAGAAGTCTATAGTAATCAAAACGTAAACAAATTAAAGGGAACAAGGAATAGTATTGTCAACTGCAGTAAATGAAAATCTCTTTTAGTTTCCGTTCACTGAAATGTCAATGTTGTGTACCTTCATCAGTTTCTCCTTCAATTTAAACTCCTGATTGACAGCTAATTCTTCTTTCTCTTCCTTTGACTTTTTTCTTGTTTTTGGCTTTGATTCTCCTCTTACTTTTTCCTTCTCCTCTCGCTCCTTTTTCCTCTGAGCAAGTTTTTCCTTCCTTTCGTCTCTTTTCTTTGCTGCTAAAATGCGTGCCATTTCTTTTTCCTTTGCCATTTTTGCAGCCCACTCAAGATGTTGGAGAGCTATCTCTCTTTTCATCTTCTCATAACTATCCCATTCTAGCTCCTGTTGGTCAGTACCCCCAGTCTTAGCAGCCCAAGAAATGCTTTCAGCCCATAACTGAAAAAATTTCTCCCTTGACCTTTTCCAATTCAAACGTTGTCCCCACAGCTTTCGAAGTGACATGCGTATTCTTGCCTTGGTCTGATTACTGAAAAATACAATTGTATTTAATTTTTAAACCTCCCAAGCTTAAGAATGTTTAGGGCTAATGTTGACTATGGTAGTGTCAAACATTCATGCAATTGCAAAATGCAGTTAAAAAGCTCAAGCTTTTCTGTACCAAAAGGTTGATGTTTGGTATCATTTTCAAGGAAATCCCAACTAACTTCAAGAGCCATGAGACATGTATCGATGTTCGAGATAGAGAATGTATTCAAGATATGTAGGAAATTAGAATCAGGGCAACAGTACCCATCGAGAAACAAAGCATTTTCAATGTGAACATTGCTTCCATAAACCCAAAGATCTAAATTATGAAAAACCTCAGCAGTGGAAATATCCAAAGAGGAAACCCAATTTACATTTTTAAAATTCTGGCTTCGCCCATTTTTTGCTTGCTTTAACCAGAAGGCTGAAGATGGTATTAACTTCCGCAATTATGTGCAATATGTGATTGGTATAGAAAGCTATCTGAGAGAATAATTCATGACTTCAAATAACTCTCACAGATCTTACACAAATTCACACACCAGAACACACACACAAAATATATCATGTAAAGTTACATCATGGATGTAATTAGTTCTTTTAGGTGAGTCAACTGCTATAATCATTCAGAACTTGTCCATCAAAGGTGTCTAATTCTTAATGCAACAATACCTCAAGCTAAGCAGAAAGTTTATTAACCACCAGATAACAAAAAATTTTCAATCTTTTCTCCAGCCAAAAGCTATCAAAGAACAATTTTTGGAGCTTAACGACTATCTATATAGAATATATTTCCAGGATTTTAGCAATTTTTGCCTACAATGGAAGATAAGTATGGCAAACATGACCAAAGAATACCATATTTATATAATTTGCAATTTTTAACGGAGGAAACCAACTATGCTCTATAAGTATCATGAAAAGATTTCAGACGTTCCAGAAAAAAAGGGAAATAGGAAATACCTACGTGTGCGAGGGCACTCAGACATCTTCTTTCTTACCTGACAATTATTACCACAAAACAAATAAGAACCCAAAGAAGTTACAGAAAGTAATAGCAGTAACATAATGTGGCTCCTTGGACACTTTTTGCCAATAAAATATGGAAAGAGGAGTTGAAAAATGGTATCTGAGGCCATGAATGTATCGCAAGAATGAATTAAAGCCTTCAAATACCACTGACGTTTCACATATCTACTATTAAGCAGTCTTTGTCATGAAGTAGTATGCATTTCCTACGTTAGTTGATTCTTACATGACTTCACCTTGGGATCTCTCAAGGCTTCTTTTGTCTTTTGTCTGATTATCTCCCGTGTCTCTGCATACAGAGTAACCCATAAGAGAATCTAGATTGCCAAAATATGCAAGGCGAAATGTTTCTAATGCAAATGAGGTGCAAAATTTAGTACCTGCACTGTGTTTCCTGCCTTTGTTCCAGGGTACATTTCCTTTATTTGCTAGTCCAATCTTCCTCCTCCTTTCGATTTCCCTCTCATTCTCACAGTTAGAACTCTTCGCCATATTGGAATAATTATCTCCTCGAATGTCTTCAGTTAAAGGTACCTTTACTAAATGAGAGCCATCTTTTAGACAATAATTCACAACATCCATTGTCTCTGATGAACCAATGCTGGCATGAAAACGTCTACAACAATGTGGCCTCATGCACACAATAACAGGGGTAACCAAGGGAGAGACCTTCTTCATACGAGATACATCAGCAATGGACAGTGTTGCGCTTGATTTTACTTGTATGTGTTCAACTGCATAACCAGGACTTGTAACTAGTAGGTTGCTATCATCCTTGTGAATATGAGGAGTGTAGAGCTTCCTGAGAGAAATTCAACGAACAAGAGCAATATTTTGTCACTAAGATGCAACTATTGAATCAGTTAAAAATCCACATAATACTTGAAAATTCCAAATTCCAATTTTCCAAAACCATGTCCAAATAATTTTCACTCAAAATTCCACAAGATGGTACTAAGTTATAATGCATTTTAAACAAGAAAATGAACAAATGTCCGAACCATAAGCTTAAAATTATGCAAGATTACAACTTTACGAAGGAAAACCTCATAATTGCTAAATCCCAGATGAGCACTTAACGGTAAAGATACAGACAAAGTTTCAAAGAGACTTACAAGTGAGACAAGAGCATTGCAGGAAATGATATGCTACTAGCAATATATCACTGAACAGCCCACAACTCCAAAGAAAACATCGATGGAAATGAAAAATAAAAGATGATTTTCGAACCCAGTTGCCTTCTTCGCAATTAGAAAAGGCTGGGAACTGGCAGTGATTGAATGAATGAGATAAATGGTAGAAACGTAGACCATGAGATATAGAATCCCTATCTCGCTTACTCCGAAAGTGTTTCACACGCGCATGCTGCAGCGTGGGAGTAACATATTCATGGTTGTTTATCTACAGATTTTCCATCAAAGATCTGTTTTCTTTTATTTATTTTTTTTTGGATAAACCTATACTATTTGGATGGAAAGGGAAATTGGTGTCAGTGGAATTTAAATCCTTAACCTCTGGATAAAATCGTAAAACTTTAATTACTCGATTATTTATTCGTTCCCAAGATCTAGTTTAGTTTAATTACATGATGAACTCCCAAGTTTTGATGAATAGCTAAAATTATTGTAAATTTAGGACTGAAATGTAAGTTGCTCATTTAACGGCTCAGACAATTATTGAGATATAGAGTATTAACTCAATGAATTTAGTCAAATTGTAGATATTTTTATCCATGTATATTATATATGTTATTGCCAATAATGATTCTTTTTTTGGGTTCAATGGGAGCGGGGTTATTATAATTTTCGGCCTCGTTTGCTTCCTATTCTCGATTTGAGTTGCACATTTTAATTTTTTTTCAAATTTTTTATGTGGCTCAGTTCTATTGCAGTTCAATTGATGTCACTTTAAATTTTCTGTTTAATTTTTTTAATGTTTAACTATGTCGTTTTCAAATTCAACAGCAAAAAAATTAATCAGAAAATTTCAACGTACAAATTCCACACAATTTGGGGCGTAAAAATTGGACATGACCCGGATACGTATTAACAATATCTATTGTATCTATGACACGATTATTGTGAGAGTGTGGTGAAATGGTCCATATGGATGGGCACTGAATGACTTGGGTACCCATTGAATTTTCGTCCATTCAGACATTCTTTTAAGGCTCGACCCAACAAAAGCCCAGCCCAATTAGAAAACGCTACAAAACCCATACAGTCCTCTATCCCTACTGTTTCAGTCATTAATTCCCAATTCTTCATCCAAACTAGGGTTAGGGTTTTAGAGCTTACATTTGAATCTTCCTTCGTCAAGCGTCAGCAATGGATCCAATTAAGAAGCGAAAGCTCGACGAAAACGGCGTTTTATTAAACGATCCGGGGGCCGTCGCCGGCGTCGGACCATTCAGCCTTTCCGTCGAAGACGCCCGCAAAATCATCGAACCTTTTTCCCGTGAACAGCTGCTCGAAATAGTCCAATCAGCTCTTCTCCGCCACGTTGACGTTCTTGACTTGGTCCGATCCATCGCCGACCGGGACCCAGCTCAGAGGAAGCTGTTCATCCGCGGCCTTGGTTGGGAAACCACCACCGACAAGCTCCGAAATCTGTTCTCCCAATACGGTGAACTCGAAGAAGCGGTGGTAATTCTCGATAAGGTCACTGGAAAATCGAAAGGTTATGGCTTTATTACGTTTAAGCATATAGATGGAGCTATGGCAGCGCTAAAGGAACCTAGCAAGAAAATCGATGGTCGGATGACGGTTACTCAGCTTGCGGCTGCTGGGGTTTCCGGTGGGCCGGGTGGTGGAGGGGCGAATAATCCGGTAGATGTCTCTGCGAGGAAGATTTATGTGGCAAATGTGCCTTATGATATGCCGTCTGAGAGGTTGTTAGCCCATTTTTCGATGTATGGAGAGATAGAGGAGGGGCCGTTGGGGTTTGATAAGGCGACTGGGAAATCGAAAGGGTTTGCCTTATTTGTTTACAAGACTGCCGAGGCTGCAAGGGCGTCTCTGGTGGATTCTGTGAAGAATATTGATGGGTATCAGTTGAATTGTAAGCTGGCAATTGATGGAAAGAAATCGAAACCAGGGGTAGGGGGTCCTGGAGGGCCTAATGAAGGGCATAATGATGGTATTGGTCCTGGGATGCACGGTGGGATTGCTGCCCAGTACGGTGGGCATGGTGGTTCGGGGTATGGGGCATTTTCAGGGGCGTCATTAGGTGGAAATAATTTGAATTCCGCATTAGGTAGTGGAGGTGTTGGTGGTGGTGTGGGTGTTGGTGTTGGTGGTCCAGGGTTGTCGAGTATTGGGAGCCAAGCAGCAGGGTCTAATTTAGGAGTTAGTGGTGGGTTTGGTGGTCCATATGGTGGTGGATCGCACTATGGTGGGCCTGGTTCAACTGGATATGGTGGATTAGGTGGGACTGCTGCAGGATTGGTTGGTGCTGGTGCAGGGTTGGGTGGGGCAGGTGGTGGCTTGGGTGGAGCTGGTGGAGGATTGGGTGCTGTTGGGAGTGGAGTTGGTGGTGCTGGTCGTGGTTCATTTTATGGGTTGCCACCAAGCTCAGGTGGGATGCCAACTGGAGATTATCAACAGGGGACGCACTACAGCTTATCCTCGTCTGGATATCAAAGTCAGCATCCTCAGCCAGCAGGAACCTCGCCAGCTCCTAGAGTTCCAACTGGGGGAATGTACCCAGGAGTGAATCCTTACTATTGAGGTAGTTTTTCTGATGCATTTGCATAGTTTTCTTTGATTCATTAATTTCTATTCATTAATCATTGGCGCTGACAATCTTCTGGTTCATTTTTTTCTCTGAATATATTTTGTACTCCTCCTTATGTATTTTGTTGGGATTGCTATCAATTTTTTGGCTTGTCTTGGGATTTATCAGCATACACTATACAGGATCTGGGTTGAGAATATTCCTTGTTATTCTTTTTCAAGTTTTGCTCTAATTTCATCCTAAGTCCTTTATTGTATTTTCTGTGGACTTTTTTTTGTGGTGTTTTCTGGGGGAATGTTGGTTTGGTTTGATATATATTAATGTTTCTGGTGAATTGTTTCCATGTCTATATATTTTTTCTTTCTCCTTCTCTTTCGTGATCTGAGTTTCATTACATGCTTGTGTGCAATGGATATTGATGCATTGCTTTGCTGAAAGTGCATCAGGGAGTGTTCAGTGCTTATCATTCTGTTTATATTATCCTTTCTTTACCACTTTATTATTTCAACCTTCAATAAGGGTGCTACGCATGACTTTTTGGCAGTGATATGTTCATTGAAACAGAAATATGTTTCTGACGTTAATTTTTTACATTAGAGGTGGAGTATTAGTTCATCCTGATGTTTTCTTCTTTTACAATTCTGTAGTTAGCCTCTAATTTTGCCCTTATGCATGTGCATTTGTTTAATCTTTTAATCTTGTTGTTGTCTGCGGTTGACAAGTTTTTTTTTTTGGCTGTCCGAATTTGTAGCTTCTCCTTGTACTGGCCAAATGATGCCTTATCATCAACAATGATGAGATGTTTGATTTAAGGTAGTTTTTCTCCAAACTAAAGGGAAAGCTCTTATCTGGAGGCTGCTGCTTCATTTATCTTTTACACATCTGAGGAGAAATTATCCTATATAATGTTGGGATGATAAATCAATAACTATTCTACCTTTAAGTTAATAGATTAATAGATAGGACTAGTAGATTTTTGTGCATCTCCTACTCCTTTCCCTAGTTCATTGTCGATGTTGAGATATATTATTTGCTATCATGCTAATCAAATGAAGCTAGACAACTTATTTGAGGTCTTGAATTTACATTTTTTTGGGTTCTTTTTTGTTGTGAATATCATTATTTCACGTGTATTTCTTGCTTCATATGGGTTGGGATATTAAGTTGATATCTTAATATATATATATATATATATATATATATATATATATATATGCTGCATAAGTTTTCTACTCCTGGTTAAGTAATCGTTTTACTACAAGTTCGGTGATTGTCTTGATATGCTGTATTAATCTTTTACTATGTAATGTTTGTGTGTGTTCCTTTATAATGCAATTTGTAGTTTCGACCTGTGTTATCGTTATTTTGGACATTGAATATTTTCTTGGGGGTGCTTGGTAGTTGTGCTTGCTTCGTCACCATCTCGTATTATTGCCTTGTTCCATTGAGAAGAGCATTTTTTGGTTTATCTTTAATTTTGGAGGCTTATGGTGCATTCCCAAACTTCTTTATTGTCTTGTGTTACTGCTTCTTGTGTTAACTTTGTGCCTTTTGTTTCAGTAAAATTAATGAAGTTTAAGCTTTGTTTTGAAAAGTGTAAGTGGATTGATATATTAAGTTGTGAGTGCATGTTTGGTTCAGGTTTGTAACAGCTTGTTGGCGCAGTTGCTTTTTATGGTTCTGGTGATTTCGTGCTTCAGACAATTTGAACTCTGGCTTGATGATTTTGATTAGCTGTGTACATTGGACTCTTCTTCGATGCATCTGCCATGATGTGCTCTACTGAATGCTAGTTGTCTTTAGTGATTTGTTGGATTAGTTTCTGTACTTTTGATCTGGAGCCTTTGTGCTAAGCAAGTCTCTGTACGAACATAATTAGATGATTTTATGTTTACAAATAATACAAACTAGCCTTTTATATTGCTTCTTGTTTTGCTTCTGGTGCAGCTTGCTGTTTCTTGCTTGTGGCCTTTTAGCTTTATTTATCTTAGTCTGTGTTTGGAGCATCTCTTCACATTTTCTACGATCTGCTTGTCTGATAGTTAAAGGCTTGAAATTTACAGCTATTCCTGTGATCATGTGGGTTGGTTTGGTATTTGTGAGTGTGTGTTTCTTTTGAGCTTGGGAAGGTGGTCTGGGTGATGGCAGGGTGTATTAGAGGAACGTTCAAGAAAGAACTCTTGTGAACATTGCTGTTTTCTGCATTGTCATTTATATCCTGGAAGGCTAATTTGTGCTTCTTACTTTTTTATTTTTTGTTATTTTAATGCAATTGTCTGAGTTTGTACAATTTTTAGGTCACGGTGTGATCTCTAACTGGCTGATACACTTTTAGATATTTTGTGCTTTCATGTTCTTAGGACTTCTGCGTTTGACGTAAAAGCTGCTGGTTTAATACTTATTTGTATACAACCGTATGCTAGTATTGGTCAACAGCATTTGGACATTTGATCATTATGAGTCTATTCAAAATTCTCATTACAAACTGAGATGCCTATGGATTTGGTTCCTGTTTGATGAAATCCATAATGGAAAAATTTTCTTTGTTGCAATCTTTTGGAAGATATTGCGAAACATGTACGGTTAGAGCAACTTGTGGATTCACAATCTAAACATATTTTTTTTAGTTATTAACTTTTGATGTTTCCTTACTCTGTTACCCAAATATGAAGACAATCATACAAGTGCTGCATAATCTTCAGCTGGAAATATTGCTGCTATACGTGAAGCAATCTTAGGATAATGAGATAAACTGAGAATTTGAATTCATAGAAATTCAAGTGGTGCTCTGAGAATTTGAGTTCATGGAAGTTAAAGTGGTGTTTTAATGTATTAAATTTATTGTCTGTACTCTGACTTATATTTGTCTCCTCTGAATGGACATCTTGTTCTCCTAGTCTTACGTACTTTTAGTGAAAAGTGTTGTTTGGTTTACATTTTTTTAGTTGGTTCTCTTGTTTTAGCGAGTTGTCAATCTGAAGTGGATGATATCAAAGTGCTGCATAAGTATAGCAACATTTAGATTGGAGAACTATTTGAAATGCAGCTAATTTGAATTGGAGTAATAGATTGACCTGTTTCTGAACCGCTTTTTTTTACCAAAAATCTGTCTTGCTCACTTTTTCTGTGCCATCAGTGAATTGAATGATATAGAGTTCATTCTAATATCCATTGTTCTTTGTGGTTTAAAAACCTTTTAGTCTATGGTAGTCCATTTAATGTGGAAACTGTGGAATGTTGCTTGATGACACTTTGTGTCCCTATGATCGAATCAGTAATTGTTAGGATGTGCTACTCCCTTCTTGATCACGGGGGTAAGGGTTCTTTGGCATCACCCTTTAGTTTATGTGCAAGGGATGGCCGTTACAATGGCCAATGGTCCAATGATAATTTTCTTCTTCTGGTATTTGGAAGTTGGTATGCTATTGTTCAGAAACCCATTGCCAACATTGTGATTGCAAAACAGCCTTTCCACATAAAGCTGTTGGAGCAATCAAGGGCAAAGCACTGGAATCTGCCAATCGGCTGGTGCTGGGTTATATGCATTCTGTGATTGTTATCTGGTTCATTCTTCCTTCATGTTGATATCAGGGGATTCCTTCTAATGGAGATTGTGTATTGTCTGTGTAGAACTTTTATAAGCAATAGGGAGAAAGTTTTGACCATATATGCTTTAATTGTAATTTACAGATTATTATTTTCAGAAATAAATTTTGTGGTTCTAAGAATTCTTTATCAAATGTAATTATGTTGTCATATTCAAGAATGCAGCCTGATTTCGTTTGTTCCTGTTCGAAGACCCTATACACAAATTTTTATGGAAGTTAGTTTGATGGGTCATATGTTGAAGTATCTGTGCTGCTGCTGCTGGCGTTTCATTTGGATTGCGTATTTAAGAAGGTTTTTTGTTTTTTTCCCCAAAAAAAGTAAGCATTTATTTGAATGTGATAATTATTTATTTGAAGGTGCTGGAAAATGTGTTTAGAGAAACTTTAATTTGTATATAATGTATACCCCCTCGCTCCCCCCAGTTCCAAAATCCCCCCAGCATCATCATCACCACCACCAAAAATTGAAAAGAAACTAATTTTAGCATTTTATGTTTCTTTATAGAACGCAGGTCAATAGTTTCTTTTTCCTCATGGTGGAGAATAAAATTATCCCTCGTGATGCACATCCTCCTGCTCCTAACCAATAACTTAGTATTGAAAAATCGTATTTTTAGCTGCTTTAATGGTGTAAAAAATTATTTTCACGAGAGAGAAGAAAATTTGTCAAACTCTTGTGGAGATCTCTCGCCTCATCCAGAGCACATGCCACAACAGCCTGCCTGCTCAAATATCCCTTATCCTATGCACAAGCTTGAAGGGCAAGCATCCTCCTATTTACAGTTTTATCCTCTCCCCCCTCTCTACCCCGGCTCTACCCATACCTCACTATTCAAGTGTACTATTTCTTACTCATTAATCCTCTTTCCATGTTGGCCATACTTTATTTGTTCTACTCCATAATTTTACTGATCTCATCACTGTCGATTTCTTACTACTGCTAGTATATTTCAAAATGAACCAAATCAACATGTCTAAGAGCCTTGCTTCTAGAAAACAGAGAAATCTCTGTTTAGTGCAAGAGCACTCCACTGGTTGCTTCCCTCTCGCTTCATTGTCTCGTCCTCCATCAGTCAATCGTGAGTCATTCTCAGTCCGCCAACGCCATCAAATTCATAAAAATCCAAAGTCTAAGCTCGTCAACAATGAAGCTGATCTTTTGTTGAGTGTTGAGAAACAAGATAAACTCGACATTCACAATCTCCTGCTGTCCTTTAACAAATCCCAACTTCTTGAAGTCCTTGAGCAGGCTGCCATTGTCCACCCCGGTATTCTCGATATCATCCTTTCCTTCGTTGATCACTACCCATCTCACCGCAAGATCTTTGTTAGAAGTCTTGGGCCTAAAACCACCTCTGAATCTCTCCATAATTTCTTCTCATCAGAGTATGGAGAAGTTGAAGAAGCTAAAGTCATAGTTGACAAAGCCACTGGAAATAGCAAAGGTTATGGATTCGTTACTTTCAAGAATGCTGAGTCTTTCTTACTGGCTCTGGAAAATCCCAGCAAGAAAATTGAAGGGTTTGTCAGTTTTACTAGCATCTGTGTTGAGCCTGATTCATCTGCAAAGAACAATGCACGTACTGATGGAGAGGAGAAAGAGAAACTTAAGAGGAAAATTCGTGTGGATAATGTGCCAACGGAGATGAGTTCAGATACTTTATTGGATTTTTTTGAGGAGTATGGTGAGATTGAAGAAGGGCCCTGGGGGTTTGACATGGGGACAGGGAAATCAAAAGGGTTTGCTTATTTGTTGTATAAAAATGAGGAAAGTTCAAAGGCTGCTTTAGCTGAGAAGGAGAAAATTGTTGATGGGTTCAGGTTGGTTTGTAAAAAAGTTGTGAAGGAAAGAGAGAGAATAACTAGGAATGTCGGATGGGGTTTGGTGGAGTCACTGCCTGTGCCTTTGAGGGTGATGGTCATGCCAGTTTTTTATCACTATTACGTCCATCATTTTCGTGAATTGGTTACCCATAATTATTATCAAAATCAGCTTGTTATGGGTGGTGGGCAAGGTGGCCAATTTGGGACTGGGATACAGGGGCCATCATCATCATCAGCATCATCATCAATTCCAGGTCCTGCTCCTTATATTGCTGGTGGTTCTGGTTCTGGGGCTTCATCTTCTGGAAAATAGTACTATTTGCTGTTGATTTTGAAGGATTAAAAGTACAGGTAGCAGGTTTTTTATTTTATTTTCATTTTTGACGTTCTAGCAGAATGAGTGAAGAGCCTACTTTTTAATTCTTATTTAGCATTGAGGTTTCTGTTTGGGAGTATCTTAAAATTTGCAGTTGACATCATGGAGGAAAAGGTACAGAATGAGGTTGCTTCTGATTTTGTAGTAGATGGGAGAACAGCCCTCTTTTTAATTTTGTTTAGCATTGAAGGTTCTGTTTCAGATATAGCATATGGAGTAGAGTACAAATGAGAGGAATTGTCTTGCTGAAATGCTTATTCAAGACAATTATATGTGGTAATGCTGAATGCATGTATTTCTAATGTGCATGTTTTCAATATTTTCTTCCTTTCCCCCCCTCGATTTGGTTTGTTGGTTAAAAAAAAAAAAAAAGGGAAATATATGTGGAGATCTTGGTAAAATTTGCAGCTGACTTGGTAAAGCTGAATGCATGTATTTCTAATGTGCATGTTTTCAATATTTTCTTAATCCTCCCCCCCCCCCCCCCCCTCCCTCCTGCAATCTCTCGATTTGGTTTGTTGGTTAAAAAAAAAAAAAGGAAATGTATGTGGAGATCTTTAAGTTTTCTAGGTTAAGATACTGTTAGAGGTGATGACCAAAGGGTTCAGTTACTATAATAAACGAGGCAGCCAGCTGGATAATTTAGTGACAGTGGCATTTGGAATCAGTGGCAATTTGCAATGCGTATACTGAATGGACAGTACAAGCAATCCGGTAAACGATATACACCACGTCCAACTTTTTGTTCTGATACATGTACATATAAGTGTGTGTGTGTGTGAGAGAGAGAGGGAGAGTGTGTAGGTGACTTGGTTGAGATTATATCATGCCAAATTTGCGTAGACTGATATAATCTTTAACCCCTTCCATCAAAATTCTTTCACCAAATTTTTATAATTTCCTTTTTCTTTAAGTGAGAACGATTATAACCTTCTTTAAATGAGATTTGTTTACATAATAAATTAGAACTTATTTCTTAATATTCCTTTCCACATTCAAAGTGCCAATTGATGGTTAAGTAATTGCCAAAGTTTTATGTCAATTTGGAATCTCTACATTTTCTAAATACATGTTTCTTTATTATTTCTCTTCAACTTTGCAAGAAAAAGTTTTACATTCCTTTAATTTTACGAGAAAGGTAGTAAATATTAAATTCCTTTATTTTAAGTTTTATATTCTCCCTAAAATTTACCAATCCATTATGAATTTATGGAAAGAATTGCTTCTTCCCACAAATTTTGCAAGTAATATAAATCCCGTGCAAAGCACAGGAAAATAGCTAGTTAAAAGTTAAAGAACATTCCCACAGAATAGTAACCAAGCAAAAGAAAACCACTAGCCTAATCCAAGTGGAATTTCACTTTCGTGATCCAAATTATATAAGATTGTAATATGGGTTAACCTCTCGAAGAATTAATTATTTAACCTTCTACATTAACATTTGTCCTGAAAAAATAAATCAGTGTGCAATTTTTCTATCATTAAATACCAAAATTAAATATTTTATCTTGTTACAGTTAAATTTATTAAGGTAACCTTCTTAGTTAACAAAATGATACAAGGAAACTTTGAAATAACGTCATCTCCTTTTAGGAAAATAAAGTTTTATACTTCACAGTCCAAATAATTTCAGAATTCAAAAGATTCTCATCTTATCTAAACCCACCTTATAAATTTGAGGGTCAAATTAATATATTAAATCAAATTAAAATATTAATTGCTAAAAAGAGTTTAAGTGACTTTGGGCCAAATCAAATTTACTCATAAATAAGAACCCTTTAATGGGAAACAAAAGAACTATAAGTAATTACTCTAAGGAGCCTAAAACCCTGTTAACTTTTTCCTCAAATCCTCCTCTCCGAGAAAGAAAGATACTTCATCCACCATCATCTCTGAGCTTATCTCCATAACCATCCGCCGGACGTAGGCCACCCCTGGTAGCCAGTAAGTCCTCTTCATCCTCCTCTTCCTTGTGCACCAAATTTCTAGTTGTTGGGATAGCACCATAGGGGTAGTATACACGTAAAAGTTGTATATTTTTGTCAGCTTTGCTGCTGTTTGTGGTTCAATTTAGCTGAAAATTTGATCGTACAATTGGAGCAGTTTTTCATGAGGGTTGAACTGTAAGTACGAATAATTCTCATAATTTTAAGTTACAAGCTTGGTGGTTCTTGAGGATGTGGTGGACTAATAATGCATTGATGATCAAAGATTGGAGCTTTTCTTAATTTTTGTTCATGTTGCCATATATTAGTTGAATTTAATGAATGTGACAAAATAAGGTGATAAAGAGATGAACCCGGTTCGATTTAATTCATGGAATTGAGCTGATCACAAAATTGTAATTATCTAATTTTGACAAGTGTAATTTTTTTTTTAAAGCGTGACTTTAATCATCTTTATGGTGTGTGTGTGTGTGTGTGTGTATGAATGTGCTACTGGATAATTTTAGCGGTTTTTGGTTTGGGAAGTAAATAGTTTGACCTTACACAAGTGCATCAGTGATAATTGTTAATGTTTTTTGAGTCCTACTATGAGGGACAGTTAATGTTTAACTCCCTAGTTGTTGATCATTGCCTCTTTGTTTGGAATTTATTAACACCGCAAATATGTTGGCTTTCCTCTACAGATTCGTTTGATCATAAGAGGTGATGCTGTGTTTATCAGTGGATAATCTTGTTTCATGTGTCCTAAAAACAAAATGTTTGTCGTGTATTTAAAGCTATCATTATATCTGACAGTGTTTCGAAAACAAATTTGTCTTATTGAGGTTTGATCTCTTGTTTTTGAAAGTAGGTAACATATATGCACTATGAATCTAAAAAGCAGAGGTAGATCGTGGGTTGGGAATATATACCACAAGTTTGAAACTATTTGCCAGGAGGTCGATGATTTTGTTGCCAAGGTATTGCCTGCCTTTCTTTTTTTCCTCTCATGTTCTTCTAAACAATATAGCCATGATTATCTTTCTTGGAAGAATACAATTAGAATCAGTATTGACATGTGCTAACATGTTGTCTAACTAAACCTTGCATTGCTCTTGTCTCATATGATTTAGATGATAATGTATACGGAGATTTTTCTCATTGTCGAATTGCTTGCTTTGGCAGGACACTGTTAAATATGTTGAGAATCAGGTGCAAACAGTTGGTGAAAGTGTGAAAAAAATTTATTCTAATGTGGTGCATGATCTTCTCCCTCCTTTGGAGGATAGTAAACAAGCCAAAGCTGAAGCAGTCTTCAAGGCACAACATGATACTGGAGAGAGCCATACTAGATCTATGGTAGGCATCAAAGAAAATCACAGTCATTCATCATCTAAGGAGCAGGATACTGTTGATCTTCAAAGTTGTGATACAAGTGAAGGGGATTATCCAGTGCAGTTCGGTGCACCACATTATTCAGATTCGCCTCAAGTAGCAGAAACTGGCTTACATTGGAACGAAGATAGTGATGCAGCTATCTATAATAACAGAGAGACGGTTCTTACGGGGAATGTTGTGGGAGAGAATTATCCAGTAGCCAGGTATTTAAGTTCTCCTGGGGAGGAAAGTTCATCAGAATTAGCATCATATTGGAGGGAGCAGCATCTACTAACAGTCAATTTGGAGTCTCCTGAAGATGGAAATTTAGGTGGGCTGTCAGAAATTTCTAATAATGGTGATCAGAACAATATCATCCTGGCTGACTTTTGTCAAAGAGATTTCAGTGAGGATGCAGGGCTTAGAACCTTCCAGAAGGACAAGACAACATGCAATAGTGCAGATCTTTCCAAGGAAGCAGAAGTTGGCTTGTCTTTTAAACAAAATAGTGAAACTGTGTGTAGCAATAACTCAGAGATCAATGTCGAAGAGAATTTCACAGTTAAGGAGCATCCAGCCTCTGAATGCACAAGTTATCTTGAGGGTAAAGATTCATGCAAGTTATTGTGTACAAAGGAACCACGACCAGCCCCCGATGACTTGTGTCATCTGAAAGACAAAAATTCACCTATAAGATCTTCAACTGATGAAGATCACAAAATTGATGTTGTAACGAAGTATTCACAAGAAATTTGTGTTCCTGATACTGTTCTTAGAGTAGTTCCTGCGGAACAGGCAACAGATAATAATGTAGATCCCCGAGAAGAAGCAGTAACTAACCTGTCTTTAGAACACGGTCTTTGTGTAGGATTCGTAAAACATGATGTGGGACATGAAGCCGATGTCAGAAAGGATCATCTGGTGATTGATAGCAGAAGTTCCCCTAATTCTAAAAGTTCATCTGATTTGTCATTACTCTCAAGGGAGCAGCTTTTAGTGGCTGAGGAGTCGAGTGCTCTGGAGGATAAAATATTGGATAAATCATTACTTATTTCTACAAATGAAGAACATAGTTTAACCGCTCCGGGCAAGTTTTCACCAGAAACTTCAGTTAATAACGAAGAGCTCAGAGTTTTCCAGGAGGAAGAGGAAGTATGTGACAGGCCATCTTGTTCTAATGAAACTGAAACCGACTTCTCTTTAGATGGTTATTGCTCATGTGTGTCCTTGGATTTCAGTGTTGAGGATAATGACTTGGTGGAGAAACATGCAGTGACAGAACATTTAGATTACCCTGAAATTATAAGTTCATGTGACTTATCCTCGTATTCAAGGAAGCTGCATGTGGAAACTGATGCCTTCAGTTCTTCAAAAGCTGAAAATTCATCTAAATCATCTCTAATTGCTAGGCCTGAAGATACCATCCCAGCCAACTTTTCACCAGATACTTTAGTTCATGATGCAGTGATCAGAGCCTTTCAAAAAGATGAGACAAAATGTAATAGCTTTTCAGACGTTTTGAGCACTAGCCTATCATCTGAGCCAGCATCTTCTTGTAGTTTTTGTGAGAATAATGTAGCTGAGAGAGAAGTTTCAATTTCTGCTGTGTCAACAGAACCTTTAGATATGCTAGAATTTTCACTTGCAAATTCCGCTCAGAAGACAGAGAAAGTCTGCTGTGATTATACTGATTCTAGTGTTTGTGTGTCAGCACCCTCCAGCATTTCTTCTGCATCCTTCTCTGGTTTGGCAACCAGTAAAAATGCTGTAAACCTGATTCCTGCTTTCCCAAGGACTGCCTCATCAGCAGGTGGGTATTTCAAATTTTTAATGTCAGGAATCATAAAAAATTTCTTTCCATTCACATTCCTTTCTTACTTTGTTTCCCTCCTTTTACTCTGCTTTTCTTTTCCCTCCATTAAATGATTCTTTTGTCGAATGCAGATACTTCTGGGAATAATGAGATAGATTCTGTGGTTGAATCTTCTGGAAATAAGTCTCCACAATTCTTCAAAGGTACTTGATTGGAAGCTGCTATGTCTTTATTTGTTCCTTTTGTATTTTTTTTCTAGAAAAAGTGGAGGGTTGTGGGTTGAAGGGTGTATAGTTTTCTTGAAAC
Organism: Mitragyna speciosa; assembly: GCA_024721245.1. Classification (NCBI taxonomy): domain Eukaryota; kingdom Viridiplantae; phylum Streptophyta; class Magnoliopsida; order Gentianales; family Rubiaceae; genus Mitragyna; species Mitragyna speciosa. Next base: position 20,926,298 of record CM045567.1, read on the forward strand.
TTGTACCTTTTATGCCATAGCTGCTAGCAAGAACATTATCACACTGGAATTATTTAAATGTTTTGCATTTTGCATTTTGTGTTTTGTGTACAAAATGTCTACAACAATGATGGACGTTCTGTGGTGGTTGACGACTGACTGGTTCTTACAGGGATCATAGATGACTCTGATATTGGTATTGCTGATGCTTGCATGGAGACAATTGAACTGTGTGATAAAGCAACGCTTGGGGAAAGCTGTGTCATCTTGGATAGTGAACTACTCTATGCTCCCTCTTTCAGACCAAGAAAATTCAGATCATACAAGGTACTCTGTGTCTGTGCGCGTGGTTTTTTATTTTTATTTTTATTTTTTTGTTTTTTTTGGGTGGGGGGGGGGGGGGGGGGGGAAGGGGTTAGGGTGGGTGGAGTACTTGTGTGCATTATGAGTTGGTGTGGTAAATTAGCTTAATGCAGATAAAAGAAATTTAGAAGTATCAAATCTATCTTAGTAGTTTTGTGTGTATGTAGATTTATCTGGTCATCTTTGTTGTTAGTACTTGCCATATTGCATTAGAACTAATCATCCCTTTAGCATGTGCTGATAGGCTTTATGCTTTTGGATCCTTTTGAACTTCCCACTTGAAGAGAAAAATGTTGTATTCTTAAGTTGTTCTACTGAAGAATTCAAAATAAGGGAAGCAAAGGAGTCTTTATGTTGAAATTTCTGCAAAATCAAATATCCAAGCACAACTAATCCTTGTTTGTTGTCTTTTCTTTGTTCCCTCCCTCAGCAACTGATACAGGATGCCTTTACTTCAAGAAAGAGATTAATCAAGGAGTACAAACAATTGCCAATTTGGTTCGGAGACATTGATGCCGACATCAACCTCCCTTCAGAGCAGTGTTTAGCACCTCGTACAACATCTGCTTCAATGGCCTCACAAGCAGATGATTTGGGTGAATCAGAATGGGAGCTTCTGTAAGTATCTTTGCTCCTTGTTAGTAATGCAGCCAAATAAGTCTGGACTATTTCTTTCCTAGGCAGGTGGATATGATGAAATCTGCAGCTGCCCTATATGGATGAGTTGGTTCGAATTCTCATAAAATCTGCTGAGCTGGAAGTAAATACAACCATACAGTAAATGATACAATTTCTCCATCGAACAGACGGATGGTTTTTCTTTTGTTAGTCCAGCATTGGCTGTGACTGGATTGTAAATGTAGCTTTATATTAGAGGTAACTAAAAATTTTGAGGAAATGGAATTAGAATTGTTGTTGATCATTAGTTTTACGAAAATAACCTTTCATGCAAGTAAAAAGTTTTTTTCTTGATTATTTTATCTTTTTTTTTTTTCAAATGACAACATGAGTTTGAGCAAGTTACTTTTTTTGTTTTTTTTTGAGAAAACCCCCCCCCCCCCCCCCCCCCCCCTTTTTTTTCATTATGAGAAGTAATCTTGCATGAAATCAATGCCAGTTGCATTATACTCATACATGGATTAGACAAAATTTTCCGAAAAAAAAAAACCCCAAAATTCAGAAGAATGAACCAAATATGGTGCAACTATACAAACACAAAAGAATGAAACAAATACCATGCAGCACAACAAACACAGATATATTTGACTTTCCCAAATTTACTCCCCAGTGTCTCCCTGGTATTTCTTTCAATATGCCCAAAATTATTTCACAATATTTCTTGAGATAAGATTATTCCATCTTGCTCAGTTTAGACCACAATATCTCTTAGGATCTGATATTAGAAAAGGCTTTTCTAATTAGTGCCCAGACAAAGCTACTGGCTTGGAAGAATACGATGAGTGTTGTCAACAGCAAATTTGTTGGAGAGTTCGCTGCATGACTTAATGAATATCTTGAAAGTGGAATTCTTCAGACTTATAATGGTTTTGCCAGTTCATGATTTGCCTTGCTAATACTCTGAAAAATAAATAAATGGCGGACAAGCCGATTGATGGGCCTGCCATATTTCTTTTTCTTTATCTTTCTTGAGGGGGATAATAATAATAATAAAAAAAAAGGAGTGAATACAAGGGGAAGTTTAGAAATGAGAAGAGAAAAAGAATTCTTGATTTTTTTTAATTACTGGTCAGAGAGGACGCGAAGATGGATAAGCATCAGAAGATACACTTGTAAAAACGAATGGAAGAAGAATAAAGAAGAAAAACTTTATTCGAATGGTTGAGGTTTGCCGAAAAATTCTTACACGGACACAATTTGCATCATCTAAATACAGCAATATACGGATTTATATACTACTTTCTTATCTCAATATGCATCATTATGATATACTTTTTTAGATCACAAAATTTAGCATTATAGAACGGGTGTATGCAAGCATTTGTATATCACTTTCTCAATCAACATATAACATTATAAAGTAATTTTTTAGACCATAAAATTTGGCCTCATAGAGTGCATCCATGCAAAATTTTTCCGAGCGTAGCCTATTGGTTGGATGAAATATTCCCCTTTGGTTTTTTCATCAGCAAAAGGAAGGAAAAGTTAGCTTTCTTTAACTTTGCAGCCTAAAGGTGATGGATCCCTACAAGGCTCACCAGTACAACAATATCGTGGTACATGCATCATCATATGCAAAATTTATCGAGTATATTAAGGCTATGCAATTTATTATATTAGTGCAAAGAATTAGTATTAAACAAACAAAACTCTCGATTATAATAATAATTAGATTAATTACACTATGTTTAGTTGGATTGAGAATATTTTTTTAGAAAATATTTTCAGAATTTTTCTTCCCGCTAAACATCAAAAAATATTTTTATGTATCAAAATATATTTCAATTTTCTTCTATTTAACTGAAAATACAATTTACGAACTTAATGAATATAAGTTATTTTATAGTTAATGAATATGTTTAGAGAGTGACATTAATTTTAACTACCTATTACTCTAACTTCAATTATAGTTATGTAGGTTTTAGCATTATATTATCTTATAAAGGGATATTCGCCAAATTGGTTCCTCACATTATTACAAAAAACTTGTTTAGTCCTTAATATTTAAAATCAGTCAATCAGTCCCTAACATATCAAAAGTGTATTCCAATTAGTTCCATTGATCATTTTTGCTCACTATTCCAGCAAAATTAGGGGCAAAATAGGGAGTTTATCCATTTTTCCTTGCCGGAAAAGTGAGCAAAAATGATTAGTGGGACCAATCGGAATACACTTTTGATATGTTAGGGATTGATTTGACTGATTTTAAATGTTAGGGACTAAAAAAATTTTTTTGTGATAATGTGATGGACCAATATGATGAATTCCCTCTTATAAATAACAAAACAATATCTGGTTAACTCTAATTATTTGTCAAATATTTACTACAATTGTTATTATTCTTTTATTCATATTAATGATATTAAAAATAAAAAATTTTATTTGAAAAGTCATAAAAAAAATAAAAACTTTTTGGTAAAAGTATTGTACATCCAATTAAATTGAATTATATTTTGAAGATTTAGTTGGCAAAATTGGATGACTATCAATTCAAAGCAAGAGAGCAAAAGAAGGCGGACTCCTCGAAAGTCTAAAACTTTTCCTCTCCCAAGTCCCCAAAACACCTCCAATACTGCTTTCCCCCCTCTATAAAAGAAGAGCTCTTTCTTTTTTCTCCTTTTCAGGGTTCTTCACTTCTCGACAGACCAACAATTTATTATTGCAAATCAGAATTAAGTTAAATTTTTTTATAAAAAATTAAAAAAAAAAATGAGGGCTGCAATGTTGAGATCTGTACTGAAGAGAAGTTCTTCTACTCTAACTCACTCTACGACGTCGTCTCTTGCTGTTAGCCGTGGATTCTCGTCGGAGTCGGCTCCGGAGAGAAAAGTTGCTGTTTTGGGTGCTGCCGGAGGGATTGGTCAGCCTTTGGCTTTGTTAATGAAGCTTAACCCTCTAGTATCAAAGCTCGCGCTTTATGATATTGCTGGCACCCCTGGAGTCGCCGCCGATGTTAGCCACATCAATACTAGATCTGAGGTGAATTATCTCTTCTTCTTTTCTCACTTTCCTTGATTTGGAATATCGTAATGTTGATGATCCGAATAGGTAGGGTTGTTGAACTGTTTTATTAGAATTTTAGGGATTATTATTTGATTCGATTCATCATTTCTGGAAACGAAATTGGAGATCTTTAGTATTTGAATGCACTTAATGCTATTACCTATTGGATTTTTACATTTTCTATTGAATTGATCTTGTCTCTTTAATTTTCTAGGTTTTGAATATCTGTTTTACTTCATTTCCACTCATGTATTGATTTGAGTCTTACTAGTTTGGTTGGATTTTGTTTCATTCGACTGAGGTTAATGGGGATTTCGGATGAATATTTAAAGTTTTAGAGTAGTTGCTGCTTATTTCCAGAGTTGTGGCTTTTATGAATTGTACTAAGTATATGCTTGGCGGAAAATTTTTGGTTTTTCCCTCAGAAATGGACGAAATCCTTTTTGTAAGTTGTCATTTTTCGCGGTGTTAAGGGTAGAATTAGCAGTGGGATAGTACAGTTCTTGCATGATAAATAAATTGGATCTGTGACTATTTCTTTGCTTTGGGTTTTGCCCATTGAAGTTTTGATTTTATAAGGGCAGTTGATATGACTTGCTTTTTACCCATCTTTTGTTGCTTTATCAGTAATGCTGATGAGCTTTTTTGTTTCTGCAGGTTACAGGCTTTATGGGAGAAGAACAGCTAGGAGAGGCATTAAAGGGATCTGATGTTGTGATCATTCCAGCTGGTGTGCCCAGGAAGCCTGGTATGACTCGTGATGATCTCTTTAACATCAATGCTGGCATTGTCAAATCTCTTTGTACTGCGATCTCCAAGTACTGCCCCCATGTAAGTTTGAACAATTTTGAAATTTTGCGCCATCTTGATTTATTGTATCTATAAGAGAGTATACTGATAAAATTAAAGATTTAGTTTTATCTATGTTCAGCACATTCTGTTCTTGACATTTTGGTGAAACGCTGCTTATCTCTCACTCTTTTGGGCCTTTTATGAATCAGGCAATTGTTAATATGATCAGCAATCCTGTGAACTCAACTGTCCCAATAGCTTCGGAGGTCTTCAAGAAAGCAGGGACCTATGATGAGAAAAAGCTCTTTGGCGTCACTACGCTAGATGTTGTGAGGGCAAAGACATTTTATGCTGGAAAGGCCAAGGTCAATGTTGCAGGTATGTGCTAGTATGATGAATGCAATTTTTTTGTGGTTGATTATTCTCTGTCGAGGTCTTATTTTGTAATTTTGTTGCTTTCTTCCAGAGGTTAATGTGCCTGTTGTTGGAGGTCACGCTGGTATTACCATTCTCCCATTGTTCTCACAGGTACATCCGTGCTTATTCTATATCTATTTTTTTTCTTTTTTGATGGTTTTGCATTCATATTTATTTGTTGTTGTCGGTTGAACCATGTCTCTCCCTTGAATTTGTGTCACAATTTTTGTTATAGGCCACACCAAAAGCCAATTTGCCTCATGAAGATATTAAGGCTTTGACCAAACGAACACAAGATGGTGGAACAGAGGTTGTGGAAGCAAAAGCTGGAAAGGGTTCAGCTACCCTTTCAATGGCGTAAGTCAGCTTTGATGCTTTACTTGTTCTTCCCATTATATTTTGGATGATGTTTTGAGTATGATGCAGCATTTCAATTGAAGATGTAAATGTGATGTTTGACAGAGAAGAGCATGATTATTAGAGATAGGTTGTTTTTAGTCATATGGTGAAACAATCATATGGTGAAACAAAGTATAACATGAAAGCCTTTGATATTATACTATCTAAATTCAGTGTTCAAAATTCATAAGACAATTGAAGATTCAAGTGTTGCTCCGTCAAAAGGATTTTCTCATGGTGTCTTAAGTAGTACTTGTGTCTTTGACTATTGCTTTTACTCTCATGCTTACTCTTTTGTCATAAAGTGCTCTAGAACACCAATAGAACTATATGTGCATGAAATGTGGTGGGAGGACCTCTGCTGATCTTGTTCTATAACGAGTAGTATAATTTTTCTTTTCTAAACATGGTTCATATTTCATCATTCACTGATTGTGACCATTGTGGGATTTATTAAGCTGATATTATCTGTGCTGAAAAAAATGCTTGCAAACACATGGGCAGTTATCGTTTTGCTATTATGTTGTTAGGAAGGCAATCAAAGACCATCTTACATCCGTTCCTTAATACTATCAATCATTGAAAGTGTATGCATCCCTGTGCATACTGATTCTTAGTTCCTATATGGCAGCTTCATGCTTTATGAAATCTCATTTTTTTTTTTTTGAAAGTGTGTGCATTTCTGTGCATACTGATTCTTAGTTCCTATATGGCAGCTTCATGCTTTATGAAATCTCATTTCATGTATTTCATGTTAATCCCTGATTGGCAACATTAATAGGTTTTTTTAATTTGTCTTTTTGCCTAACTAGCATGTTTCTGCAGCTATGCCGGGGCCATATTTGCTGATGCTTGTTTAAAGGGACTCAATGGCGTTCCCGATGTAGTAGAATGTTCATTTGTGCAGTCAAGTGTCACTGAGCTGCCTTTCTTTGCATCAAAGGTACTTGATGAGACGGTTATTGTTTTCTACTTGAAGAAGGCATTAATGTTTCCTTGTGTGAAGGAATTCCTGGCACTCTTCTTTTTGTTACTGACACAAGGATGACCTTGCATATGATGTCGCTCCATGCAGATAGAATTTTGGAGTCGTGTGGAGGCATAGTGTCTGTCTGCATATGAATTTTTTTTTGCCCCCCGGGGGGGGGGGGGGGGGGGGTCTATCCATTGTATGCATTCATCATATTATTTCAACATTTAGGAGGGGTAAAAAAGAAAAATCTTTGTTAGTGAAGCTTTAAAATAGTTGGATGGCCTATTTGTGCATTTCATTTTCTGTAACTCAATCAAGACCCAAGAAAAGAGCGTTGAATAATTTAGTTCTCGATTTCTTTGATATAGGATCGCATGTTTAATGGTGCCTTTACCATTGCTTAGGATATCCATCTCGTTTGGATTTTTTTAAATGGCTGATTGCTCTTATGCCTTCCAGGTGAGACTTGGGAAGAATGGAGTGGAGGAAGTCCTTGGGTTGGGCCCGCTTTCAGACTATGAGCAAGAAGGCCTGGAGGCTTTGAAGCCAGAACTCAAGTCATCCATTGAGAAGGGAATCAAGTTCGCCAACCAGAGTTGAAATAAATTCTCTAGTGCTTTATAATGACAATTTTGCAATTTTTGGCCAGTGTTGTATCTCTTGAGTGCCCGTGCTGTTGAAGAAATTCGGGCTTATTTGTTTGATGCAGAAGGATTAGAGCAGTCAGAATATTCCTTTAAATAATACCTGGCGAACTCAATCAAACTGTTCACTACGGACCTATATATTTTACTAAATGATACTATTATATACAACTGCTTTTTGTTGGACGATACAAGCTTTGGCGAATGGATGTCTTGCCAGTGTTCCAAGGAAAATGCTATTTCATGCAGGTAATGATCAATTGTATGCATTTTCTTAAAACACTTGCCCTGGCAGCTGAAAACTTAGTTTGTCGTAGAAAGTTATCTCAAAAATGTATTTTTGGAGGGGAAGATGTGCATGTACCACACAGGTGTCAATTTTGCCGGCAGAATGAGTTGTTGTGAGAAACCACCGATAGTGGGCTAATTGGCTTGTCGCCAAGTGAAATGAAGTTCTAGCTTTAAAATTTTCAAAATCAAATCAAAATCTACAAGACTCAACATAGCATTCAGCTATTAGCAGCCAACAAATGGCCATGGTGATTATATCATATGCAACCTTAAGGCCAGCTCAATGCAGCATATGCAAAAAGATAACACTATCTAATTACATATGATATTTGACACCAGAGATACATTTGAGTTGAAATATGTACAGAAAAGTATTTTTTCTACTTTAACATTTGGTGATATGATACAATATACGTTTGAGCAAGCAATACAATACAGACTACACATAAAACTACTCTAAAAAATAGTCCTGAAATGTCCTCCATCCAGATCTAGCTCTAATGACCCTAAACTGGTTAATATCACTACTGGCCCTAAATAAATTAAACAGTCCCCAAACTCCAACTACAAGATAATTCCTAGCATAAGACTTGATTACTAAAACTGGCAGCAGTGTTGGTAAATTATGCTTTCCATATTTTCCCATCGTCCCCATAACCAATCAAACAGCATACAATCTTTTTAACTGAAGACGCCACATTAAAATGCAGATCAAGGATTTAAAATGCAGAATAAACAATTCCACGTCACTTATATTTCATTTCTGCAGCCAGTCAACATTTCATCTGACAGTTATTGGACTGAATCATCAAACCCAGGAACAGAAGCAGCTATTACCACAATCATCAGATAGCAACCAGTCCCAAGAAACATTCATCCTCTATGAGATTTTCTGCAAAATTATGAAACAAAGTATTAAACATATACAACCATACTGTAAGGTCCTTTTCCCTTTTTATTTTTTTAAGAAGAGAGAAGGAAGTTATAAAAAATTTACATCAAGATCAATATTCTTTTCAACTTGGATCTTTCAGCTAACAAAAGAATTATCTTGAAAAAAATTCAATATCCAAGCAACAAGTCAACATTGGTGCTTATCAAATGAACCCTATATACTAACCAACTCATCTAGGTGAGTTGCCACCAGGGGCACTTTAAGGTGCTTCCTGGGCTGCAGCTCAACCCCCCGGCATTCAGTTTCTTCTAAATTTCCTGTGGCCAAAAAAAAGTGCAGGTTCCAGAATCCTCAATTTTCCAGAGTCTTTTCATTATATTTTCCTTTTTCAGAAATAAATATTTAGATTGCTTTAAATGGAATAAGTTGGTGGCATATCATAAGGACAAGAATCCAAGGCTTGCATAATCACAACAATTGCTGCCTCCACATGACAAATGTGGGTGTAGTGTGCGCAGGTGGTTATTGAAAGCAAATCTGGAAAGTCAGTTTTTACTACAAAAATTTACATGCATTCACATAGCTAAGAAATTTGACTACAAAAGGAAACATACTAACAAATGACACTACAAATTCCTGATCAGCACAGGCTGCACACAACCTAGCCCACCCACAACCTCATGCATTGTATTTATTTGCAAGAACAGCTAAATTGCCAAACTCTTTTTGTTTTTCCTACTAACAATTTACCTTTTAAAATAACCCGTGCAACTAATCTCAACATGCTGCAGAACAAGAAAAAATCTGAAATCTTGAGCAAATGGTGTGCAACACTTTTACGATAATAAAAAATGAAATTCCTATAGAAACAATTAATAGTACTACATTGGCGATTCCTGTCCACTTTTGGTGATAAGAAGCCCCTTCACAACGTATAGACATTTAATAGATTTCGAAAATCTTTAGATATGCAAATCTTTGTGCACAGCAGATTACATGATTCATTGTGCATTAATCAAATGCAATTTGCAAGAAAATGAAAAAGAGGAAAAGGGAGAGGGAGAAAATGGAAAGCAGTGGCAGCAGCTATCAAGTTTGTAGAGGAAAAAAATTTCCACAGGTTTAAAAAAAAGGAATCACACTCACCAGCTAAATGGTTGCGCTTATGTCCTAGGTAAAATTCAAGTTTTAGGTGAATGGCCTGCATCTGATCCATATGCAGAAGAACTATCACTGTCAGAATCTGCAAGTATACAAGTACAAAATGTTAAAACACCGATGAACATAAGTATACATGGAAGTATAAAGATAACAAGAGGAAATTAAATCATTAATACCACTTGACGATGACCCGGAGTCACTGGTAGAACTGCTTGAACTACTAGAACCACTCACATTGTCCCCTTGCTTTTCAACTTCAACAACAGGAGGATTATTTTTTTCACCTGTTTTAGCAAGCAAATAATTATACCCCTATATATATATATATATATATATATATATATATATATATATATGCATATATAATAAGACATATGGGAAAAACCATGTTATCCAAATCATGACCAGAAATTACAAACCTAGACAAGATCTTACCTGTTCTACTTTCCTTTGTGCTTCCACAACAGCTGGGGTGGTTGGATTCTGCAATGATGATACATCAAATTCTCAGGCGAAGCATAGAAAATCAAGTAAAGAATCCAAACATATACACAGAGAGAAGCAGCAATTACTCAATGCTCAATAAATGTCATAAAAACTTAAAAGACCTAGTTTCTACTAGGATTTATGGGAGAGAACAGAACAGAAGCTTTAAAAACAATTAGTGAAAGATTACACTAATCAAAAAAAATGTTTACACGCCTTCCTCTACCTACTGCCTTCATGATGAAAGCAAAAATATACGAGACAAAAAGAATAAGGCTTCTATCTCTTACTGCTATTGGAACAGCCTGAGCAGCTTGTGCTCTTCTTTGCAAAGCAAGTTCAGCTTTTCTCTTGTTCTTACTCAAACTCTTCTTGTAGTTGGTGACAAATCTATCCAGTTCCCAAAGTGTTTCTGCATCAACATTGTCAATGTCCACCTCAATCTCATCATCATGCTGACTAACAGTTGAATTCCTCTTCTTGATGATCTGAACAATAGCATCAAGCTTTTCCGAAGGCAAGCTCTGGAGGTTTGTGCTAAGCTTCTGCTTCTCCTCATAAGTCATATCCCTCTTATTTGGATCCTTGGCTTTAGGTTTCTTTGGAACTGGTGTCCTACCAACATGAGGAAGATTTGAATTGGAAGGCTTCAATCTATAATCAACAGGCATCGTCATTGACTCTGACCTATCCAGTGTCCTCGTCAGAGGGGCAGAAGGGATGGAAACAGGAGCAAGAACGGGAGGAGGAAAATGAGCAAAGGCAGGAGGAGGAGGAGCCTTTCTCGGAGTAGGAACAGGCAATCCTGCATCGTAGTACATCTGATAAGGAAAATATTCCTTTTGTATAGTCATCCACCTCTCCTCAAATATCATTGACAACTCTTCTGCCATAACATGAACATCTTGACCTTTTGGATTGTATGTCATGGCATTACGAAACACAAGTCTCACATCCTCAGCAAACTCCCTTGCAGACTTGTACCAATTCTGAGCTAGCCTATTCTTAATTGTACCAAAATCCATTGGGTGTTTAATAATTATATAATAATCAGGTATATTAAGCTTCTTTGCGTCCACTGGTTCATTAAACACCCAACCATGCTTGTGCTTCATCAGCCTCTGAAGTAAACTGCTACAGCTCCTGAATAGCTTATCCCTATTTTTATCGAATCCAAAACGAAAACCATATTCTGAGTCACCGCCATGTTTCTTCCCACTAAGCTTCAACTTCTTATTGCTTTCTGGTGGCAATCTATCCTTCCCCAAAAGAAATTCTGAATTTCTATAATACTGGTTAGCCTTAGGAGTCCTCTTCTCCTTCTCGACAATCTCACCGACCCCATGATTATTCTCCATCACTGAAACTCTCAAGTGCCTAAACGGCCTCGTTTCTTGATATCCCACTGAACCCACCTCCGAATTCACTCTCAGTAACTGCGGCTGAACATACTGATGTCCCACTGGACCCACCTCTGAATTCGCTCTTATCAACTGTGGCTGATTGTAACCATCAAAATTACCGACGCTGCCACCGTATCTAGAGTTAGTGTTAACATTACTTGTACTATAAGCAGTAAGTTGACGCTCCTTGGCTTCAACCTTCTCCACTAAACCCCTAACCTGATCAAGCTCACTCTCTAGCTTCCTCTTAAGCTTCCTCATTTCATCCTTCGACCTTGAACCTGATATATTGATCCTAACCCTATCTTCAACCCTAGTAATAACCGGCTTCGACAACCCATTCACCAAAACAGCAGAGGCCACACCATTCACTGGCCTGTCACACACAGTAACATCTGGCCCTTCACCGCTTGGCACAGTCACTGCCATCTCTGGTTGGTCACCCTCTGGCCCTTCACCACTTGGCACAGTCACTGCCATCTCTGGTTGGTCACCCTCTGGCCCTTCACCGCTTGGCACAGTCACTGCCATCTCTGGTTGGTCACCCTCTGGAGGCTCTTCTCTAATATTAGTCGAGACTAATTGTTCTTGCTCCTTAGTAGGTTGCAGGTCCGGCAAAACTTCTGGGCCATCTCTAGGAGGCGGCTCTTCTCCATCATTTCGCACTAATTCTTGCCCACCGGTAGGTTCCATTTGGGGTGGAGCTTCATCGCCACCGCTCGGCGTAGGCTCTTCTCTACCGCCATTGAGCAAGTCTTTAGGTCCATCCGGCAAAACTTCCTGGTCTTCTTGTTCACCAACCGACTTCGGCTCTTCTTCCCCACCACGGCTGCCACCTTCCTCCGTCAATCGAACAACATCAGAAGTCGAAGGCTCGTCCCCCGATCTCGACGGTGCCGGCTGCGGCTCTTGCTTCTCCTCCCAAGAATTTTCATTTCGGGCCGCTAGTTTTTCTTCCAAAGGCGCGTTCTTGCTACCAAATTCATCGTCCTTCGCGGGGCTCGAGGAGGTGGGCTCGGGATAGGTGGCTATCGATACGGCGGCGGCGGCGGTTGAAGTGGTGGCAGAATCTTTATTTCCGCTTTCTAATTGACCCTTTTTCCTATTAATTTTCCGCGTATAAACTATACAATTATCGCCCCACCGAAGCCTCCCTCGAGCATTCAAATTGGCATTATCATTAGCCCCTAAAGTCCCCGAATCCATACACACATCTAAATCGATAATTTAAAAAGAAAAAGAAAAAGCCCTGATCTTTCAACACTCAAAACCCTAGAAATTTAAGAAATCACATCAATTCCTAAACAGCTAGGGTTTCAATTATAAAATCAGATTCCCCAAAAACCCTAGCTCGATTTACCACAAAACAAACAAACAAACAAAAATTGTACGGATTAGGGTTTTGTTTTTTGAATAGTTGAAAACAAAATTAAAATTTTAAGAAACTTGTGGCGGATCTGCAATTTTTTAAAAAAAAATTTAATAAAAATAAAATTAATAAAAACAGGAAAAAAAAATTTACGGAATAAAAATTGGATATTTAGGTTTGTTTCCACGAAAGAGAGGAGACGGGGGGAAAAATAGAGAGAGAAAGCGAAGAGAGAGAAAGTGCCCGATCGAGAGAGATTGTTTAGAGAGAGAAAATTGAGGTGGTGTTCGATCCGAACCCTACTCGCTCCTTTTCTCTATCTTTTTCTTTTTCTGGGAATAGCTATAGCACGCGCTTTTTGACTGACGAAGACAATGGCGGTTGGGTTCCACGATCGGACTGGTGGGTGGCGGGGGGAGGCTGAGTGACGTCAGCGGTGCAGTCAGTTTTGAGTTGTGGAGGATACACGCGCTAGTTTACGACTCTTTTAGGTGCTCCACGTGCAAGGCGCATCAGAAATTTGTTTATGCTTTTTGGGGGAAAATTTTTGTTGATATATAAGTGTTTTGGATTGTAGTAATTATTTTTTAGTGTTTGGATAGTAGTAATTATTTTTTTCTTAAACGAATAATAATTTGTGATTTGGTGTTTTTATTTGAGAGGAACCATAATTGGATATCTGATTTTGGCACTCTAAAATTAAGATCCAATTCTAACTTCCTCTCATAACTATAATACAGCGTTGGAATTTGCAAAGGACAATAATCTACTTTTTAGTCAAAAAATTAATCAACTAATTAATTTTTAATGTTATTGGTGTTGGATTATGAAACAAGAAATTCATATTGCAATGTTTTAAAGAAATTCATATTGAAATGTTTTAAGGGGCTCATTGACAATTGAGTTTACGAACACGTTATAGAGCTTTGAAATAAAAAGGATTATTCTTGATTGAATGAATAAAAAAGTAATAATAGTTTCAAAAATCTAGATAATTTGGATAGTGGATGAAGTAGATAATGAAATTGGAAAATTATTTATATGTGTGTATAGAATATATGATTTTCTTTTAATATCTAATATAGAGATGGACCGGATGGCAATTAATGTTTTATATGTAAAAAAGATGGCAGATACACTACTATTGGAAATTTCCGAAAACCAACCATCTTTTTATGTGAACAAGTATTGAAGAAAAAAGACATGGTCACGATTTATAAACCCACAAAAATTATGTTTCACCTCTGTAAAATACTACGTGATTTGGTGAAATACTGAATAATTACAGTATTTTGCTATGATCGAATTTATCAAATACTCGCAAATATAATAAATTGTTGATAAAATTTTCCAAATTTAAATTTTCTTATAAACTTTAACATTTAAATTCGAATAATATTACTCTTGATACATGAAATGATAAATAATATGATTTATAATTTAAAGTTTTTAAATTTTTTACTACAAAAATTTAAATCTAATCCTATCTAGGGGATATTAAACCAGTGGTCACTGAGAAGTTATGCAAATCATTATGGTAATTAATTTTAGCGACCCACAGTTAAAAAGGAATTGGTTAAATTAAAAAAAAAAATGGTAACTTCAAGACATTTTTGTACCCTTCCGGGCCTCTTCAAATTCTTCCCTGAGAAAAATTTCCCAAAATTTTCCTACCCCTTTACTTCTCTTCCCAAATCTCAACTCACAAACAAATCAAAACCCAAAAAGGATCAGCAAAGATTACAATCATAGTCCCAATTTGTAGACAAGGGCAGCCAGAGAATTCATAAAACCACATTAACGAAAGGTACAATTCTTTTGTTTGTGTTAAATTCTTGCAAAATTATACTAGTATGTTTGTTATTTTTGCAATTAAAGTTACTCCCTCCTTTTGTTTAATTTAAAGAATTGAAATTTAATTGAACAACTTTGCAGAATTTTCACCCCTTTTGGTATATGATGAAGATATAGAATCCCAAATTTATTGTAAGTGGAAAATAAGGCTAATTTCCTGAAGAGAAATTAATATTAGAATAATGGGGTTGAACTTGAATTAATGTATGCAGATTTATGTATTCAAGAAATGATGGAAGAGGGGAAGTTTGATGTTTTAACTGATCGAATTACGCAATTTCCGGAGCCAATTTTGCAGCATATTTTGTCTTTCCTTGAGGTTAAAGATGCAATCCAAACATCGGTTTTATCAAAGACTTGGAACAATGCATTTGCCACCCTTCAACTCTTGAATTTTGGCGATGGAAGTCTTTTCCCTGTAGCTAAAAGAGAGGAGAATAAGGAAGTTGTTTTCCAAAAAGTAAGAGAGCTACTGAATGCTGTGGAACGCATGATTCTGAGAAGGCAGGAACAGAATGTAGATGTCCAAAAGTTCTGCCTTCGACTGTCGCATAGCTATAAGTTGTTGGATTTGACATCTTACATTACCAAGTTGATGAAAGCTCTTACTGCTTCCAACATCAAAGAATTGGTATTTAAGGTTGGAACTTTTGAGGGTCGGTCGTGGTATACCTTTCCAGAAGCTGTATATACTTGCAGCTCATTGAACAAGCTTGAGTTAGGAGGATTCAAGCTGAAACGTCCTTCAGATGGTATAATAAAGCTTTCTTCTTTATGTGAGTTGCACTTGTACAAGACCGATGTGAATGATCAGTTATTTCAGCTTCTGATCATGAGCTGTCCAGAGCTAGAGTTTCTGAGTGTTGATCATTGCTTTGGTTTTGATCGTCTACAAATTCTTGGATTGCCTAAACTGAAACAGATCACAATGTATAACTGCCACCGACAGTTCGACAAAATTGAGATTCAAGCACCAAATCTAGAGTACCTAAGTTGTCATGGTTTGGGTAGATTGTCCGTGGTGGATGTAACTTCTTGCAAAAGTTTGAAAATTTTAGTTTTATATTCACTAACCTGCAACAGTAATTGGGTTGAGGACATTTTTTCCAATCTTCCCTTCCTCGAAGTTTTTAGATTGATTGATTGTGAAGGGTTGGAACTGGTTAAGATCTCTAGTAATCATCTTAAAATATTGGAGCTAGACTCATGCAAGGACCTTGTTAAGACTGAAGTGGATGCCCGTAATTTATCTGAATTCCACTATTGTGGCAGCTTTTTAATCGATCTCTCACTGGAAGCTTTAGCTAAAGAGTTCATTTTCCTTGATATAGAGCACAGAAAACACAAAGATATATTGCATAACGAATTTATGGAGTTTCTCCAAAACTTTAACCATTCCAAGGTGATAAAGTTGATTACTGGTCAGCCAGCCGAGGTATTACTTAAATAAGACCGGCCATGTTTAGATGTATCATGTTCTTTGTGGTTAAGTTTGTGTTAAAATATTAAGTATTTTAGTCTACTTAAGGCATGGCCAGCCTTTTGCAACTCCCAATCTTTTAATTTCCTTGTAGCGAATTTAATCTTTTGCCATTGTTCGCAGTTGTTCCTCCCAACAGAACTGCGACAAAATCTGCGTCCTCCACTATATGATGTCAAGCATTTGACTATTATCCCATATGATGGAGTGAATAAATCAATGATTTTGGACCTTTTGGATTCTCTTCTTTGGATCGCCCCTTGTTTGGATACTTTAGCCCTTGATCTTTCTTGCAGTGAGAAAATTGTAAAGGTATGGAATGACCTTTGGATGCATGGTTTATCTACATATGTTTAACGATGATAAAGCATGCTATCTCTCTCTTGAAAGCAAGTGGAGGAATGGTTTTTGGTCTCAATGACTGTTTCTTAGGGGGAAAACATGTTTGACTTTAACTCTGTTCAGATTTTTGTACATCTTCTTTTTAGTGTGCATTTAGTGGCCATGTGATTCTAATACCAGAAATTGACCTGAATTTGATGTTCTCCCTGGTCACAGATAGCTTGAGTTTGTTCATATGACGCATACACAATTTGGTCCTGGTTCTAGAAATAAATTGGTGGCCCTCTTAAGATTAGTTGAGAACCAAAAGCTAAGTCAAAGAATCATAGTACCAATTTTGTCTGTTCTATTGGCCTAGATTCGCTGGACTTTTGTCTTTCTATGACAGGAGAAATGTGTTATACAAACTTTATAGGACTCCTTTAATTTGGGTCATTTGTACCTGGAGGTCTTCTTGCGCGGTGTACATGGTATCGTGCAGCAACAATTACTTGAAAAAAAAATCTATGTAAATTGGAGTGGTTTCTTGATTTTGTTTAATCAAATTTATAGCCTTTTTTTTAGAGAACTTCTGACAAGAAATTAGCCTTGTAATAAATTCCTTGTGTGGACTGTGGGTTTGCTCTTCTTCTTCAGTTCACTTATGAAACTTCAACGGTTGACAAGGAGGTCCCCTGTTGCACACCTGTTCCTTTCAAATGTTGGCGGCACAGCTTAAAGAAAGTTGAATTTGAAAACTTCAACGATGTTGAAGATCAATGGAAGCTGAAGAATTATTTTGTTAATAACGCAAAGATGTTGGAGAATATTGATGGTCTCACAGAATGTGAACCTTGAATCATTGCATGAACTTATGTGAACCTTGAATTATTGCAAGAACTTCTGCCTTTTTGTAAATTTGTAGCCGTTTGGAAACTAACAGTCAATGACCGTTAGGATGTTATCAACATTATTTTGATGAAGAATATGTGATAGATATTTTGTCTGTAGGCTATTTGACTAATTTTTCGCAGCACTCAGTTCAACCGTTATCTATTCTACCTGCGCATTCCACAGACGCAGTAATTTTGAATGAGGTTTTCCATATTGCATTGTGAATTTTGGAGATTTTTTTACCTTCCTTAAAGGTATACGAAAAATTGAATGTATTTAAACATTTACAGAAATTTTGTTGTGGTAAAAATGAAACATAAGAAGTGCAGTAGCAAATTTTGAAGTTGGGATCAACTGTACGAACTTTTAATCTTGCTTTTGTCATGAGCTCTCGCAATAATAACTTTAATATTTGAGAAATATATATATGAACACCTAGTTATGATGGGTAGAATTGTAAAGAGAAAAATACTGAAAATGGTGAAAGAAAAAGAGTTCAATATTTACAATTGTGATGCAGCTATCCTTGCAGGCGGATCTGCACAAAGGATAACTGATAAAGAACTGCAACGGACAAACACAAACAACTTGTAATGAAAGTAGGACTACCAAAAGGGCACGAATTTTGCTTTATGTAAGAAATTAAAATCTTCTGAACAAGCAAAAGATTTATTTAGTCCAGTTCTAGCTTGTGTTGCGGTGATAACTATGATAATGCTGGTGGTATAGAATGATGTTGAGGGTCTGGTCCTCCAGGTGCCATTCTCATGGTGGCTGCATCCAGGATTTTCCTCCTTCGATAGTACTCCAGCTTGGCTTCATCAAACCCGAACTCACACCAAATTAAATGAGGACTGCATTCAGGCTTTTGTGCAGATCCAAATCCAGGAGAAATACGAGCATATGAACCCGCCATAAACATGAAAGATATGATCATATTGAGAAAGAGAATTCTCACAGTTGTATGAAAGTTAGCCATTCTGTCAAAGAGCTATGAAAATGAAAACTAGCAAAAAGAAACTTTGATATATATAGTGATGAAGTAGCCAAGATAGTTGGCAATAAACAAGTGCATTGAGTATTTATCCAATGGCCAATTCTTCTATATATATATATAGAAGAACTGCTCATTGGATAAGTACCTATCCAATGGCCAGTTCTTCGACACACACACACACAGAGAGACAGAAGGCTAGACAGAGTATGTTGGAAGATCGATTAATGGGACATTGTTTCTACATGGTTCAATGTTGAAAGAAGGCTGTCATCTCCTCACATTTATGCAATTTTCTGCTTTTCCTGAGTCATCACCATTACCATAAATCCTTAAACCATACATGTGAATTTTATTTGTTATTCATGCCAGACAGTGCTGCATCTTGAACCTTTTTCTGAACAAATGTCAGTGTGGCTGCTGATTTTAGTTAATCATCTAGTCATCTATTTGCTCTTACATTTTCGCCATTAACATAAACTAAAACTGGATTGGCGAACAAAAACACGATAGACAAAGAACCCTTTATCACCATAAGGAATTGCATCATTTTCTTCCTTTTTATATGTTACACTTTTTCAATTTACCAATAGTTATGCAACATAATTCCTTCCAACGTTGGATTATTTCTAAATTGTCCTCCTATATCAAAGTGGAAAGAACTGCTTTTCAATTTCCTTTCTTTTCAACTTTATCTTTTTTCAACACTATGGGGTAAAGAGATCCTTTCAAATATGGCCAGAAGTGATACCCAAAAACAAAAAAGAAAAAAAAAAAAACCGATTGGTGTTGATAAGAAAAGTAAAAATCAGATGAAAGTATTTAACAAATTGGGCCCAATATACAACCATACAGAACTTGCACATATGCATTGTAGTAGTACATTATACAAAGGTACAAATACAGATGAATTACTTTACTCATTTCTGCAGTTTACTAATCATGTCAGATCTGCTCTAACTATAAATTTTCAGATTAAACATCACTAGTTATGCATATTTCATTTTCTTATTGTTCAGATCCATTTTGGATGGCTTAGGAGGGAGACAGGTCGATAGAGTTGGATAAGACATTCAAGAAGTCAAAAGAAGCACACACACAAGCAAGATAGAGTTGGGTAATACCATGTAAGAAGTCAAAAGAAGCATCATTTCATGAAGGAATATGAATATATTGGCATGGTGTAAGAGTTGCAAGAACCAAATTTACTTAGCTCAGCTCCTCCACCAGTCCGCATGTACCTCCATTTTGGTCGTGGAAACATTGTCATTATCCAAAGGCTACAATGAGTACTTAAAGTTGTTGTTCTCTAATTTAATAGTTAAATAATCTAGCAATAGCATTGTAGTGTATAATGTAATGTTAAAATTCATAGCATTTGTTAGATTCTCTTGGAGCTGAGTATTTTTTAAGATTATTTGTATTTGAAGCTTCATTTTTGGGTGGACATGAAAAATAGTTCTAGAGTAATTTTTGAACTGACCTTTTTCCTATAAACTGTAGGATTATCGCCCCACTGAGGCCTTCGTCGAGCATTCAAATCGGCATTATAATTACCACCTAAAGTCCCGAATCCAGACACACATCTAAACCGATAATTAGATAAAAGGGAAGAAGCCTTAATCGTATCACGTCCAATCGCACTTTTGAAATATGACACAATAAATTATTTCTAATCAGATCCAATTACCTAGTTTATTTCTAATGTATTATTGTTGAAATATGACACAATAAATTCATATTGAAATGCTTCTGGGCTCGGGTAAAAGTTGGTTCGGGGACAATGTTACTGAGTTTCTAAATAAAAAGGAATTGTTAAGATCAATTCAAGCGGTCAAAAAATCTTAAATATCAAAAGTATGCTGTTTTTTTCTTGGAATGTTACAAATTATCCTTGATTGAACGAATAAAACGGCGATGACAGTTTCAAAATTCTAGAAAATTTGAACAGTGGATGCATTAGAAAATAAAATTGGATCTTTGTGTGTATTAATATTGGAAGATCCCGAATATCAGACATCATCACAAGCATAATTTATAAACCCACAGAATTAGGTGGTCGAATTACATTAAATAACTAAATGAATTTTGAAAAAGGATCAGAAACACAATCGTGATGGTATTTAGGTTGATATTCGATACTACTCATATTGACTTTGTCCCTTGGACTTCTGCACTAAAAACGTAATCACCACGAGGTTTAAAAATTATTGATTTATTTAAAAACATAAAACATAAAATTTTGAATAGTCCCACAACAATCTTCATGCATAAACACGATTAAAATTAACTAGATCTACAAATTCGTTGATAAGAATTAAAAATAAAAATTAGATTGGTAATTAAAGTTATAAAAGTAGGTACTTAAAGTTGATGTCACTCTTAAACTCTAAGGAAAATAACTTATATTCATTGAGTATATAAGTTATTTCAGCTAAAGAAAGAAAAATAAAAAAATATTTTACACAATAAATTATTTTTCTATATAAATATTTTCAGTCCAAACAAACAAACCCTAAATGGCAATAATATTTACGTTGACCACTGCCGACTTTTAACGCAATTTCAAATTTTACCCACAGGCCTTCCCAAACGTGCAACTCTGGATATCCACCGAGTCACCTAATTACTCTCGACCTTTTAAATTCCAGAAAAGGTCCTTCAAATTTGGGTTCTACTTACTACCTTAAACGTGGATTTCCTGTTAAATGTGGATCTCTGCCTGTTACATGAATATACTAGTGAGTTTTTATGCAAAATGTGACTATTGCTTTGTGTAGGCTATTAGTGGGGTCAAAATTGCATTGAATTCTTTTGCGGTCTCATGGAATAACGATATGATTTGTTGGGGCATGAGAGTGTTTGAAAGAGAAAATTCTCTCGGTGACCATTAAACTTTAGGGTTTGTTCTGGTTTTGATCATTAAACTATTAAAAATTTAGTTTTGGTCACTCATCTATTAAAAGTATAGCAAAGTGACCATTCCATCAAATTTAGCTGTTAAGTAAGATAACGGAGGGGCATTTTTAGAAGCTCACGCATAAAAAAATACAAAAATATCTCTAGAAAGCTGTACATTCATTTAAAACAAGTATTAAATTTTTAAATCTTTTAAGTTAAGTACCAAATCTCCAAATCCAAGAGATACAACCATTTCTTTGTCCAAAATTCATTTGAAATCAACATTTTCAATCTTAGATTTACTAAAGAAAACCAAGATCTATTGCATTTTCAACAACAAATTTCACCACAGGTACATATTCAGAAATTATTGCCAAATCAATAAGGTTAAACACCAAGAGTTCCCCAATGATTTGGTAGATCTTGCTGCTGGTAGTTGACAGTGATGTATGGGTTGAAGGTGGGCTTTAACGGTGAAATTGGTCCCAGTGATGGCGCTGGTAATGGTGGTGAGCGGCTGGAGTTACTGGTAGTGAGGGAGTATAGCTGTTTTTTGCTGATTTTGGTGATTTTTGCATATAGTATGACTGAAAATTGAAACTGTTTTTCATAGGTTGTTAGGCAAATTTTAGAACTGATTTTGCAAGTTTAATTTATGACAATTTGGAGCTGCTATAAACTGATATTGGGGTATTTTGTGGCTGTTTTTAGTTGATATTTGGGTAATTTTTACAAATAGTATAGCTGAAAATTGGGGCTGTTTTTCACCTGTTGTTGGGTGGATTTTAGGACTGATTTTACTAGTTTAGTTCGTGACAATTTGGGGCTGCTATGGGCTGATGTTGGGGAGTTTTGTGGCTATTTTTGGTTGATATTTAGATAATTTTTGTAGGTAATATGGCTGAAAATTAGGACTGTTTCTCGCAAGTTGTTGGGTGAATTTTGGAATTGGTTTTGCAAGAGGCTGCTATGGGTTGATATTGGGGAGTTTTGTGGCTGTTTTTTGCTGATATTTGGATAATTTTTGTAGCTAGTATGGTTGAAAATTGAAACTATTGTTCGCAAGTTGTTGAGTGAATTTTGAAATTAGTTTTGCAGGGGGTTGCTATAGGCTGATGTTGGGACATTTGTGTGGCTATTTTTGTCTGATATTTAGGTGATTTTTGCAAGTAGTATGGCTAAAAATTAGAGCTGTTTTTCACAGGTTGCTGGGTGAATTTGAAACTAGTTTTGCAGGTTTAATTTGTAACAATTTAGGGCTGCTATGGGATGATATTAGAGCGTTTGTGTGGCTATATTTGATTGATATTTGGGTGATTTTTACAAATAGTATGGCTAAAAATTGAAACTGTTTTTCGCAGGTTGTTAAGTGGATTTTGGAACTGATTTGTAGGTTTAGTTTGTAAAAATTTGGGACTGCTATAGGCTGATGTTGGAGCATTTGTGTGACTATTTTTAGCTAATTTTGTGTGATTTTTGCAGGTGTTATAGGGTTGACTTTACAAGATTTTTGAAGTTGACTTTTCAAGATTTTTGGAATATTTTTGGGATGTTTTAATAGGTTTTTGGGCTATTTTTTGTAATATTTTGAATTATTTTTACAAAATTTTTGAAATTTATTTTGTAAGATTTTGGAGAGTTTTTTATGACGAATCGAAGGCTGTTTTAATAATGATTTGAGGAATATTATGGGGCAGATTGAAGAGTTATTTTGGATAATAATTTGTATTGGTTCATGATTGTGGTTAGAATCTTTTTTTGGTTGAAGATGGAAGCTAACTATGTGTAAAAGCTAGTGTGTGTTCTTGGTGAATTATATGTTCTTAGTGAATTATGTTTTAATGGTGAAAATTGTGAATTAATTTAGAAATTTAGATTTCTTTTGGTAAATTATGTTTTTTGATTTACGTTTTGATTTTTTATTTGGAGTTTTGGATGAAATTTTATGTTCTTTGATTTTGATTTTGAATTTTGATTTTGAGTTTTGGATGAAATTTTAGGTATGAAAGAATAAGAAAGATAAACTATTTGCATTTTCTAAATTGCCCTCTCAATATTACCTCGTATATGTTGCGCGCAAATAGAAATTAAAAACTTAACGGTTGGATATGACGGAATGACCTATTTGCTACACTTTTAATAGATGAGTAGTCAAAACTAAATTTTTAATAGTTCAGTAATCAAAATCAAATAAACTTAAAAGTTTAGTGGTCATTGGGAGAATTTACTCGTATTTGAAAAGGACAACGAGACTAAATCCAAAAATAAAAAGTGAAGAAAGAGCCCTCATCATTGTAGATGACACCTGAATAGAATTCCAAATTCCTATATTTATTGACTTGTCCCTAAACCTGTAAATGAACCAAACTATTCGCGAACACAGCTCGACTCGGCTCTTGAAAGCTCAAATTTGGCTTGTTCGTGAAGCTAAACGAGCTGAGTTAGAACACAAATTTTAACTCGTAAATGAGCGAGCTCGTTTAATAAACGAACAAGAGTTCAAGTATGAGATACTCGACTCAGCTCGGCTCGGCTCGACTCGAATAACACTTTTACACTTATTTGAACCGAGCTGTTTGTGAACAAAGCTCGACTCAACTCGTGAAAACTCGAGTTCGGCTCGATCGTATAGTTACACGAGCTAAGCTCGAACACAAATTTGAACTGATTTAATAAACGAGTTCGACTCGACTTGACTCGTTTATTAAATGAGTATGAATTCGAACCGGCAATACTCAATTCGACTTGACTCGTTTATAGCTCTACTTGTCCCCTAAACCACTTTTCTTACTCTCTCTTAATCTACAAAAGCCTCACCTTCTTATTCTCTTTGCACCAGATTCACCTTTCTTACTCTCTCTTATTCTACAAAAGCTCAACTTTCTTACTCTCTCTGCACTCTGATGCAGCAACTTGGGAAACCACTTATTGCCAATATTTGATTAAATTATAGCCAAAGAAACTAAAAGATGGTACTGGTATTTTGAGTTTAGCCAATCACAAATTGCATGGGATCTTTTTATAGGATTAAAAAAATGGATTCATAAACAAATAGATAGAAGAGAGGGTGAAAAGTTGAAAAAAAAGCTCATTTCATATCTTATTGTGTGTCAGGAATTTTTATTCCAAAAATCAACCTTTTTTAGATGAGTTTTATCTAACATTGGATCTAGGTTTACCTTATCCATGGTATAAAAGAATCATTGAGAGGAAAAAATAGGGAGGAGAAGAGAGAAAACTTTCTTGAATTTTGTTCTTCAAAAAAAAAAAAGAAAGAAAGAAAAGAGAGAAGGCGGTTTTTATTATCAAACTTGATGAGTAATTTTATTCATCTGGATTGGCAAAACATTTATATATTAGTTCTTTTGTTTATTTATTCATTCGTTCATTATATAAGATAATAGAAGAATACTCCCAAAGTTGAGCTTGAAACACCAGAAAATCATCTCTTCACTTGTTCTCAAAGTAAGCCATCTCAGTTTTCCTTCAATTTTTGTAGCCTATATAACAATATCATGTAACACTCTGATCTCTCTCTAACATAATTTTCTTAATCTACAAAAGCCTCACCTTCTTATTCTCTCTGCACCAGACTCACCTTTCTTACTCTCTCTTATTCTACAAAAGCTCAACTTTCTTACTCTCTCTGCACTCTGATGTAGCAACTTGGGAAACCACTTATTGCCAATATTTGATTAAATTATAGCCAAAGAAACTAAAAGATGGTACTGGTATTTTGAGTTTAGCCAATCACAAATTGCATAGGATCTTTTTATAGGGTTAAAAAAATGGATTCATAAACAAACAGAGAAAAGAGGGGGTGAAAAATTGAAAAAAAAAGCTCATTTCATATCTTATTGTGTGTCAGGAATTTTTATTCCAAAAATCAACCTTTTTTAGATGAGTTTTATCTAACATTGGATCTAGGTTTACCTTATCCATGGTATAAAAGGATCATTGAGAGGAAAAAATAGGAAGGAGAAGAGAGAAAACTTTCTTGAATTTTGTTCTTCAAAAAGAAAAAAGAAAGAAAAGAAAGAAGGCGGTTTTTATTATCAAACTTGATGAGTAATTTTATTCATCTGGATTGGCAAAACATTTATATATTAGTTCTTTTGTTTATTTATTCATTCGTTCATTATATAAGATAACAGAAGAATACTCCCAAAATTGAGCTTGAAACACCAGAAAGTCATCTCTTCACTTTTCTTGTTCTCAAAGTAAGTCATCTCAGTTTTCCTTCAATTTTTGCAGCCTATATAACAATATCATGTAACACTCTGATCTCTCTCTAACATAATTTTTTTGAGGATCAATCTTTGCTAGAATCTAATGGTTGGGTTGGGGTTAGATTGGACTTGAGAATTCTTAAATGTTTTTGGTGAACATTACTCAGAAACTTTGTTTACTCCCTTCCCCCTTCCCCTATCTGTTTATAAAGTTATGAACTATCCTTCCCCCTGTCCGCTTTTTTAAGGAAGACTTCAGCTTCTTTTTTGAAAAATTTAAGTTTCAAACTCAAAAATGGATGGAATGATTTTCTTGACGTGTTTGTGTTTGTAGTATGGGTTAGGATTTAAGATGTGATGAAATTGATTTTCAAGATTGGTTCATTATTTTTTCTGGTTCATTGTTTTTCTTCAAAAAAGATGACAGAAATTTTTAAATCCAACCCTTTTAAGTCGGATCATATTATTTGCATGAATGGATCATGGGATGGATATGGGTATTTCTTTCTTGGATCAATCCGTTTGTATCCTCTACCCAAAAAAAAAAAATCAAACAAAAATAACACAACTGTAAATTGTTTGGTTATGTCCAAGATGAGATGACATTACCTAATTTTGAGAGTGACTGGACAAAACATTGAGAAGATGAGAACCATTTGTGGTTGTGATCATCCTAGGGCGCTATATACTTTCAAGGTAGAACTTCAAATTTATTATATTAGGTAGTTTTTCGATAAACAAAGATACATGGCAACTTCTGGTCGACGTTTAATTCTTTTTTTTCATTTCTGGTTCAGCTACAGTGTTGTGAGTGTGGATTCATGTTGGAGAAGACAATAACCCTACGTCCTGCATTGAGTTTTGATGATTAGTTTATATTTAATAATTTAAATAGTGTTGAGTTTTGATTGGCTAACAATAGTGACTATTTCGTTTGGTGTAATTGTGGGGATAAGAGGCTATGATGATAACTTTTTTTAAGTGACTTTATCCGTTAACTTCCAGTCATTGCCTAATTGATTTTGGTGTTTTGATGATTTCTCTTCAGCGTTTGTTAATTATATTTGTTGGCTTGATTTTTTATATTGTGGTTTAATTCCTTTAAGTTCTTACAACCAAAGAAATTAAGTTTCATGTCATGAAACTATATCTGTTTTTACACAAAAAACAAACAATTAGTTGCTTGAGTTAATAGCAAGTGGTTGATTTCTGTGAATGTGTTCCTCGTCCTATGTCCCATCGTTTAGTTCCAAGTTTTTTTTTCCCTCAATAAAAATTTGTAAGGCTTTTCTTTATTTTTTTAAAATTCGTAACTTGATAATAATGATAATATGACATTCTAGCTATTAATGTTTTAGAAAAAAGAAACAAAGTAGTATTTCTCGAATATTTTATTTAATAATTTTAGAGACTTGCAATTTTACTCAATACCCTTCTAATTTTAAATATTACATTGATGTCCCTTTATTTTGCAAAATGACTACATAACTTTATTAAAATACTTTGATTTGAAAAAGGAAAAAAAAAAGGTAAATATCCCGTATCTTCCTTTCATCTTTATCTCTTATCCCCCCACCGCTACAGCCTACCACCTACCAGCCATTTTTCTTCCTCTTGTCCTAACTGCACTAACTCCTCCCTTTGTTTTCCCTTATTTCTCTCTTCTCGGCACTGCTAAATCCCTTCTCTCTACCTCTTACTCCTAGCCACCTATGGTATCATCCCTATCTCAAATAATCTAATATAAAGACTAATTCAGCATCCTTATCTTATTCACAAATAAAAACCCTTTTATTAATTCCCAAACTCAGATAAACCGTATTAATTCCTCCATTCTCCTTCCCTTTCTTTCCCCACACTTTTCTCTTCTCAACACTGTTGAATCTCGTATCCCACCTCCTTTTTTTAGCCACCTATGGTCCCATCCTTATCTCAAATAATCTAATTTAGAAATTAATTGTACATTCTTATCTTATCCATAAATGCAAAACCTTTTTATCAATTTTTCAACTAAGATTAACCATACTAACCGTACTAACTCCTCCCTTTTCCTTCCCTTTCTTTCTCCTTATTTCTCTTTTTTTAGCACTGCCAAATCCCTTATTCCCACCTCCTACTCCTAGCCCCCTGTGATCTTATCCTTATCTCAAAGAATTTAATTTAGAGACTAATTGTGCATCCTTATTTTATCCACAGCTGCAAAATCCTTTATCAATTTCCCAGCCCAGATAGACCACACTATGTCCTCCCTTCTCCTTTCGTTTCTTTCCTATCATTTCTCTCTTCTCGACACTGCTAAACTCCTTATTTCCACCTCCTATTCCTAATCATACATGGTCCGATCATCATTTCAAATAATTTAATTTAGAAACTAACTGGGCATCCTTATATTATCCACAGATGCAAAACCATTTATCAAATTTCTAACCTAAATAGACTGCACTATCTCTTTCCCTTCCCCTTCTTTTTCTTTCCCATCATTTTTCTCTTCTCGACACTACCAAACGCCTTATTCCAACCTCTTACTCCTAGCCACATATGGTCCCATAATTATCTCAAATTATCTAATTTAGAAACTAATTGAACTCATTATCTTATCCACAGATGCAAAATCTTTTATCAATTTTCTAGCCCAAATAGACCGTACTAACTCCTCCTTTCCCCTTCTCTTTCTTTCCCCTCATTTCTCTTTTTTCAGCACTGGTAAACCATTTATCCCCACCTCCTACTCCTAGCCACCTATGGTCCCATTTTTATCTCAAAAAATCTAATTTATAGACTAATTGGGTATTTTTATCTTATCTATAGATCTAAAACCATTTATCAATTTTTCAACCCAAATAAATCATACAAACTCCTTCTTTCCCCTTCCATTTCTTTTCTCTAATTTCTCTCTTCACGGCACTGCTAAATCCCTTGTCCCCACCTCCTACTTCTAGCCACCTATGGCCCCAACCTTTTTTACAAAAAATCTAATTTAGAGACTAATTGGACATTCTTATCTTATCCACAGATGCAAAACCCTTTATTAATTTTTCAACCCAAATTGACTGTACTAATTTTTCCATTCCCTTCCCTTTCTTTCGCCTTATTTCTCTCTTCTCGACGCTGCTAAACCTTTTATCTCCACTTCCTAATCCTAGCCACCTACGGTCTCATGCTTATCTCAAATAATCTAATTTAGAGATTAATTGACATTCTTATATCATCCATAAATGCAAAACCTTTTTATCAATTTTTCAACCCAAATAGACCATACTAACTCTTCCCTTTCCCTTCTCTTTCTTTCTCCTCAGTTTCCCTCTTATCGGCACTGCTAAATGTCTTATCCCTGTTTCCTACTTCTACCCACCTATGGTCTCATCATTATATCAAAGAATCTAATTTAAAGACTAATTGGGCATTCTTATCTTGTCCACAATTGTAAATCTCTTTATCAATTTTTCAACCCAAATAGATCGTACTGTTAAACCCTCCTATCCCCTTCCTTTTCTTTCTCCTTATTTCTCTCTTATTGGTACTGCTAAACCCCTTATCCCTACTTCCTTCTCCTTGCTATCTATAGTCTCATCCTTATCTTAAATAATTTAATTTATAGATTAATTGGGTATCCTTATCTCATCCATAAATGCAAAACTCTTTTATCAATTTTCAACCCAAATGGACCGTGCTAACATCTCTCTTCCCCTTTTCTTTCTTCCCCCCTATTTCTCTCTTCTCGACACTGCTAAACCCCTTATCCCTAACTCCTACTGTTAGCCACTTATGGTCACATTCTTATATCAAATAATCTAATATAGAGATTAATTGAGCATCATTATCTCATCCACGTATGCAAAACTCTTTTATCAATATCCCAACTCAAATAGACCATACTAACTCTTCCCTTCCCCTTCCCTTTCTTTCCTCTTATTTCTCTTTTCTTAGCACTGCTAAACCCCTTATCCCTACCTCCTATTTCCTAGCCACCTCTATCCCATCCTTATTTTAAAAAATCTAATTTAGAGATTAATTGGATATCTTTCTCCCATCCACAGATGCAAACCCTTTATCAATTTTCTAACCCAAATAAACCGTACTAACTATTCCCTTTCCCTTTCCTTTCTTTCCTCTCATTGCTCTATTCTCGGCACTGCCAAACCCCTTATCCCCACTTCCTACTCCTAGACACCTATAGTCACATCCTTATTTCAAAAAATTTAATTTTGAAACTAATTGAGTATCCTTATCTCGTTTATAAATGTAAAACCTTTTATCAATTTTCCAACCCATATAGACCGTACTAATTCCTCCATTTCTCTTGCATTTCTTCCCCTTATTTCTTTCTTCTCGACCCTACTATACCTCTTGTCCCCACCTCCTATTTCTAGCCACCTGTGGTCCTATACTTATCTCAAAAAATCTAATTTAGAGACTAATTGGGCATTCTTATATCATCCATAAATGCAAAACTCTTTATCAATTTTTCAACTGAGATAGACTGCACTAACTCCTTACTTCCCTTTACTCTTCTTTCCACTCATTTCTCTCTTCTCGACACTGCTAAACCCCTTATCCATGCCTCCTATTTCTCGCCACCTATGGACCCATCATTATCTCAAATAATCTAATTTAGAAACTAATTAGGCATCCTTATCTTATCCATAGATGCAAAACCCTTTATTAATTTCTCAATTTAGATAAACCGTACTAACTTCTCTCTTTCCCTTCCCCTTCCCTTTTTTTCCCTTTTTTCTCTCTTTTTGATACTACTAAACCCTTTATCCCCAACTCCTACTGCTAGTCACCTATGGTTCCATTCTCTAAGAATCTAATTTAGAGAGTAATTAGGCATCATTGTCTCATCCATAGATACAAAATCCTTTATCAATTTTCCAACCCAAATAGTCCGTAATAACTCCTCCCTTAACCTTCCACTTCCTCTTCTTTCCCCTCATTTCTTTATTCTCGACGCTGCTAAACCCCTTATCCCTACTTCCTATTTGTTTCATCCTTATCTCAAAGAATCTAATTTAGAGAGTAATTGGGTATCCTTATCTCATTCACAGATCCAAAACCCTTTATCAATTTTTCAACCCAGATAGACTGTACTAACTTCTCCCTTCCCCTTTCCTTTCTTTCTCTTCATTTATATCTTCTCGGCATTACTAAACCCCTTATCCCCCATCTCTTACTCCTTGCCACCTGTGGTCCCATCTTTATCTCAAAGAATCTAATTTAGGGACTAATTGAGCATACTTATCTCATCCACAAATACATAAGCTTTTATTAATTTTCCAACCCAGATGTAAAGATCTATTGCCTTATCATCTAAAATTAATCTTCTTAACCTGAGAGAAATCCCACAACTCTATGGCACTAGACAATGTTTATATATTTGTACATTTTCTCTTATCGTTAAGGCAAAATTTCTTCTCGACACCCCACTAAAAAAAAAAAAAACTACCTGGTTCGTTCCTAATTCTCCTTACATTGCAATCTTCCAAGCAAACACTTAGCCCTATCCTCTCTTTTTTCCCTTTAAACTATTCATTCTTGATAAGCAAACTACCTTGATCATCTCTCTTTCATAGATTCTCTTTTTCTTAGATTATGAAAAGGATTTACTATTTATTTACTTATTTAAAATTCTAATTAGTAAATTTTATTGTTTTTTATTGTATATCAATGCACAAATTCTTCCAACAAATGTATTGTAGAGATGATTCCTGGATATGGCAGATGCTTCCACTTCGTAGTTGATTGGACTCTATCCGTTGATTATACTCTATACGAGTTGACGAGTTGAGTCAAATGATGATGATGAGTTGTACTATGACGGGTACTTTGAAGATTTTTTCCCAATCAATTGGTTTGGTCAGAATTCTAACCAAAACCAACTTGATTTTGAGCTTTATCTGGATGGGAATTTACGTATGTATTCGGGGTACGATGATGATCAGAGGTTTGCAAATCACTTGTATCTTTGTTAGCAGCGGGAGATCAATCTTTTAAATAAGACTAGAAAGTTGCAGTACTATTTGTTCTTGTCTAGAATGTCGCTACTGAGACCAAGTTACAAAGTTTCATACGATGATCAAAACTCAAAGTTAGATTTAGAGAGTATCATAAGGCGAGAACGAGCACGAAAGAAGCCTCAATTTGTACCTTGTGGTACGTGAGAAACCTAATTAGGATGGCTAATAGAATTTGGCGCAAGAGCCTCTCCAACGGGTAGGACAATGATGCAGGGCCAAGCAAGGAAGAGTACTTCCGGTTTCTGCGGAAGATTAGGATGGCTAATAGAACTTGGCACAAGAGCCTCTCTAACAGGTAGGACAATTATGCAGGTCCAGGAAAGGAGCGGTACTCTTGGTTCCTATGAAAACAGATTAGAATGATTAATAGAAATTTGCTCAAAGGTAGTATGGAAGGGAATGAAGAGAAGGGGTTTGAGGGGCACTTGCGGTTTGTTTGAAGAGAGTTTAGAATGATTGATGAAAATTTTAGAAATTTGTGCATAGGCAACATGGAAGGGATTGGAGGTGAGAAGGAGGAGGATGATGATGACAACGACAAAGGACATGCATCCACACTTGTCATGGAGTTTGCAAGTGATGCATTTCTACCAATTGATTATACTGATGAAGCACAAAATTAGATTATAAGGGCTGATGTATTTTTTTTTTTTTTGTTATCCCATTCCCATCCCATTTTTTTTTTCATTTTGGTTTAATTATTTTGTTTTCATAATTTGAATTTTTTTTCTCTTCTATTTGGATTATGAATTAATATTTTGTTTTCCTACTTTGAAATGCGCAGGGTAGACATGATTACCTACTGCGAATATCAAATAGTAGAAGGACTTTCTAGAGCCCAGATTTCACTATTGCTTCAATGAACTGGGAATTTGAAAGTGAAACACCAAGTGATGATGAAGATGAAACAAGCAATGACAACAGTGAACTATAATGATGATGATGATATTGGTGATGATAGTGATGATATTTTTGAATTGGTTCATTAATTTCATCAAAAATGGCAAAAAATCATTAGATCTGACTTTATTTGGATCAGATTATACTGTTTGCATGCATGAGTCATAGTTCTCAGATCGACCCATTTGTTGTTTCATTTTTTGTTTTTTTCTTTTTAGAGGTAATCTAACTTAAATTATCTGGTATAAGATGAGGCAATATCATTTACTTTTGGTAATGACTAGATGAACATTGAGAAGATGAGACTCGAATTTGGTTACAATCGTCCTAATATGCCATATTCTTTAAGGTATAATTTCAAATTTATTATATTTGGTGTTTTAATTAAATGTAGATACATGAGCAACTCCTTGCCAATTTTATATTTTTTTCCCTTTTCTGATTTAGCTATAGTGGTAAGTGTGGATACAAATCGGAAGAGATAGTATACCTCCTAAAATGAGTGATGGCCTATTTATAGTAGTTAGCCTCTTAAAATGTGTTGCTACGATTATTCTACCATAAGACAAATATATTAGATATTTACATGAAATGAGCTAGGTCATAGATATTTTCACTTACACAGCCTAATTTCTAAAATATTCTATAGCTATCTAGAGATAGGCATATCTACTAGTTAACTCTAGAATGTTCTATAGCATGCAAGTCCCTACCATTCTTACTAGCTAGTTCTAGAACCTTCCAGTGCTTGACTAAATATCTTCTATATAGAATGTTTGTCGGCCAAATGCCTTGTATCATTCTAGAGCTACCAAGCCATCTTCTCTCGTAAACCTTCATTGGGGTGTCGGGTTGTGACACTATGATGTTAAGTGACTATATTGGTTGACTTTCAGTCCTTGCACGGTTGGTTTTGGTATTTTTATGTTTTCTCTTCAGTGTTTGGTAATTATCTTTGTCTTGTTGGCTTTATTTTTCATATTGTGGTTTACTTCTCGTAAAGTTGTACAGCTAAAAAAATTAAGCTTGATGTTCGTGACTGAAACTTTATCTGTTTTACAACGAAAAAAAACAACGCTAGTTTTTTGTTTGAGTTCATGGCAAGTGATTGATCTCTGTCAATGCGCTCCCCATCCTATTTCCCATTGTTTATTACTTAGTTTGTTTATCTTTGACTTTATAATTATCCCAATAATAATTTGTAAGTTTTTTTCGTAACTTAATAATAATGATAATTTGACATGCTAACTATTAATGCTTTAAAACTGAAATAGAGTAGTTTTCTTGAAAATTTTATTTGAAGCTTTACTTATTTAACAACTACCAATCTAATTGATAAACCGATGAGTAAATTTGTATGTTAGTGCACAAATTGTTCAAACAAAGGTATTGTGAAGTTGGCTCCTGGCTATGGCAGAACCTTTTCTATTTCCCAGTTGATTGGACCATTCTAGAGGACGATTTTACAGATTGGATTTTGTTGAATTAGGAGCACGAAGATTACTTTCCAAGTACTTGTTTTGACAAGAGCCAATTCAAAATTGATTCTCAGTCCAACGAGGATTTGTCCAAGTATTGGAACCACGATGAGGGTCAGAGGCATGCCAAGCAATTACAAATATGGGAGAAGTGGGAAAAGAATTTGCTAAGACATACTAGAAAGCTGCGAGAGGCACTATTCTTTTTTTGTACACCGTTCAGAAATGAAAATGAAGAGCTGAAAATGGTGATCCGTCTAGGCTCTATAAATGATGAAGGGATTATTGGAAAGTTGAGAAAACAGCTACAAAAGGCGTTGGATGGGAACTATTCTTCAATGGAATTGTGACATCACATTAAAATGGCTAATAGTGTGATGCGCAAATGTGGCTTGAACAAAGATGATGAGGAGGAGGAGTTTGAAGAAGATGAAGAGGATGAAGATAAGTCTGAGGAAGAGGTAGCAGAGTTTGATGATGAAGAAGAGTCTGATGATGAAGAATATGGCTTGAACAAAGATGATGATAAGAAGTCTAAAGAAGATGAAGATGAGTCTGAGGAAGAGGGGATGGAGCTTGACGATGAAGAAATGTATGATGATGAAGAAGAGTTTGATGTCAATGTTGAAAAAGAGTGCCGTTTAGCATCCACCGTAGTTATGCGGTTTGCCAGTGATGCTTTTTGGCCGGCTGATTATGCTGATGGAGAAGAAAGGTGGATTCTAAGAACTAAAGTAGTGCTCGCTCCGTCTGGATGGTTATTTTTTGAAGTTTTTTTTAGAAAATATTACTGTAACAGTTTTAAAAATTATTTTCGATAAATGTATTTTTGAGAGAAAAAGGTTAGTTAAAAAATGTGTATGAAGTTTTCAAAGAACATGTTTTTAAAAAATAGAACTAAACAAACAGAGCCACTATTTCCATCGTATCTTTATCCCATCCGAGTTATCATTCACTTGATTTTGACCTTTTCTTCCTTCTTCTTTTTTTCTAATATGATTTAATTATGTTGTTTCACACTTTCAAATTTGCAGAAGATGGGACGTGATTACCAGTTAAAATTATCGACAGTGGAATCTGAGAGGAACTGCTGCTGCTCGAGTGAAGATGATTTTGACCAGTTCACTATTCTTTCATTCCGGCTGGAAATTTGTTTGCATTAGTCTTTGAGTTAACCAAGAGTTCATGTTCATGTTAGACAGGATCTCAGTTTAGATTTTAAAAAATGTGAATTAAGTTATCGTGCTAGAAACTTGGCTTTATTAAACATTACTATTACTAGTTATATTAAGTATTTATGTAATTTTTTATTGTTCATATTAATATAGGATATATAGCCTTAAAGGGTGACATGGTAATACCACTAGAGGGAATTCATATTGTACAATAGCAAAGACAAAACTTGGATGAAAAAATATGTAAGAAGTTCAAAAAGCTGTCTCACTTCATGTAGGAAAGTATTGGCAAATTGGCATGGTCTGATAACCAAATTTACTTGCTTAATTCGGTAAATTTGGTTCATCTCCTCTCCCGTTCCCACTTCCAAGTTCCATGCAAATTTTGCTCCTATGATTTAGTAATAGAATGGATAGGAACGAAAAGTTACACCTCTAGACATTAATACTAGTTAGTTAAATAATCTCCGTTTTTTACATTGTAATAAAATGTAAATTTATTATAAAATTCATAATAATATTATTTGTTAAATTCCCTTGGAGTTGCGTATTTGTTGATTGTATAATTTGTGTTTGCAACTTCTTTTTTGGTGTGGACATGGGAAATAATTCTTGGGTATTCTGTTTCACAAGGAATATAAAGATGGAGATCATGAAATTGATGAAAGAAAAAAAAAAAAAAAAAGGACATTTGATTTCAGTACCAAAAAAATTGACGGAAAAAAAAAGTTAATTTCAGTGATAAAAACTTGACTTAAAAATGAAATAATTTCAGAGACCTCTTTGACAATTTCACATGGTATATGATTCTAATTTGACATTTTAGTATAATCATCCAAATATTTTTATCCATAGCATATTTTGAACTTTCGTTACATCAACAGTAAAAAGAAAGGAGTTAAGTGTAATATTCAAAATTAGTGATGTGCTAAACTGAAAGTATGCCTAAAAAAAGAGTAAAAAGCTGTTTTTTAAGACAAGGGAAATTTCTACACTACAAGGGTAATATTACTATAATTCTATGGAAAAATTCTGGCCAATAACTTGTGTAAAAGAAGTCAGTAATTTTTTCAAGTATATGGAGGTTCATGCCGGTAAATTGCTTTGTCAAAGTGCAACCTCAAGTATCTTCCTTTTTCTTATTTGTCATTTGTAGCTTTGTATATCTCCACTCTGAAATGAGCCTTCTTCTTCTTTTTATTTTGTTTAACTGTCGCATGTAAATTTTGTCGCATTCAAATCATAAGAGACTAATTGAAAATCAATGTTCGTCTCTCAAATAATTTATCTTTTTCTAATCGTAATTTTCTTTAATTGGGGATGGCAAAAATGTAAATGGAACACGAAATCGCGATTGAAATAATTAAACCTTCATGGGCAAAGGATCTTCGGGACACGAAATTTTAAGCCAGCTCCATGTCTAGGCTTAGATTTTGTACGACCCATTTTCCCTAAAAGAAATGAATAAAAATGTTGAGAGGCCATTCCTTTTGTTTTTCTTACGGGATAATTTCAGAAAACTTTACAATTTCATTTGGTTCTTCCGAAGTTTTCAATATTAGACGTATCTCTTTTGATGGCATAAAATGACTGTAATGACCTTCATTAAATAATAATTCCCATCTACTAAACAGTTTAATTTTTATTTAAAAAATGGTCTAAATTAAAGCAAAAACATATACATAGAGAGAATTATCGAAAGCAAAAAATGATGATTTCTTGTTTGCCAGCTAAAGATAGAGATTAAAGGTAGATGGAATCGACGGATAGATGTAGTTTCAATTACTTGAGCTATAGATTGAATTAGTATTGTAATTGGTTTTTAATTTTAGTTGGGATGGTGTTTGAATTACATGGGATTTAGTCCCTATCCTCTTGATAGATTCCTTCAAGGAATCTTTTAGTCCTGAAATCAAGTGTTTTGATATTCTATTATTGTTGTTGTGTATCTTCCATAATAAATTAAAAATTGATTGCCAATTGATTGCCTCTAATTTGCTTTTTTTTGTGTTTCAATCTGTTAGTGCGCTTCTGAGAAATAGCCCACAGTCTGACTAAAGTATTGTTGCCATTCACGTCCGACTCTCGTCTTATTTCTTTGGTCATTTCTTTGTGCAATAAGACCGTGAATATTTGTTGCATTCTTTTTTAATTTTCTTTTGAATTTTATTTGTTTTGTGTAACAGATATGTTCTTTGGTCTCACTTATCAAAGCTAAGAAATTGGGTAGGGAAGAGGGGAAAGAGCAGGGTAACATCATGTACTTGGTTGTTTGTGAAAAATGAATTGAGAGAGTCGGGTATGGTAGTGTGATTGTATGAATTTTGAGAGGTTTTAGGTTTTGGGAGAGGAGAAGAACTGAAACAGGTAGATTTTTGAGGGAGTGACCGAAGGCGAAAGAGTTAGGCAAAAGATGTGGGAAGCATATATAATTTTTCAAACTTTGAGGGAATTATATGTAATTATCCACCATTGTATAACAAGAGATTGAAATCCTAATAGTCCCTTCGCATTGCCAAATACCGCAAGACATAAAAATATTAAGCAAAATTTGGTGCGAAACATCTTACGAAATTTGATCTTCATGTTCTTTTTCTTTATAGAGCATTTAAGGATCCTTTAGTACCTAACTTGACTTAAAAATCAGAATCCCAAAAAGAATTTAATTGAAATTTTGAAGGGATGCGGATTTTCTTGCTTTGAGCACTAGAAATTCTAGACCAAATTCTTATCATTACATGATTATGCAGCTTAATTTAGTGTTATTATTTTCAATGCATATACCACCAGGAAATGTGTATATACTCTTTGCAAAATGAATCTAGTTGTGGAGCAGTGTTTGTTAATTGTTTTGCAGAGTAGTATTTATCCTCTTTTATATGTTCACCATACTAATTGACAATTAGCTACATCAATTATTCAAATTCTTCTCCTCTATAATTTTGTCAGATCCATAAACAGATAGGGAAAAAGTTAAAAATCAAAATAATTATCGTGCAATATAGTTCGAAGAACAATTAGATGATGAAGATGTGATATAACTACATTAAGCATAGAAAATGAGAATTTCTCTAATTACAGTCTCTATCGGATGATGGTTAACATTTGCAGATACGTCCAATCCCTCGTCATTCTCATCTTGATTATGAAGCTCAGTTTTCCTAAATCAGATAACCAATTTTATTGGCTTTCTTGTTTAGCAAAATAATTGTTGGACGTAGTCTGTCACTATCTGACCAAGAAACAGTTAGCCTTGGAAAAAGTACATTTTAAGAAGCTAAAAATTTATGTGTGATGTGAATCAGCCCAAAAACAAAAAATTTGTGATGTGGCCATTGTATCCATGAGCCTTTACTTTAATTGGGAAGCAATTAGAAAGTGCTTCATCTTTAATTAATTTAATGCTAAGATAACGAGGAGAAAATTATTATCGTTATCTCCATTTTCATTTTGTATCTTCGCGAAGGACCACTAAGCAATAGAAGTGATATGTTTAACATTTAAGTGCATCCAACAGTGAGATCATAAATATATAAAACATACTCTTTAGGTCTTTATTCTTTCTGTCACAAATCAACATCGAAGTCAAAAATTCTGTATACTTTATTGCTCGTAAATGATGATTTGCATCTCAATCCAGCCTAAAGATTGCAGTGCATCCATGCACTTATTATACAATGCACACACACAAAAAAAAAAAAGAAACAAAAAGTAAGAAAAGAGAGAGAAACAACCCATATTAAGAGGTCTTATCACTATATCTTCTCGAGTGCATTGTGTTCAGTGGCTAGGCCAAGATCATCCCCCATGATTTAATGATGTTTGGGGTCAGGTCCACCGGGAGCAAACCGATTGACATCATATAGGCTTCGATGTAGAAATGTACCTTGTTTACTTGAAATTTCCTTAAGTATTTCTTGTGCTGTCTCCAGCAGTGTTTCTTTCCTCTTGCCATGCGAAAATACAAGAGGAACAGATCGACTTTCTGAGGTTGAAAATGAAATTAGTAAGACAAGAATGAAGCAGAAGTCAAACCTCAAGTTAGCCATTCTTAAAAGCAAAGACTAGGTAATGCATGTAGGAATGGCAAGGGAAGGGAGAAGACGGGGTTTATATAAGCCTATATTCTCAAGAATTTCATAATATTTTAATGTATGAAAGAGATCAAATAGGACAACTCCTCCATAGTGAAGTATAGAAAATCTTTTTTTTTTTTTGGGGTGTTGTTTTTGATTATTGTTGTTGTTGGGGGGGGGGGGGGGGTATCATATTTAGTAGGATGTGTCATAGTCCGTATATATT
This sequence comes from Mitragyna speciosa, assembly GCA_024721245.1. NCBI lineage: Eukaryota > Viridiplantae > Streptophyta > Magnoliopsida > Gentianales > Rubiaceae > Mitragyna > Mitragyna speciosa. The sequence continues at coordinate 20,965,696 of CM045567.1, forward strand.
TGTGGTAGTTCTGTTGCCCGCAACTAATTTCTTGGTCTTCAAACAAACCCATTGCCACCAATGTATCCTCTTCTATGTGATTGTATAATAACATCATTGTAGGTTCCTTGTCATCAGGACCAGTGCTCTTCTCCATCACTTTTCATTTGCTATAGGATGGCTAGAAGAGTTTGCTTCTGCCAAGTCATAAGCCTTTGAACTTACATTGCTGCTGATGTTAACTTGGATCCGAGTATTAGTCTTCGCTGCAAACTTTTCTCAATAGGTAGCGAAGAGTCGCCCATCTGCCTGATTTTTCTCTTCTTTTTTTTTTTTTTAAATATGGGGTGCACGACCGTATAGTAGCCAGCCAAGCAGCTAATTAAATATATAATCTTAGGGGGTGTTTGGTTTAGGGGAATCAAGGAGGGGAATGGGTATCACAAGTAATGATACTCATTGTTGATAGTTTGTTAAACAACTATCATTATCATTCAATGGGAATGATAGTGATTAATTAGGGTGTTAATGATTCTCTCCAAAATACTAGTCTATCAAACCCATTAACCCTTATTATTAAGGGCAAAAACACACCCATTAAAAAATATATATCTTTTGAGTTACCTATTCTCAATACTCTCTCTCTCTCTTTCTCTCTCTCTCTCTCTCTCTCTCATCTTTTGATTTTGAATATTTTTTATTAGTACTTTATAATTTTTTTTACAAAAATTCTTTTTAATAATTTTTTTACAAAAATTCTTTTTAATAATTTTTTTACGAAAATTCTTTTTAATAATTTTTTTTTACATTCAATAATTTTATAAAACATTGTATTGAAAATCAAAGATATATAATACTCTCTATTAATATAATAAAAATGACTTTTTTTTTTAAGATTATCATTTCCATAAAACTCAAATTAGAGCATGACTATATTTAAAATTGAAGAAATCTTTTTAAATTTTTTTCAAATATACAAAATAAGAAATCTAAAAAATATGTATATCATAAATTAAAATTTTAAAATTTTAAAATTTACTTGAAAGTCATTTCAGTATACCAAACAAATATTATTATAATGATACCCCTTCAATATACCAAACAAATATTCTTATAATGATACCCATTCCATTATTAAACCAAACATGTTGGGGGGAATCATCAAAACCCATACTCATGGTAGGGTTAATGATACCCATAGTGATAGTGATTGAGGAATTTGAACCAAACTGCCTTCTTAGTTTTCTGTTAAATTGACTCTAAAAAGAAACATGTGAGGAGGGTGTGGTGGGAAAGATATATTAAGCTCATCAAGTATGCAACACTTGGTTTTTTACCTTTGGTTAAACTATGAATCGTCAACCAGCATTTTTTATTATGAAATAGAGAATTAAGATAATCCGACTTGAGATTGTAAGGTTTATCTGAAGATTGGTATCATTCCACTTTAGTAAAAAAAACTGTAAACAGTTAAATTGCTGAGTGAGCATGAGAACAGATGACGTGAATTGTTAGTCAATGTAACCTTCCAAATGGTTTAGTAGGTGCTTGCTACTGACAACAAATTAGGAACAAGGAGTTTATCCCATCTACAGCCATGATCTTCCATATCTTGATGAAAAAGACACAACCCAAAATTGTTTGGCTAGCTTCAAACCCATTGGTGATGTCCTAACGTATAACACTAGCAGTTAAGAGTGAACCAAAAAATGTTCGGTTAGTTTGGTCACCCTTGGGATACTGGTGATCTTCAAAAGCAATAATTGACATAGGAAATTGCCTCTATGAAACACACTAATGCAAATAATCAAATTAAGGGGTGTTTGGTTTAATCGAATCAAGGAAGGGAATGAATATCAATAGTAATGACACTCATTCTTGATGTTTCAAAAACAACTATCACCATCCTTCAATGGGAATGAAAGTGATTAATGGGGTCTCTATGATTCCTCTCAAAATACTATTATATCAAACTCATTAACCTTTTTAAGATGAATGATACCCTATTTTATTACTAAACCAAACATGTTGAGGGAAATCATCAAAACCCATACTCATAGTTGGGGTACTGATATTCATAGTAATAGTGATTGAAGAATTTGAACCAAACACATCCTAAGACTTGTAGAATTGAGTGGTTGAAACTTAAGATTAGTATTATATTGGTGACTGCATGGTTAATTTGTGCAACTGCTTAAGCAAGATGACCACTTCTTCTTACTTTGGCTCTAATAGTAGGGCCAAAAGGTGCCCGACCAACATATTTATTCCTTGTATATAACCTTTCATCATTTTGAAATTTTACTCTCAATTTTATAATAGAAAAAGTTACCATGCATTTGCTAATTGGTTTATTTTCAATGTGGGTTTCTTTCTAAATTCATTTTGGTAGACAAATAACTAACAATTTGCTTTGACTTCCTTACTGGAAGTCAGATTGGAGTGGATTAACTGGATGTACATTATTTTGCATTAAAATGCGCAACTTTGATCCAACAATCTTTCTCCTCGTGTGGCATTTTACATAAAGAACTTATTCAAACAAAAGGATTTTGAGGGTACATTAAATCCAAAGGGAACCTAAATTACTGCTAAAATCAAAGCACTTAAGAATCATCAATACAGCAACAAATGACACTGAAGAAAGTGCCACGTTCTAAGTGCACTTAGCTTTCTGGGATATAAATATTGTGGTCAACCTCCGTGCACAAAGGAACCACCTCATCTTTCGGCGTAAGTATGATTTTATATCTTTATAGTGCAATCCAAAAGGATCAATGGTCGTACAGTTTTGTCGTCTGGAGAGTAATTTTTCCGGCACAGCATTGCAAGTTGCACTAATTAATGTACAAAGTGAATTGCTAAACATATGCAGTGTAATTATTTTTGTACAAAATTGTTTTATTGAATGGCCACAAAAAATTCTTCTTTGCTTGTTGTCGAATGCCCATATATTACTTAAAGCAATATTTGATTAGAAATCTTCCAATTCCAGTAGCTGAAATTTCATGACCACAAAAAAAAAAAAAATGTCATTCCCTTTTCTTTCCCCTTCAGTTTCAGGGCATTTTTTTTAAACAGGTTTGACTTAATTAACTTGGTGGGATTAAGTTGGTAAAGCACTTTTACCGTTGCTTCGAGTGGAAAAAGAGCACCAACCAACATGGGAGCGAAGGAATGATTAAACTCGAGTCTTTGGCGGTACTATCTTATCACAAAGCTTGTCACACCCCACGACTAGGGTACAACACGCCACACCTTAAATTTTATTCCAAGATGTAAGGCACAAAATACAATAGCAAAATTCAAGAACTAACCACCAATTTATTAAACCTTCAAATTCTCCACAATAACCAAATTGTATACACCATTAAATCACCAATATGCTTAAAACAAAAAAATACCAAAAGGTATTTAAACTCAATAACAAAGTCAATTGTGTTTAGGCAATACATGCCTAATTATTCAATCACTAATAATCTAGACCAATTAATAACATGAGCAGACTACCAGCCTCACTGACTGGATCCTTCTTCGAACTCAGGGCTATGAGCTAAATCTGCAAAAATAACATGAGGCGTGGAATGAGCATAAACAAGCTCAGTAAGTAGCTCATGTCCTCACCACCGGGACAAGCATATTATAAGATATTATATTTTTCTTTTTCATAAAATTCACATACTCTCAACATGCATATATATACATATACTGAGATAACAAAAAGAAATAATTTTATACATATAGATACATATTTGTGAGAGGCATTCAATATGCATTAACAGATTTTCATATCAATATCAAACTAACAAAATCAATAATATCATAGCTAATGGTCCAGAGGACAGGCTCAAGGGTCCACTAGGGTATAATCAGCTAGCCGGATCCGGCCCTAACTATTATATCCCGCTAGGAGGGTTCAGAACAGAACAGAGTTCCTAACTATTATCCCCGTTAGGATTGGGTCCAGACAATCAGAGAATAGGGAACTAGCTCCTGCCAATATACCAAAGCTTAACCATGAGCCAATAATAACAAATATCAAAATAATAATACAGGCACATACATTCATAATTCTTTTCAATAAATAGCCACTCACAATTTTTCATAAGATAAATCATTCATGTATTATATACTCGTACCGATTTTAATACGAATATACAATTTAAGAAAAATCTCAATTATATAAAATCAACTTTCAAAAATTATGGGGAGGACAAGAACCACTTACCTCACTACAGTTACCTAAGGACACCTCAAGATTCCAAAGTTTCGTCACCTCCTTTCCCTACTGAGAATTAGACAAATTAATCCCTATAACTTTTACATAGTTTAACGAATAAGATAATCCCAAACCCCCAAAGTATCGTTAAAACTTAGTCATTATTATTATTTTTTCCATCTATATAATAAGATTAAAGTATAAACTAATATATCATCAAATATAGTCACTAAATGGACAAACAATTTAAAGGAAACTAACAAAATAATTTAATAAAAGAACAAGGTCATTGGAACTATTTAATACCTAAACCAATAAATCCCTCGTACCTACTGTGAACTACGGCTTCCGTTTCTTCCAATTGGCCTTATGATTGCAAGCCGTCAATTGACCATTTAAAAATAATTAACACCTTCTGACTCCAGTAACATAAACCCACACGCATGCCTTCAATTTACTATTCAAACAAACACCCATTTCTTCCAATTTGGCATTATGACCGTAAGCATCAAATTGACAATTCAAAGCAATGTAACATTGGCTCCAGTAATTCCTAAGCCTTGCTAACCACATATTTTATTCTTTTCAAGCCACGCAACATACTGGCATCGTTAACTTGTTTCTTGGCTTATAATCACCGAATCAATCAAATCCCAACGTGGTTCATTGCTATTTGATTTTTTTTTTTTTTATAAATAACGAATCAAAATCCCACCGATAACCCGGCATCATATGAGGTCTAAATACCACAGCAATTATTTTGAAATCATGCCCTAATATAATACTACCCATATGAAATCCAAAATCACAAGAAATTTTGAAGATACCTTGTTCACAATTCGTAGCGATCTCCTTCGATTCCTTCAACTCCCTCCTGTACGGTGTTCTCTTCTTCTCTTGGGTTATCTGATATCAATAACGTCGTATAAGGATTTGTGGGGAGCAGACAATTCTATAAGTATTTATCTAATTGTTTCCTAATTATAATCCCATCCTTACAAGTTTAGTTATTTGCTCACTAAGTCCCTCTCCTAAGGGTCGATCAATAATATTAACAAGTTGAATTATTCATTATTTCTATTTAATGACTCTCTCTTTTTTTTTTTCTTTTTTTTTTCGAGTATTACAAAGCTAATCCAAATTAATCAGAAAAGTCCAGCCGAACACCATATTTATGTTTATCATTGTTTCTTTGAGATTAAAAGTGCCTTCTCAAGTCGTTCGTCATGATTACATCGATTTTAAAGTCAAACCTCAAACGTTTTTTCTTGCTAGGAACAATTAGGCTACAAAATAGAATCCTCAAACTTGGGAAGAAAATTGTTCTCTTTGTCAAGATATATGAATGTGACTGTTAACAAAGTGTCAAAATTTTATTGTAACTTGTTGTTTAAACGCATTTTGTGCCAATTTTAGAGGACCTTGGATTGCATGAAAATGAAAAAGAAATAATTTGAAAATAGGAAGGTCAATTTCATTAAAAGAATTAGAAGAAACCAACTAGTCAATTTCATTAAATAAATTAGAAGAAACCAACTGATGAAAATGATGTTTACTTTATATCTCATCAGTCTTCATAGGCAGCCCTCAACCCGTCTCTTTCTTTTGTTTCTTATTTCCCAAGTTATATTGACATAAGTTGTTAGCATAATTAAACCAAACTCTTAAATAGTTACAAGTTTCTTATTTAGTTTTAAAAGTTATGTTTTAGTTGGGTTTTTAGTATGTAGTTTATTTATTTAAGTATTATTTGTTAATTTGTATTCCCTATTCCAATTAGGTTTCTTATTCAATTTTGTGAATTTATATATGCGGAATTTCGTTAGCTTATTGAGTTGAGAAGAGATGAAAGACTAGAAAAATTCTAGATGGAGTTAATCAATTATGAATTTATGCCGATTTCACTATGAGAGTTAGAAATACATTATTTTGTGAATATTCTTCTCATACGTATTCTTATGCGTGTTAAATAAAATTACGTTGTGTGTTATTGCGCCATCATATGTGGATTCAATACTTCGGCAAATTATTGTTCAGCTTAGGAAGTAAAAACGTAATCTAGATTTTTTTCATATATTTTAGTTATAAAATGACGAGGTAAGTAGACTATTTTATATCTTTTGATAGTGAATATTGTGATTCCACTCACACACCAATGTGTACCTAAAAAGACCTCCACCAAAATTATACTGGCATAGAAGCTTAGGGACCCTCCTGAATTGTAGGAAAGGATGCTATATACAATGTTGCTAATACAAAAAAAAATTCATTAGCACAAATTTAATGAAAAAAAAAAACAAAGTCAAAGAAAATAATATTGCATCCTCCAAAATAGTGTAATATATATTGTGTATACATAAGATCCAAATGACCTTTTTGCCCATGTCATGGATACAGATTGCCATGAATATACATGGATTATGAGCTTGGAGTTCTTTGTTATACTTTATGATGTTACAGTTGTACTGTATAAATTAAATGAGTGACAAGTGTTTCTTTATTAACTATATCTTCAAAATAGGAACACGTATCATTTATTTAAGTGGTGTAACATACATGTAACCGGAATTCTGCTAGAATAATTGGACTGAAGAAACAAAATCATATTTCGTCTGTAGTAGTGGGGCGGTTTTAGATAATTGTGCCATGCGCAGCAGCACTTTAGCAGGAAAGTTGCCGCCCACGGTAAACTTAGTTGGGCTTTGTTGTTTTGACATCAAAGGCCCAATCACTTCCATTTCTTTAGGTTCTGTTTCTTGTACTTTTGCAAGCTCAACTTCTGATTTTACAGAAATTTTGTCCAACGAGAGGACTTGATATTTCAGAAAAAGGCGAATTTTGGAGTAATTAAAAGATTGTGACGTCTACTGCGGTAATAATACCTTGCAATTGAATTAATGTCAACAAAATGTTGGGATTAATACACTACTTAATTGATCAATTAGAAGAATGCTTCATCACTAAAGCCATAAATATCAATGCTTAACTCTAAATTCAAGCAGTTGTCGATTGCCAAAAATCGTTGGGCAAACGATTAATAGAACAATTTTATAAATGTTTAGAGACAAGATATTTCCAAATGAATCATTCCTAATGAATTTTAGGAATGACTTCATTATAAACGTAGTAAGAAACAAAATACCTTATTTTGTTAATCCACTTGTCTAATTCATGACATGTCTTGTTCCCTATAAGCAGCTGTAATTAAAGGGATTGTTTAAAGGTCCATTCTCAATAGTTTTTTTTTTTCCCCTTACCTGCTTTTAGTTTCTTATCTTGAAAAATCTGTTTTGCTATGTTCTTAACAGCTTTTTTTTTTTTTTTTACCTGGCTTTCGGATTTTTTAAGTTAAAATGATGATCAACTGATTTTTACATTTTTTTAAAAATCAATTTTTACAAAAAGCAGAATTTGTTGAGAACGTGCCCTTAAAATGTTTAAGATGCACTAATTAAAAGAGACCCCAAATATGATACTAAACTATAATGACTAACTTGTGCCAAGAAAATGGTTGTTGGCGTGCTAATTTTGAATGTTCACATTCCATTTTGTTGTGGATAGGCTGTGATGTTCAATGACTTATCCGCAATCCCAATCAAAATTAGTTGAATGGTCAAACTGAATTCCGATGCATATTTCTAATTCCTTTAGTTTGAAGTCAGACCGCATCTAACAGCCATGAATTATTCGGCCACGCGAAGAGACTATTGAGTTTTAGATTGCTTTCTTCATTCGTGTGTGCATGATTTCAAACTGTCAATCTCAAGAAGGGGAAGAAGTGTTTTCCTTGATTTAGCAAGTCGTAATAAAGAATCAAGAAGTGATTTGGCAGGCATTGACCTCATTCCTTGGTTCTTGCCTTCAATATTTCCAACAACGCCAAAATGCTAGTAATAGAACATTGCAAATCTTTTGACAGACGCATCGTAAAAGTCTATATGGCTGTATTGGAATACATTATACATGTTTCAAATAGAGTATTTTTGTACGAATATCAAACAATAATTGAAGATATATTGGTTGTAGATCCTGCACAACAGTGAGTACTATAAAGCTTGGCTTCAAATATTAGTCATAAGCAAATTTAAGAGAAAGGAATATGCAGGCCTTTATCTTTTTTTTTGTAGAGTTGTTGAAGAATTACTATAGATTTGAAACTTTTCATTAAAGTATAAAGTAAACATTAGCTTAACATTAGTTTAACTTTAGATTACAAACGACAGACTCTGAATTAAAAAGTGGATTAAAAACGATAGACTGTTTAATGAATGTTATCTCTTTCAATTGGACTTACCTTGAAGGTTAAATATCACCTGAGGGAGTAACTAATTATTTCATTCTCACCTAACTTACACACACAAACATACAAAAAACACACAATGTGGACTCCCCGTTGTGTGAGTGGTGGGGGCAATATCAATTCGAAGGGGCACAAGATAGCAAGAACCAGTAACACATGCCAATGAAGAAAAAGGTCATGCATTACCTAGAAGGGAAGGAACTGAGAGAGTATTTGTGTGCCAGTCCCACACAGCACATGAGTGATTGAGATTGTGAGTGCGTGAGAGTGTGTGTGTGTGTGTGTGTGTGTGTGTGTGTGTGTGTGTGTGTGTTGTGAGAGAGAGAGAGAGAGAGAGAGAGACCAACACCAACAAGAGCCTTTGCAGAAGTCTTCAGTCAAGTGGATGACACCTTGAACATTTGAACATGGACTACAAATCAAGCATCTTGGCATCCCCTTTCTGAGCAACCACTCATCAATTTCATAAAGCCTACAACCTACAGGCCTCACCCCATGACAACATTTTTTGGGTAGATTTATACAATGTACAAAAATACAGATACTTCACAAAAATTGACAGTGGAAACCATCACATAATCTTGTGCAATTAGAATTTCTAAAGCTCAACTGTTTGGCGGTTGTCTTTCTATTGATGTACACTTTTAGCTCACCAAATATAGATATTATTACTAACCTCAAGTTTATAAAAATTTAATCTGTTAGCTATGTGATTCACTTCCAATTATAATTTTTTGTTTTTCTCTTTTTAGTATCTAACAAATGTAATATATGCTGAGTACAATGAAACAGTGATGCTCTGTCACATGATAAAAGTATAAAGCTTACCATGTGTCTGAGTTTATTATGCGCCAGATCCGATGGATTAATGACCTAGAGGACATGAATTGATATTGACATGGTACTATCCATTATCAAAAAGCTGCAAATTGGTAGTACATACATGGGTTTGGGACCAATTTGTGTCAAATTCAAAGGCCTAAGATATTATTCTAAGATAATTCTTTTAACCCCCGTAAAATTTACTATTTGTGAAAGGGGAAAAAAAAAGTATTACTATGGATAATAAATGTGTGTTAAAAGATTAAACTTAAAAGTTCTTTATCGTTTTCTATTGGTTAATAAGTTACTTTATTAGTGGGGGTTAAAGGGATATGATCACACAAGTTGCATCGTCTTTATATGAAATGATGAATTATTTTCATGATCAAGCATAAATACGTATATGATCCCCGTCTGTCCCCAATTGATGGGAGAATTATATGATATTTGGTATATAATATTTTGGATAGTAGGTTACTAATAATTTACTTTAAGCATGTTGCGCTAATGATTTACCCGAAAAAAATTTATTGGGCCAACTGAGACCCTTAGTGTTATAACGTGGAACCGAATAATGTAGTAAATTCCTCTTTTTCTTTTGTGAAGTGTGTTATTTACATGGTATAGTTCAGTGGTATATGATACAAGAAAGCGAGAGCAGCTGCATGGGTATAATTAAGATTAATTTCATATTCACACTAATTAATTAATTATAGCCACTTTACTTAACTACTCCTATTGGATAAGAATTTCCTCCATGATTGCAATTAATTTATTCGCAAATATTTCCATCCATTTGTATTTGCATGCCATCCATGTCATCCATCACTGTAAGATATCATTATAAAAAGCCTCCAGCTTGAGCAACAGGTCACTAATCCCATATCCTAATCATAAATTAATACTTAAAGGACATATTAAAGAACATTAATAATCAAATAAAGTGTGGTTAGGGATGATTCTAAGTTGTGCCAGCTATAAAAAGAAACTATGAGTCAACGCATTATATTAATCAAGATGCCCTTTTTACTTCTTTTACTATTCATATCCTTTTATCTTTCTTACCATTATTACATTTAAATAATACTTAAAAACATTGCCTCGTTGTCAAAGTAATTGCTACTAACCTATGAAACCTACACCATAACCAATTTGATTTGAGTAGATTAATTTGATACTATCTTAATTGTGGTTGTTAATTTTGAGATGTATCACTTCCCCACAAAATTCATGAGCTAATGGTTGCTTTCAAGTAGTTTCGAACGTGAGAATGAATAGAGAGTCGAGAGTTGTTAAAGTTTCAACAATTCCATCTCAGAGATTGAAGTTCAGATTTCATCAATATCAATTCTCTACTCGTATTGTAGTAGTGTAGGATTGATCCCCAAAAAAAAAAAAAAAAAGGTAGTTTTGAACGTTGGACTCATAGTCTTGTCAATGTCGAGTCATGGATTATTATATTGTTAATTACCAAAGGACTGTTGTTAGAGTGATTAAGGATAATTCCCAAAAAATAAAAACGAATTTTAAGAAAATTAATTCATTGTCATTTGTGCGTTTATTGAGTACTGATAAATGATAATCCCCCCAGGCCCCCCTCATCTGACCAAAAGAGAAAAGAAAAAATAAAAATCATTCACTATATATGATTCTATCAGTCTAGTCGAGGAATATTTGTCGATCCAATATATCAAATTCCAGTACTCCATGCAAATCTGTTGAGGACAGGTGCCTTAAAGTTCGTTTACAATCAAAATTTTGCAATTAAGATGCATGGAAAAAATGGATTTGTACTAAATCGTCATGCTTAAAGTGGGTAATTAAATTATAAAAACGTACTAATCAATTTAAAAATACAAGATTTTCAGGAGAATTGTCTTCCAAATTCTAATGTTTGAGGAACCTCAGTGGCTGTTTGGCTAGGATGAGGCAGACAGAGATTTATAGGGAAGAGATGTCTGGAGATTTCTAAGTATCAAAGGGCACACGTTCAACAAGATTTGGTTGACCACTTGTTTTAAGTGGCAAGCAATTAAGTAAAACCCCCCATGCTGCTAAAGCAGATTTATCACCTGTACCTCTTATTAAAAAGAATTGTTATCAATGTTTTTGTCTCCTTAATACCAACCCTATAGTCCCATAGGATACCTTTTTGAGGAAGGAGTACCAAATTATCATTTTTAAATAATGGAAAATTTTGAGAGTAACCTTATCAAGTAAGAGAGCGGGGATATCAATTCCGTAATCTAAATTTCCATGACAAACGTACGAGGACTTATAACAAGACTATTACAATAGGAAACGGAAGAAAAATTGGTATTGATGGGATTCAAACTCTCGACCTCTAAATAAAATTATAGACCTCTAACCGCTTGACCTCTTATTCATTACCATATTTTCTCATTTTTGTTAAGATTTTCTGTATTCTACTTATAATCCATTTTTCTATTAAAATATCGTTTTCACCCTCTGCATTTTTGCTCTGTACTAGTTGATATCGTGAAAACGTCAAAGTATAAAATTATTTTTGAGGATTAGAATATTTGCGAAAGGGTTGTTTGGGAGGTGTTTTGTTAGTATTTAAAATCTAAATAATTACTTTTTATCTGTTTAATAGTTCAGATAAAAGTGTTATTTTTGTAAAACATAAATTATGAATAATTAAATTTGACACTTTTAATTGACAAACTACTCGTCAACTTAGAACGTATCTGGATATTAGAGTCACAGATATTTCAGAGATTCGGCGGTTTATTACTTCTATCAGAGACAGTGCCGTGGCCGTAAGGACTATGGATGATCATTAAACTTCATCATCTTTGTAGCATTTAGGTCGCTAGCAGGCTAAAGCTACGAGTTGTATGCCATTAGGGTGGTTTATTAAAATAGATTTTCAATTTTTCTGGTTTATAATTTAGTTTTTTTTTTTTTTTTTTTTTTTTTTTTTTTTTTTGCTTATTGACACAAAGCCTTACCTAATGGATAAGTAGAAAAAGAATAATATAAGATATTGAAATTTTTTATAGTATCATTATATAATATGGTACAGTATATTAATATATGTAATTCATATTTTTTCCGGTTTATTTGACTTTTACTTGGGGTCTTGAGCTTCATTACTCTATCTAAGTCTACAATTCATGTAGATATATCCTTTTGTTTCCCATTATCCCATTACGTGTATATTTTTAAATTTTGTTGGGATATTTTAATGTTTTCTACCCTCCTCATCCCCACTTTTACAATGAAAATTTTATATGTATCCGATTTACAACTCTTGTAAAATTTACTGTCTCTGTCTAAAATAAAACATATAAATATTCTTACATTACATTTTTTACGTCAACATGCATCAGTATACTCATATGTTATTCGTTTATATCATAAAATGACCATCACTTTTTTACGTCAACATTCATCTCTATACTTATGCATTACTCATTTTTACTACAAGGTGACCCTAAACCCTGTACACCTAAAAATCTCCTCCCTTTTAGAAAATGATTCAAGGCGCAGCTAGTTGTTGCATGTGAAAAAGTAAGTTTGAAAGCATGCATACTGCTAAAATGGTAGTAAAAGGGTTGCTTAAAAGCTAGATGGAAGTTTAGCTACTATGGTGAAGATAGATAAATAAGTACACTGATCCGCTGAAAAAGATTGTACTCCACAGAAGCTTGTGACATGCTTGTGCAGCCTTGATGATGGTTCTAGAGAAATATATTTCTTAAGCCATAAAGTGATGACATTAGGTTATTTTTGGTCTTCTCCATGATTGTATTTGGTTTTGGGTGCATCAAACTATGTACATAAAAATGACAAAAATCTTAATAAAAAAATTTTAACTTTTAAATGTTATTAAAATAATTACATTATAACACTTTTAAAGATGTGATGTATATAAGATAAAAAGTTAATTAAAGATATATAAAAAAGTAGTTGAAGAATGTATTTTGAAAAAATTTTAAAATAATTTTTGGAAAAATGTAGTTGTCCAAATAAACCAAAATTTTTATGCTTAGTTATAAATATTTAGGTTGAGAACTCGAATGAATTTTTTAACTACAAAAATTCAATATTACTTCTTTTAAATTTCCAATTGAAGTCAAGTACTTTGGGCGTGTCTTCAATAGATTCTAATTTTTGTAAAAGCTGATTTTATAAAAGTTAAAAATCAGTTACTCCTCATTTTAGTTTAAAATTTTCAAAAACATGATAAAAAAATCAATCGAGAACTTTACAAAATAAATTTTTCAAAATCAGAATGTAAAAGCAAGTAGAAAAAATCTATTGAGAAAAGGTTATATATTTTTACATTTTCCCATAAGTTACTACTATAATATAGAAAGGCAAAACTAAAAAAAGTTTATCAATTGAATATTGTCATAGTTTGAAACAAGAAAATATACATTCCAACATTAAAATGAGATTACTAAAAAAGTGAAAATGAAAACACAGAGACATGCTAAAGAAAGAAAGACTGAAAGAGATGCCATGTACAGTAATCCAATAAACGAGAAAAAGGTGGGTCGGGAGAACGAAATTTGAGAGAAGGATAGTTTTGTTTCTTTTAAGTGAAGCACTACAGAGAGGAGAGAGGAAAGGGAAAGGGAACTAGAAAAACCACAAAAGCTGTATGAGGTCATTTTCAGGAAGGGTGGTGGTGGTGGTGGCATTTGAAGTATCCATCTTCCTTTATCTAAATTCTATCCCTCATATCAAAGCTCACACATTCCTATTCTATCTATTATAATGATTTGTCATATAAACATACACCTATAATTATTTATTTTCTTTTAAAATTCATATTTATACCTCCGGATTTAAATTTACTTTTTCAAAAAATTAACATCTGAATTCTCAATTAACTAGTGTTGTTTACGATACACTGTCTTACAAACAAACGTTAACTATAACAAGTACAAACTTTTCTACCGAGCCAAAACCATAATCTTACCCAAACCTATCCAAACCTTCCGCTTTTTAAACTAAGAAGTGGTAAAAAAGATAAATCACAAGACACCAAAATGGGACCAAATGACATTTAGATGGGAAAAGAATTGAAATTTCGAAATGAAACCAATAAAAGACGAGTTTATTTCTGGCTAAAGTGAAACGAGCAACTGGATTATGGAATTGATATTTGTACTGTGGAGGGGATGGATTATGGAATTAACATTTGTACTGTGGAGGGGCTGTTAAAAAAAAAAAAAAAAGGGAGGAGAGAGCAGCACAGGCAGCAGAGTGCCAGTGATGAGATCACCAACATCTTTAATCTTCATTCTGACCAAACTCTGCCACTCTTTACAGTGGCATCAAGAAGGGCTCTTATAGCCCAAAACAAGTACCCTTTTTTTTGTTGGGTTTTTCTTTCGTTTTCCTCTTTATCTCTCGAGTATCACAGCCCCCCTTGCGACTCTCTCCAAAAAAAGGGAAAAACAAAATGATAACTTTGCAAGAAAATCACTGGGACGGCTCCTCATTTTGGACTCTGCCTCTTTAACAGGGTGCAAAGCAAAATTATCGTTCCCTCTTTCTCTTCATATTTCTGCAGTGTGGTTAGTAGCAGCAGCAGCAGCAGTCTACAAAATAAAAGCTCTGGAAAGAGAGGAAAAATGCATGGAGCTGGGTTAGGCTAAGTGGTAGCTTAGCCTTTTGGGTCTAGTTTAGTTTTTTTTTCCTTCTGATTAAGGTGATGGAATTAGGAAGGTTGAATGGCAGGGCCTTTTGGAAGAGGCAGAGGCAGCAACAGGATCAGATTTCAGAGCTGTGGCAGTTACACCATAACAAGGAAGGGGAAAGTAGTGGAGAACAGAGTGAAACCAGTAAAGAAGCAACAATCTCAACAAAAACAACAGCCTGCTAAGAAAAAGTCTTCTCATCATCAATCAAAAGCTGGAAAAACAAGAAAAGCAACGCAAGGGTCTGAGTCTGGATCCTCACAAGAATCATCATCATTATCCAAACCAAAACCAAAACCAAGAACAAACCCACCAAAAATCTCAAGAACTTCTTATCAATCATCAGTTGCTTTATACAGCACATCATCCACCACCACCAGCACCACCACCAAAGAAACGCTCATATTCACATTCTCCTTATTCAACCAAATCGGAAGACTCCGAATATGCGAGATTGCGAGAAAAAATGGGAGAGAGTTTTCACCATCAGCACCACCAACATCAACAGCAGCAGCAGCAGCCCACCACCACTCGTCAAACAGCTTCTTCAAGATTAGGCGGTGGCGGCGGAGGACTAAGAAACACTGGGGGCGGCGAGATTGTAGAAGTCCAAGGCGGGCACATTGTGAGGTCCATTGGGCGCAAAGACCGCCACAGCAAGGTTTGCACTGCCAAAGGCCCAAGGGACCGCCGTGTGAGGCTCTCTGCCCACACTGCTATTCAGTTCTACGATGTCCAAGACCGCCTCGGCCTCGACCGCCCCAGTAAAGCTGTGGATTGGCTCATCAAGAAAGCCAAGCCTGCTATTGATGAGCTTGCCGAACTACCTGCTTGGAATCCTACTACTGGTTCAACAACAAACACAAGTTTTCAGCATGAGCAAGAGCAAGAGCAAGCCCACCAAAAAATTCCCGCTGAAAATCTTCAAAATCAGCAGCAGCAGCAACAGCATTTAGGCATCCATCACGGTGATATGGTGGGCGGTGCTATTGCCAGTTCTTCTAGTAAAAGGGCAACGTCAATGTTGGGGAATGAAAGTGCTCAACAAGGTTTGCAAGAAATTGAAAGTGGCGCCAATCCAAGTGGGAATAGCTCAAGCTTTTTGCCTCCTTCTCTGGACTCAGACTCAATTGCTGATACTATCAAGTCATTCTTCCCAATGGGGGCTTCGGCAGGGGCCAATTCTTCAACTATGCAATTTCAGAGCTTTCCACCTCCAGATTTGCTGTCTAGAAACAGTAGTCATAGTCAAGATCTGAGGCTTTCTTTGCAGTCATTTCAAGATCCCGTTTTGCTCCACCATCACAACCAACAGGCTCAACACCAGAACCACCCCAGCAGCCACACTGAACAAGTACAGGCTCAGGTACAGGCTCAAGCACAGGCTCTTTTCTCTGGAAATACTCAAATGGGGTTTGATGCATCAGGCTGGTCTGAACACCAACAGCCTCCAGAAATAGGCCGCTTTCAGAGAATGGGTGGTTGGAGTACAGGTGGAGATGGTGTTGGAACAGGAGCAGCAGGATACTTATTCAATTCTCAGGCGGCGCCTCAGCCTTTCCTGCAGCAATTGTTCGGCCAAAACCAGCTTTTTTGTCAGAGGGGAACCCTTCAGTCCAGTAATTCACCTTCAATTCGTGCTTGGATGGACCCGTCAGCTATATCCATCGCCACTGCAGATCACATTCCGCACCATCAGGCAATGCTGCCTATTTATCCATCATCAATATCTGGCATTGGATTTACCTCCGGAGTAGGCGGATTCTCGGGTTTTCACATTCCTGCACGAATTCAAGGTGAAGAAGAGGAGCACGATGGCATATCAGACAAGCCATCCTCTGCTTCCTCTGATTCTCGCCATTGAGTTAGCTCAGAATAACTGACATTCTATCTCTTTTTGCAGTACAGGTGATTTTCTTTGAATCCAATGCATTTGATTAAACATTTGCTGATTCAATTGATATAAGTTCGCATTAATTTTGAAAGGATACGCTGTTGCATTGAGCTCAGTTTGCAGTGGTTGAATTGCTGTTGAAACGGGCAATTAAGACCTTTCAGATTGTCAACTTTATTGATGCTAGAGCTTAAGATTTTGCAGCAAGTGAATGGGGGAGATTTCACTGAGTTTAACTCAATGGCAGCTACAACAAGAAGAAAAATTCTGAGTGTAGTTTCAGCTTTTTCAATCCCGGTTTAGAGTTGTTTGTTTAATTGTTTAGCTTCATGTTTAAGCGAGCTGTTGTAGCTCAGATTTGTTAAGATATTTGTGTTTTGCATTCTGGGTTTGTTGCTGTAGCGGTCATGTTTGTCACTGTTTGATTCTGTTTCGTTTATGAACCAGTCTTGCTGCAAAAGTTCTGCTGTGTTGGTTGAATATTTTCATGTCACACTTTAGAGCAAATCAGAGTTTGTATTAGTGGTCATGTTTGTAACTGTACTTAAATTTCTGTTTATCAGCTGGGCTTGCTGAAAAGATTCTACCGTGTTTGATATAATGTTCATGTCAGATTTAAGAGCAACTCTGAGTACCAAATGTGGCATTTACTCTCAAAACAAGGCAATCTCAAATGGATAAAATGCCAGATGAGTATGCATGTATTTGGGCTTGTTCTTGCTTTCTCAATTTGAAAAAGGACAATTATAAATTAACAAATGGTTGGTCAATTCATCATGCAGATGAAAGAGCGTTTTCTTTGCAATTTGATGCTATACAGCTTTATAATGCATTTCATGCTGCAACAACTTCCCTAAACCACAAAAAGAATTGAAAGAATAACTAATTTTTTTACATCTTTATCGATGCTTGAATTTTTGGGAGCATTTCAAAGACATTTTCTATGAGCACTTGGAGTGATTAGGAGTTATGGGTACCTGACTCCTAGGAATAGCTCAATTTGCTTCCAAGTTATGATCTTTTACAGTCATTCATGCAAAGTTTGTACCATTAACCCCGTTTTACAAGCCATTGAGTCTTTTTGGTGTTGATTGATTACATTGAATCTCAAAATGCTCTTTTCACTAGGAAGTGATTTGATGGAAATCTTAAAAGGCATAATTTCTCACGAACATTTATGTCTTAAGAAGACCAAATTACTTGGAAAAGTGAGATAATTGATTTAGATGTCTTTAGCTGTTGCTTTGGGTACAGGATCTAGATTGTGTAAGGGGGGAGTGAATTTGAATCATAATTGTAGGTCCATCAAGGCTTCGGTTTAGCATCGAAGTCAGGTTGTGGAGGAATCTAGGGCAGGAGTCTGTAATTTAACGGTATGGTAGATGAGTGATATAAGAGAACAGTAGATTAAGTAGGGCTGAGTGAAGTTAAGCTGCATGAGGAATTGAGAAACCAATCCATTATTATAGGTGAATGGGATGACAAAGCTAAATTATGGAAAGATACACAGATGAATACCACCAAATGGTAGTAACATGGTATGGTTTGTGGTCCCCTACCCTGCAAATCTCTGTGCCTATTAAAATCTCAAATTTTGGCTGGGATTTTGTTTGCTTTTGTAAGAAAAAATGAGACTACTGCTATTAAGATAGCAACAATTGCTCATGGTTGTTGGTACTCCTTTATGGTTGACGAGTACTATTCAAAAGGCTGTGTACCTTACTTGGATCTGTAGAATATTTATGATTGAAAGATTAGATTAAGCGACAGCAGTGTTATTTATTCATATTAATAAGACAATGCAGTTTAATATGATGGGAGAAGGGATGCTATGCAATTGTCTGCATTCGGTAATGGTACCACAATAGTACCAGATTCTACATATTGGATTTATTAGCTAGATGGTGGTTCAGTTTAGTTTCTTAAATGAAATGTAGACAACAAAAATTATGTGAAAAGAGCTGTCTTTTCTGTTAAGATTGGACCATTATTCAGGTACAACAAAACATAGAATTAGAATTATTCATCTTCCAAGAATTCAAAACATCTGATTATTGCAGATGTTTCTATCATCTGCTTCATCAGTTTAGCAAAACTTTGTATGGTAGTACACACACTGTTACGCCTGAGTCCAGATCATATCTTTGTCTCACATGACAACGTAAAGATATGATTAGTGGCAGTATTAACAATAATAATACCGTTATTAGTTTATATTTAGGGGTCTGTCTTTTGTTCTGTACAGACATACTGACCATTTTCTTCAATATCCTTGCACCAAATCATAATAAGTTACTAAGGACCAAGGAAAGTAACCATTTCTTTTCCAGATCGTTGGTATTAAGTTTCTTGGCTAGCTTGCTTCTCGACACCATGATCGGAGAGTTTTCTTGCCTGAGTGTAACCTTTCCCATTCGCTAAAGTGGGTTTGACCGTGACAATGATTTTCATTGCAGCAGGGCTTGTAGTTTTGCTTACCTTATCCACGTGCTTGCAATGGACTTTCTTCGTATTAACAGATTTTGCTTGAACTCGGGTCTCCCATGGTCTAACTGCTATCCAGCGCTCCTTCCAGCTCCATCCCCAGCCATCTTTTCCAAGGTCATAATAAGCCTGGCCAAAGTACTGACTCGAATTTGCCCTCCACTACAAAATAACAATTTAAGTTGTGGGTGATTGATAAAGAAACCATTTTAATCACAAATGAAGCGATTGATAATGAAACCATTGTAATCACAAACGAATTTTTCTTTCTTGTTTTTCTGGCTGCATGCCTGATGAGAAAAGGCGTAAGCCATGGCACGTTCCCTTTTAACTGCTGCAACTTCTCTCTGTTGTATTCTCTGGAGAATTTCTTCCATGGTTTCAGAGCCACCACACCATTCTTCCTGTTGAAAACACGCCATCAATGATGTACGGATCCAATGTTCCTATCTAAGAACTCAAGTAATGCATATTTTATAAGCATTATCAAGAAATTTTTTCTTGGCTCTTGAAAATAATAGGCAGAACTTGTAGGGCTAGCTACTAATTCAGCATTAGAAAATCGAAATGAAATCTGAAAAAGAAAACTAAGCAAAAATGTCCTTTGTTTGGCTGTAATTACCTGCCATAACACAAGTAAGACATGATGAAAATGGATTTAAAGCCTTCTGGCAAGAGGCAATACACACAAATCATATTAATTCACAATTTAATGTCCTCTGCAGTCTGCAGTGCAGACTGACAAAGGACTAATACAACGTGGCCATTCAATCGACGGCAACTGATAGATAGGTGAATTTAGAAGAATGTTAATTACCTCTAGTTCTTGAAGCTTAGCCTCAAGTTTCAGCCTATTTTCTTGTTTCTTATGCTTTATTCTGCTTTCATTTACCATCCCTATTCGTCGAGCTTTAATCTCAGCTTGCATTCTGATCCAAAAATGTATACGGTTTAGGGCCGAAGATGCTTGCTTTTCACCAGTTAGAGCTGCGATAGCACCTCGACATCTTCCTAACGCTTTTAAACGGAGGAGGGCTTTCCTTGCCTGGAATGTGAAGTCAGAAAATTGTCTTTGACAATCCACAGTGATGTAACATGATTAATGTCGATGTTTCTCCACCAAAATTCTTGCGGGGTTGAAATTAATGATAAATGTACCAAAGAATTGGTCTATAACTGTGAAAATTATTACAATTATATTTAGATAATTTACTTAGAATGTGATCACATTCCCCACCATCAACCGTCCTATAGTAGAACTAAAAATATTAAAAAAATAATGATGATAATAATAGAACTAATAATAATCATAATGTAACATTTGATTAACACTTACGACATACACCCTGAAGGCAGTCTGAATCCGAATAGCAGCAGCATCCTGAGTTAACCCCCTCCGGCGTGATCTCTTACTGGAAGCTCCGTTAGTAATAGCTAGAGGGGTGGGCTCTTTACCTGCAAGATACCTCCACTTCGACCCATTTGATTTATGGGTTGTTGAGGAGAGTACCTTGTTTCATACGAGTTCAGAACCATTTAGATAAAAGATGTGTAGGTTCCTTGCTTGCGTCTTCGATCAACATATTTTTCATCAGACTTGTTGGTATTGACACAGAATAAATTTATTGCATTGTAAAATATTGATTGAACATCTTTTCCAAGATTTTGAAGCATGATATAGAGGATATCTGATAACCAATTAAAGAACTAATTAATATGGAGATACAATGAACAATTGTGTTGGAAAATGTTACCTTTGCTTGTTTTGATTTATCTTCCTTCCCTTTCTTTAGGCTAATTATTGTTTTAAACCAATCACCTGAACCCATGCTTCTGATTGATCTTTGCTCAATCTCAGTCCAGCTTGAGGTAACTCTCACTACACTAAACAAAAACTTGGAAAAAGTCGGTGCTTTTGAAATGCTATTCAGATGGAATTCGTCTGGAAGTTAATGCCACAAAAGAATGAGAAATCACCATCAATTCAACAATGCTCAGCAGTAGTAAAGAAGCGTGATAAACGATACAACTTCAAAGTTGGAAGCAGGAACATTGAAGCTGGATATATCCAAGGCTTGAGGAAAGTACTAACACTAGCCAATGCGAGAGAAATGTTTCAGGAAGTAAGAAAATATACTGAACGTGAGAGGGAAAATGTTAGAATTGACAAAAACGTTTGAATTGCTTCCCTCAAATTGACAACTCAACTAAAATGAAGGTGTTATATGACCTGTAAAGAGCTCAACTGTCAACAACATTATTAAAGATGCAGGCCAGAATAAGGTAGCACATAGTATTCAGTTGGCAGTACAGTTCAATCAATTTAATTGCTTCAACCTTCTTTTTTGCTTTCCAACACTAGGAAAACAAAATTAGCATAATCAGAATGTAGGTATAATTTACAGTATTTGATTTCTGGACCTAAGCACTTTTCTGAGGATTATTACTATTAATGTACTTTGCATTGGTGGTTGGAACATAGAACTAAGATGTTTCTTAACATTAGTTGATCACTTGAAAAGAAGTTCTTTTTTGGGGAGAAATGATAAAAGGTTGTCAATCTGCACACGCAGATTATAGACATTTAATCCTACTCCTGGTCAGAGAAAGAAGGTGCAACTCCTGGCTGGCACAATCCTTCTGGAAGACCGGTAAAATAACTACTTTGTTGCACAAATTTAATCCCTTCTCCTGAATCTGGCTTATGACATTTGAAGTCCTGATTATCAATCTTCCTTAAACTTGCAGAATCGAGCCCGGCAAAGTAGTATTTTCGGGTTCCGAAATCCAAATGCTATTTTTCATTCTTCTGATACATGACAATCCGTATTCCATTAGCAATTTGAATATCCAAAATCTAGATGTGAAGAACTCTGTTTTGAGGGAAGTTAGGACTCGCTGCTTAACCTGATTGAACACAGTGATCTGAAGGTCGATTTTCTGTATGTCACATTTTAGAAAACCAAATACTCAGAATGATGCTTTCAATGTGCATTCAGGCCAACTCACAACAGAGGATGCCTGTCCTGAAAAATACAGCCACCCAAAAAGGTCAAATTTCTGATAAAAATTAAAGAAATTGGAACGCTGGTCCCGGCGAGGCTCGAACTCGAGACCTCCGGCTCATGAGAGCAGCGCTCTAACCAAGTGAGCCACGGGACCAAGCACTTTGTTGTCGCTAATATTTTATTAATTTTACAATCTAGAATTGAAACCAACTGAGCTTCAGTCAAACTCTTCTAAAAAATAACAAAAGAAAAATAAATAAATAAATAAAAAGTCAAAAGGCTAAATACAGCAAATACGTCATGCTATCAGTGCAACTTGAACTCGTGATTGTAATTTGTAACTTATTAGACCGGCTCTAACCTATTTTACTCTCTCGAACTATTCTACATTATTTTTGAAAAAGACATCCTAATTAGTGGAAAAATTAAAAAAGCTAAACGAATTCCAGTAGATCAAGTATTTATTTAAGGTTTCTGAATCCGCACACAAATAATATTATGGTACAAGAAGAGGATGAATTAGCACAGAAATTGAGCATAGTGCAATTTTATTAACTTAATTTGAAGCAAAGTAACACAGAGGGAGAGAGAAAGAGAGAGAGAGGAATTGTGGAGAAGCTGTTACATCAAGATGTCTATGTAAAACTGAAAGTTATATCAAGGTTTGATAGTTATTTGGTTTCCTTCTTTGGAGGGACAATTAGGAGAAGGGGTGATGTTTGAGAAAAGAGGCAAACCATTTGTTTGGCCAATGTTCAAAGATATGAGATTTGCAAAAAGCTCAATCAAGAAGAAATATACAGACAACATATTCATATTCTATTCAAGTTGTTCAAAAAGATTGGCTTGAAAGGAAGGCTATGTTCAAGCATCAAATTGAAAGTTCAAAAAAATTTTCCCCGTGTGAATGTAACAATATTTTTCTTGCATCATTAGATTTGGAGTCAAATCAAATCTAAGTGATTTTGTTGTTAAATCATATGTAAGCTATAGATGATTCATGTTCTTTTGAGTTATTTACTGGGCATCAACTAAATTTGGGAATGATGATCAAATTACTAGTAGCTAGTGATTAGGCACACTTCTTTCCTTAAACACTGACCTCGTCATTGGATCCTTGCAATGAAGTTGTAATATTCAATATCTAAACCAAATAAAGAATGATTCAAAGGGATAAAATCTCTACAAAAGGAGGAAGAAATAGTTGGTAAATCAGACAATAAATGAATGTCACTGCTACAACTAAAATAGATGATCCTGTATCAAGAAACCTAAAAAGTTGGAAAAGACAGAAAGCTCCTATAATTTACAAAATTGAAAAAGGAAAATAGAAAAAGGCATTGGAAAGAGAATCCGAGGAATACATGCTTTATCAGGCTCATTATATCTTGTACATTTAACAAAATCTTGGCTACATAAATGACAACACACATGGTGTCATGGAGGTTCCACTGCAATATGATGAAGGGTGGCCGACCCTCTTCAAGACGAAAGTTTTGTTATCTTCTCAATGGGATGGCGACAGTTTCTTGATATTTAGATAGGATCATACTGAAAGCCAAATCCATTGGCACATATGTTAATAGAGATTTGATGATGTTTTCAGTTATATTGACGAGTAGAAATACTTCCCTTTTAAATGGCCAATTGTAAACTGAATCCAAGGCTACTTGTTACTCATGAACAATTGTTGGATCAATTACATTAATTCGCGAGAACAATATTTGCTTCTGCATCTTCAGTGTTTTTTTTTTTTTTTTTGCAGAAGCATCTTAAGTGTTTAAAATTGATTTTTTTTTTCGTACCCCTATACAAAATAAGGATGGTAAACATGTGCAAAAAATAATCTACGACCTAATTAGTAATCCTACCATGTTTGGCTCTACCCTATGTCTGGGCTAAATTTGCATCTCAGAATTCCAATTCAATCTTGAACCAAGTAATACGATAATGGAATAGTGTGTTTAGATTCTTTCCTTCAAAAATGGATTGTTTATTTATTAAACCTAATAAAATCAAAAGGAAGATTTCCATATTCCAGTTGTTAGATATCTTTCCATTGACTTCGATAAACAAGTTGAAATATTATTGGTTTTGATGAAATATATATTTTAGTAGACATTAGAGATCACATGAATCTTGTTTTTCCGTATTCGATTTAGAAATTTGATAATCTATCATCTATCAACAAATATTTTGACAAATATATCTATTACCATTTGAAATAAGAGTAGTGAATGTGCCCAAAAATCATTTTCACCAAAGTGATTTACAATTTAATTTTACTGTGATAAATGTTATAAACAAGTTAGCAAGATTTACCATTTGGCATCCTCTTGTTAAATACCATTGTGTTTTAATTTGTAAATATTAAAAACGAGTGAAAAAAAAGTGTAAATGTAAATATAAATATAAAAGGTGTAAAAAAGAGGTGTATAAATATGTAAATATAAATAAAAAGGGACTTTTTTTTTTTATTTGAAGTTGAATTGCCTGGATTAGCATTGTATAGTGGTCCAAAATGCAACTACTAGAATAGGACCCATAATTTGTTTCTGGTTTATAAACTGAAAAATGGAAATAGTACAAAAATTTGTGTACAAATTGGAAAGCATGGCCTAGGATAGAGAAGCTCCGGCAAGCACTGCTATGTTGCTCCATTTTTGGAGCTCAAAAAACCTTCTTGAGAGTCGGTCTAGGAAGAAAAAAAGGAGTGGAGCGAGGATTTGGGCGAGAAATTAGACAAGGAATGTGAAAGGGACCATTCAAATAGTTACATTAGATTTGGCATTAAAAAGTTGAAATTTTGACTAAGGAAAAATGGCTTCTTTCTTTCTTTGCTTTTCAGTGAAATCTCAGAAAAATATTAATGATCTGATCTGCTTTCAGACACTACCAACTGTGTTTGAGAAAAATCCGAAGCTTTCAGATTCTTTCCCCCCGAAGCCTTTTTCTCTCTGTCTTCAATCAGCAAATACGTGTCAGTAAGTAAGCTAGAAAATTTCATTTAAAGTTGCAATCTTTGCTGAATTATGGGGGAAGCTCTTGTTTATATATAAGTAGCCGATCTTGGCTCCATGACCTGCGAGATTTTATGCAATCTATTTAGGCAGATTATTTGGTTTCTTTCTTTCTTTTTTCTTCTTGCTTGTGGGGTTGTTTTAATTTCTCTAGATTTTCCATTTGGGCCCTTTCTTGAGGCCTCAGATTATGGTTTTTTAAGATTTGGTGTATCTCAAAAAATGGGGTGCTGATTATTTGCTAAGTGGCTCGGATGGGGTATATATATGCTCCCTTTTTGTGGGTTTTCTCCAAAATGCTTGTTCTGTCTATGATTGTAATGTTTTGATGGCTGAGCAAACAAATGGCTCAAGGAGAGCACGCGCAGAAGTATAGTAATAGTAGTAGTGGTGGTGGGGCTAGTGGGAGTTGTGGTGGGGGTGGTGGAGGAGGAGAAGGAGAAGGAGGAGGGTCTGGTGTTAGTACTGGTGGTAGATCTCAAAAAAAGATGAAGCAAAAGAAAGTCCCACAAAGAGGGTTGGGTGTTGCCCAGCTTGAGAAGATTAGACTAGAGGAACAGCAGAAAAAGGGTGTAGTGTTACAAGGTGCAAATATTTTGTCACCTAATCAGATTATATCACCTACTAATTCCTCTTCTTGTGTTGCTGTTCAATGCCCCACCTTTGGACCTTGTATTTCCACTTCTTCTTTTATCCCTTTGCCACCACCATCACCTAGTGATCTCCCTTCAGCAAATTCTATATTTAAGCCAGCCCAGTCAATCCCCAATGTCGAAATTCATCCAAAATCAGTTCCTCTGTCGGAACCATTGAATGTGGGCGGAAGTGATATAGGTTGGTCTGCAGTCCCCGTTCCTGGTCATGGGACTTGGCCTAAAGTGTGGAATGGAGAATATAGTCTTGATGGAGAGAATCAGAGGTTGGATCATCATATATTCACATATCGGTCCAGTGTGGATTTGCCTTTTGACTCCAACAATCCCATCCCCCTTTTCCCTCTCCCAAATGTATTGCAAAGATCACAACAGTTTCAGCAACTATCTTCTTCATCAATGGTTAGGGAACCTCTATTATTTTTTTGCCACATACATTAGTAATCTGTTGTTGTGTGAACTTAAACGTATTTGTCTTTTGTTAATCGCGGGAATCAATGTGTAACAACTGCAGGTGAGTATCTCATCAGGGATGTCATCACCAACTATGATGAATTTTCAGATGGAGCCCCCTTCAAACCAAAATTTTTGTGGCAGCAATTATACACCTTTTTGGGCAGTTGACGAGAAGGTATTAGTGTCTGGCCGTTATTCTGTTACCTGTGTAAATTAGATTCTTCTATGTTAGCATCTGTGATTGAGATTTTCAGGAAAATATCTAATTCTTATAGCTTTTTAGTTTGTTTTGCTGCATAAACCTGTTATTAACCGTTGATTAAACATATGAAAGATTGAGCGTTAAGTCCTCATTCTAATTAACCTCTATCTTCTAATTTCCTCTTTGGGAACATTGAGTAATTAAATATAAAGCTGCTCTTATCCTTCATTCGGCACCATATCTCATTCTGTTTGTAATTGTTTTATGATGTACTGTAGACGATTGGCATGAAGAGGGCATTCCCCTTCTCTATGGAAACTCCACCAGCCCCTACATTTCACTTCAAGTATCCACCTTGCTATGTTGCTCCTTTACCCAGATTAGATGAACCAGCTTCATGTAGCAACAGGTGCAATGTCAATAATGAGCCAGGTTTTTCAGTTATCAGGTCTACATTGTTCTTCCATATCATTTCCTTCATCTGGGGTTGGCGAAGGTTTACTTGTACTATATGTTGACGGTATTTTTCAATCCATCTCAGACAAGGCCCTTTGAGATCAGGCACCCTGTCCGAATCGACCCATACAGAAGCGAGAGTAAGAGAAAATGGAAGCCTGAATGGAGATTTTCTCACATTGGCTCCTCCTGCAGCTGCTTCCCCACATTTGATGTCACAACACAAGCATTCTTTAGCTAATTCAGTACCTCAGAGCTTATCTGAATTCGGATCTCAACCAAGTCAAGTAAGAAACCAAAAGAACAAGATCTTTGATGTAGTGGCTTCTTTTTGGTTTCTCTTTAGTTTCAACAGTCTCAAGTTGAACATGTTTGAATAGTTTGTTCTTGTACTGTATTGCAGGGTAGCAGTGAAGACACCACCCAAGGGCAAGGGTCAAGCAAAACAATGCGACCCCCCTTCTTTAGTTTCTTCCCTTCAGCTAAAAAGCAGGTTGGCCAAGTGGCAACTCCAGCAAACAACTGCAATGGTGAAGTAGGAGAAAATGTTGATCTTAGTTTGAAGCTTTAGATATTAAATCCCTAGTTTACTGAATTGCTAGTAGGCCTGTTTGTCCCTTTATTTGAAGCGGCTGTTCATTTCTGCTCACATGATGGACAAGAAAACCGTATGCTTTCAAATCAATTGAATGAGTTTAGTAGCAAATCAACCTCTTGACTGTAAGCTCGAACAAGATAGAGCCCTTATGTCTTGTCCTTGTGACTACAGTAATATAAAAAACTCGAGTTATTTTTAGATTTTGTTTGTGTTTTTCATCTTTATGCAATGGTATTTTGGTGGTTATGCTAATTTTGCGTTTAGGTTATTTATTTATACATTAAATTGTATAGATCTGATTGTTCTTCATGTTCTTCTTAAAATCTATGGTCCCTGAAATTTCAAACATTTCTGCCATACTCCTCTAAACACTTGTGTTTAGTTTGGTACTGTAAAGTGACAACAAACGGAGTTTAACAAGGAAAGAAGAAAAGAGAGCAAAGGTTATCTCCCATGAGATATCACCAATTAAGTCCAATTATGAATTCTATCGAATATCATTATAAGTCCTAAAATGTCACATGAGAATTTTATTTATCAGTTATTCGTATATAATTTAAAACTGTTGCTAGCTTTTTTAAAACAATTTGACTCCATGGTCCATCCCTTTAAGTTAGCAATTGACTTTTGAAATGGATTGTGAATTGATTTAGATTCCCTCCCTCCTTTCTCCCAGTAGGCCTTGTGCCGAATTTTCAAAAAAAAAAAAACAGAAATTTGACTTCTATTGAGTACCACTATTAGTGTTTAATGTCTAGGTTGGGTCCGAACATCACATAATTAAGCGAAATGTGGACAAATTCTTGGATAACATGTAGTGTATAAGAATACAGATTGATAGTTATTATTCAGGCGATGACTCCGAAGCGGCGAATCCAAAATTGCTAAAAGGCAACCAACCACACCCTAAATTGGGTCATACAATCACGAAAGTGCCAAAATATCCGAAATTTGAAAAACAGTACAAATCTCAAAGCAATTTAAGGGGGAAAGGAAAGCCAGCACAGCTGGTAACACAGATAAAATACAGCCGGTTGTACTTATCAATGATCACTGTGATCAAAGTCCGTAATATGATGAAGGTCCAAAAGCCACTCCGAATATACATAATAACGCAACACTCTTGTAAATTACGAGTCTTATGATGTTACCAGCAATTCCGATCTACGACCAACCGAAAACATAGTCAAGAATGTAAACAAGCGCCAGGGAAAAAGGGTATAGCAGAAAAGCTATCAGAGTGGTCCAAAGAGGAAATGTCATGCGAACACTGCCTAAGACTCCCATGACAATGCAAACAATTAAGATGACCAACACTTCAGATGAGAAGTCCCATGTCAGGTTTCTAACATATACAAGGGCCAAGAAGACTGATAGACACAACAGGTTGTTCATCGTCACTGCTCCGTATAACTGCACCGAAAAAATATGTCAAGTTTAAAATCATTTTAGGAAGTTGGATCTGAAAAGAAACAGCAGCACTCGAGTCAAATTCAAGATATCTAAACAACACTTTTATGGGATGCTACCAAAAGGAAAAGAGAATTTCCTGGGGCACCATTGCCAATAGGGACAGAGATAAAGAAAACCAAAAAAGATGAAACGGATTAACTTTCAGCATTCAGAAGACAAAACTGAAAGTCATTAAAAGTATTAAGAACACTATCCAATTTTTTAGCCGAAATGGCAACTATTACGTGCTAACAGAATAAACAGTGAATATTGTCAGGTGGACCAGCAAAATTTTCAAATTTCAACCCCTTTTTATTGTTCCGATCGTAGCTATCAGAGCATGCTATGGAACATGGTAGGAAGCTTCTACATTTCTATCAAATTTCTAACGAGGGAGAAAACTAAGTAGGGTAGGATTATGATGCAACTTCATATAGTACCAAGATTAACAAGCTACAAAAGGAAATGCAGACCTCTGAAAATGTCAAAGAGGCAGATCTTAACTTCTTGCGGCTGGCAAATATAATTGCTGATACTGCCTCACTTGAGTTAGTTGCCAGTGGCAATGCAATGAAGGATATGAAAAATGAAGGAATACTTGTAGCACTTGAGAAATTATCAACAGCATCAACCAAGGGATCTGCAAATACAGCCGCAATTACAGTCCCCAGCAACAACAGTAATACAGCCTTAATCGAGGTCCATCGAGGATTGTCAACCCCCTCAACAACTTCATCACTCTGCTCCCCACCAAGAAAGTAATGTTCTCTCTTTGTTTTCTGCAAACACATCTCAATAGTGTCAGGATCATTTTAGAGATAAAGCTCCCTTCCTTGGTCAAAACCACAAGCAGCAAATACCTCGTGAAAATCAGTTAAATACTTCATTGTACCAGGACCAGCCTGATTAGAACCTATGGAACCCTTGGCTTCATTAAGCCATCTTTCAATACCACTATAGAATTCAGGGTAACTAATTTGAGAATCTCGCGAGGTGTCAAAATCCTTCATCACTCTTTCTACAGCATCATTCTCATCCAAATTTATCTCATCAAAGCGAATTCCTATAACTAATGCCCTTAATTCAGAATATGAAAGATATTCATCAGCATTCTCATCGATTGTATTAAATAGCCTGTTACAGAATTCAAGCCAAAAATAAAGTGGTCGTTAAGTTAAAAGGCATAGCTGTAGCAAGGCATACCAAAGGCTGAATAACTAAATCATAACATACTTTTTTAACACCTCTTCATCAACTGTCCCATCATCTTTGCAAAGCCTCCCTAGAGCACGCATTCTCAAATGCTGCAGAATACCTGCAATCACACGCTTATGCTTTGCATATGCAAGCCTTCTCCTTTGTATCCAAGGCTGAAACACCTGCAAAGTTACATTTGAAGGAAAATAAAAAAGAATCAGGTTTTCTAAGTTGAAACATGAGAGAGAGAGAGAGAATTGGGCAGGCAACAATGAAGATTATATCAATAAGATTAACTTTAGAAGGTGGTACTAAACTTGCAGCAAAGCATAAGTCAACTGCTTTAAAAATGATAGGCAAATTCCTAGCTTCTAGTGTGCACTCTGATTTGGCCAAAAGAAACTGATTCTAGCTTTTTCCAGCTAAAAAATTCTTATTTGCTTTTTGAATATGACTTTGCCTTATAATTCAAAGCTAAAAAAAAATACTTAAACAACACCAAGTTAACTGCTTTTTAGCTTTTTTAACAAAAAACACTTTAATTACCTTTTTTAAGAAAGACTTGTTTTAAGCACTCTTATAAAACAATCTAAAATAAGTGTAAATAAGCTATAACATCCACACTCCTACATAACTATTAAATAGAAGCCCCAGATTGCTTCAAAGTATCAAGAAAAAACATACTGTACTACAGCAGGAACAAAGGAATCTAACAGTGCGCAATTTGGGAGTTTAAATATTACACTAGTTTTGCACCCAATCCAGAGTATTGATAACTAATTTTCTAAGACACCTATATGTGTTCATGCAAGTGTGACTAATGAGCTTTGCTTCACAAGACAGTTAAGTTGCAAGATTAAACAGAATTTAAAATTTTTGCATCCTCAAGCACACGGGATTATGAACTAGCTTTCTCGAACAAGCAAGCAACTTATCAGAAAATAGTAGCATGCAGTTCCTACCCCCACGCCTTTCTACATCGAATATAGGAAAATGAAAAGTACCTGATACTAGGCAATACGAAATCAGAAGTGAAACGGAGACAATAAGAGCAATCAAGACTGCCAAGTGTCTTCCTGATTTTGAATGGAGGACTTGAGGTATTTGAACTACTATAAATGGGATCACAGAAACAGCCATGATAATTGCAGCATAGCATGTCCAGATGTCAGTACTAACACCAGATCCTGCATTAATCAATTAATTCCAACAAACTCATAATTTTCTGAATAAGTGTTTCTGAACCCACCATTATTAGTTGAAGCTAATGAAACAATACAGGAAGAGCTGAAGTGCAGCTGCTAAATTGAGCATTAGTAAAACTTATGACAACCTAACTACTTGATTCCTGGCACTAAATAGATGGTGAAACAATCGACCATGTATTCCTTATGGACCTTAACTATATGAATGTCAGGTTACTTTGTTGTTTTGTCTTGTTAACACCTCCCCCTTGTGTCCACCCCCATCCCCAAAAAAAAGGCACTTATTTACCTTTTCTGAAACAACAACCTGTAAGATTTCATTTTTCACGATTTAATTTCAGATGTTTTAGGTTATAGCATAAACCAATCAACAAGTCATATACATACATACATACATACATATATCTATATATATATATATATATATATATATATATATATATATATAGATATATATAGTGTTTTATTTTGAAGCTGACCCCAAAATACTGTGCTATATTTCAGGTTATACAAATCCATTAAATCAATTCACAGAGTACAGTAAAGAGAAACCCCAGCGGTGCAAAGGAACGCATTTTTGTAAATACCTATCTAAAAGATATCATTTTCCTAGGTCCCCTGTCAGTTCCCTGCATAGCTTTCTACATTTTTACGTACAATGATTGTGAGTTGGTGGTTTAGTATAATTTACTTTTGAAGAATTCTAAAGCAAGAAGCTGCCTTTCATTAATATGACATGAATAGTGGGGGGGCAAATTGAAAAAAATTAAAGGATGATAACAGGGTGGTAAATACCAGTTAAGCTGAATGCTTTTGTATCCTGTAAATCTTTGGCAACATTGTTCTCTATGTCACACTTGCCAACAATAACACAGGAGCCCCATATAACTGTGAGAAGCATGACAGTTGAGCCAGCAAGCAAGCCTATTCCAACCGAGACCTGGCTTTGAGCAGTTTCTGTGCTTCCAGATAGCCCAGATACTGAAAAGGTGAAAGGTATTAGACAAGAAAAATCTATAGATCAATATAGGTCTCAATTAATAATGGCTTTTGGACCTGCATGCTCTAACAAGAATTAACAAGGATAAACATATTCTAGAGATTGTACAGAATCACAAGATAGGTACACAACAGTGACAAATAGATCTACATAAAAAGCTCAAACAAAAAAAAAAAAAAAGCAAAATATAAAATGCCTCGTCACGAAGAAAACAGAGTTTGGAATACCTTCTCAATCATTTGATCACAATTACCTCTTTTTAAAGGCTCACTTAGGAGCTAAAATTTATTCTACAATTTGTTCAAATTTCCCCTGATTGTTTGCAGTAATTAAAGAGGTGTATTTTTCATTGCGATTTAAAGAAAATAATTAAAAAGAAGAAGAAATCTTCACCTACTTATGGACTTATCTTAATAATTCTCTTTCAACCTTACCATTAGACTTGAAACGAAAAACAAACTAATCAAGCAGCTACATCTAATCTTTCCTTTTTTTTTTTTTTATCTTTTTGTGTTTCTCAAATCGTTGTAGTTAAACATGAATACAGAACTTATGTTTATCGAAAATCCATATCTCAAAACAAAGTCTGTTTCTCTACTATTCATGACACTCTAAATTTTCAACCAAACAAAATATAAGCTACAAAATTTTAAAAAATAAAAAAACAGAATCAAGTTGTTTTTTCCCCCGAATCAGGACACAACCAAAAATCAAATCAAAACTAACATCATAATAATAATAATAATAATAATTCAATCACTGAATTAAAGTAACATATAATTAAGTCTTTAGTCATGGAATCATCCTTGATCCTGTTACTTCTATTTTTTACCACGAAACTTTTTCCAAAAATTTTCCAAAAAAAACATTACACTACCAGAAAAAAAATTCAAAATTTAACAAAAATTAACTATAAAAAAAAAGAAGTCCAAAAGATAAAAATAATGAAAATTGTTACCCAGAATGAGCATAGCATCAGGGAGAGCACCGAGAATAGGAAGAAAGAGTCCGCCAATAAGACCAGGACCAAGAATTTCCAGCAAAAGCTCACTCCCGGTGGAAAGATACGTTGCAGCGAGGTACATGAGATAACCATAGACAACAATTAAGAACAGATTTCCAACTATCGTGCTGGTGCACGGCATGAATCCGTAAGTCTGCTCACACGTCTCCTCCGCCGCCGAAAACATCCAAATAAAAGGCGAAAACCGCTCCGGCCGGCTGTGGATCCCATCCGACACGAGATCTGAACCGTCGCCGATGAAACGACCGTAGGATAAACCGCATAGGATCAGAAAAATGGAAAAAATTATGGTAATTGAATTCGAAAACGAACGTTTGGGCTTCCGAGCCATGGATTCGAGAGAATTTCGCAGTCTAGGAGGTTGGTAACTTAGCTGCACAGCACAGCTCAGTTGTAAGACGCTTTGATCAATATCTTTCCGGTTTGAGTAACTGTGTTGACGTGGGTGTAACTGTGTGTGTTTTGACGTGTGAAAATGTGTGTGCGATCCGTGTTGATCTATCTAGCGAAGAGATTAATATTTAATTTTGATTTTTTTTTTGAATTTTATATTGTGCATATTTCCGTATAGGTCAATGAAGTTTCTTGAATTTTACATTTGTTAGATTTTTTAATTCGATGTTTTAGACTGTAAGATTGTAAAATAATTACTTGTCTGATTGCATATTATGATTCTCTCAGGTTGCAATGGGATTAGTAATTTGTATTGTGGTTTTCTTGACTTTCGCTTTCCGATTGTTTGGGTTGTCAAATTAAAGAATGAGTCTAGCACGATTAAAAATGACGTTAATGCTTTCGATTGGGTTTGAAAAGAATGATTGGTGATTTGGATACATAATTGATTGTTCAAAACTTACAATAGTAGTGACTATTCGATTGGGTTTGAAAAGAATGATTGGTGATTTGGATACACACTTGATTGTTTAAAACTTACAATAGCAGTAACTATAGTGGGTCACGAAACCACACAAGTTCACGGTTAAAATAAAAAGAATAAAAAATATATGGATTAAGCTATATCTAAAAAATAACATTATTTCGCATGAGTTGAATAATTACATTAAAATACTACAATTACATTAAAATAATAAATAGTTATACTGTTTTTAATTTACGATAAATAAAAAGTAAATAAATTGTGAGGCCCGTGTTTATAATATATCTCTCTCTTAACAGTAGTTTTATTTATACTTTATGTACTTACGAATATAGAAAGCCAAAAGTCTAACATCCAAAATGTATAGTTCCGTATGATATGTGTGTGAAAGTGATGAAACGAAAGTAATAAAATGTAATTAATGGTGATTAAAATGACTCCTCAATAGTTACCTTTATTCCGATGGGAGTGAATATGAATACTATAATTCTTGATATACCTCGGTAGATAAGTATATGCGTGCAACTTCTGTGTCTGCCTTTTGTGAATGGTTCATACAAAAGGAAACCAATCTGCATTATAACCCAATCTTCGTTGAGAGAAATAAAAGATGGCCCCAAGTCTTTCACTTGCAGTGTCATTATCCAAAGGCAAATTTAAGATCGATCTTAGGATTCCAGCAGCCATTTCGTTGAAATTACTTAATCACTGTAACTATAACTATCATTAATTCTATTCGTATATATTTTGACGATTCCCGCCAACATGTTATGTTTAGTAATAAAATAAGTATCATTTTTTTAAAAATAGTTAATAAGTTTGAAAAAATAATATTTTTTAAAAGAATGATAAAAACTCCAATTAATCATTTTCATTTCTAATTGAAGAATAGTGATAATTATTTTTCAAATATGATCAATAAATATCATTACTAACGATACCCATTCTCCTTATTCCTCTAAACCAAATATTTAATTAATTATTTAGTAAAATATGATTGGGATAATTTACATAACAGTAATATATATGACATAATTTTATTTATTTATTTAATAACATATAATTGATATAAAGCAATAATTCATAGCGATTTTCTTCCCCCCTATGTCTATCTACAGAGAATTTGCCATGTGGACCAGATAGCTAGCGGAGCCAGCAGATCGTGATACATCGACGCTGGAATCGGGATGAAATCTTCCCCCATTTTTCGGTTTTCAAATGATGATAAGAATTGACCCGTACAATTAATGTACAAAATAAAGGTGGCAAGGAGATTGGGTTGGGGCCCGTGGAGGAGCCCTAAGTGTTGGACCACCACTACCCACGGGATGCCCAGTCTGTCGTACAAAAAAATTGGAGTGAGAGTCAGTTGGTCGTTGGGATGGATGGGCCACAAATATCTTTAACCGGTGTGGGTCGAGCATCTTTGGGGCGTTGGTGAAATCTTTTTTATATGCATTTGTCCATTCATATGTCGGCAATTCCATGATCGATGCTTTTCTTTTATCGTTTTCCGGTTGACGGTTTGATAACTGTAAAATACGAACGAGGGTTGTTTTAGTTTGTTTTTTAACAACATTATTTTTAAAAAATTGCAAACGCATTTTCAAATTATTATTTTTACATCACATACACGTATTACTATGCCCTGACCCCCTAAGCCCAAGTCGCAACCAGAGTCTCACATTCAAGTATAACTGTTTAGATTCTGTATTTGTTACTCCAAAATAGATTTTTTAGGTTGGACTTGGATATGACTCGTATAGGTTATAGAGGTGGCACTCACTTTTAAATGGATATAACAATTAGTTCAAAATGAATATTTTAAGTTGGACTTAAATAGTAAGATTCAACTCGTACATTGATTCATGTTACGTGAGATAGAACATTACATATATCAACTAAAATAAATATCTAAAATTGTTACAATATTTTTAAAAAATTACCCCAAAAAATAATCATTTGAATAAAGTGATAAAGGAATTCATGAAGTATTTTTCTTTTGAATTATTCACTATTGTTTTTAACTGCGTCGAGATCATATTGATTACATTAGCAATATTTCTTTAATTAAAAAAATCCAGCCCTTTTCATCTCAAACTTTATGTTCTTCGAATGACATAGTAAATTTGTCTGCAGTGTTCTACTTAATAAAGCTTAACCATTCCCTTTTGTATTTTAAGGAAAAAATAAGATCCTTAAATAGAAAAGAATTATAACCATTTAACTCCTTACTTCATGCATTACAAAGTAGGCATTCAACAACTGAATTACTATTTCATTGGTGCTCCACCCAAACTTTAATTTCAATCTTCAATCAACACTTAATGGGCCCAATTTGTTCAATCATCACATATTTACAAGAGAGAAAGAAAGCAATGTTTTTTTTTTTCATAACAGTAAATAAAAAGGGACCCGGTCATCACTTTCAAGGAATAACCGAGTAATATCGTGGGTTTATTTTCTCGCATCAAATGTGAAACTTTTGAGTTGTACGTACTATTTGGGGGCGGGGGTGTATTTTATCTTGTGGCCTTTTTACCTTTTTTTAAAATTTTTTAACCCCTTATCTGATCGCATTACATTGATCTCTAAATTTTAGGTGGGTTACTTACCCATTATAAACTATTGATTCCACCTATTTGTCTGTCTTTTAATAGTGATGCATGAAAAGACTGATAAACGTGGCTTTAAAATTTAATAAAATCCCTAAAGTGGTGCAAGCGTTGGCCATCTTTGAAACAGAGTTTTAATATTTCTATCTAACCCCTTAAATACAACATTACGTACCAAGGGCTCTCTTGTCCCTCTTTTGTCTCATGTGGCGGGGGGGGGGGGGGGGGGGGGCTTAGTTTGTTTGGCAATATTTTTAAAAAAATATATTTGTAAAATTTTAAACACGTTTTTTGACTATATTTTTTATTTCATATACATATTAATCAAGAAAATCTTGAAAATCGTTACAATAATATTTTAAAAAATAAACTCTAAAAATAATCATTCAAACGATTATCGACAATTTCTTGCATAGCACATAAACTGTAACGTTGCAAATTTTTGCTTTTATTTGCACAGAATGTGACAGCCAAATTCCGTGTTCTTTTATCAGAATTAAAATTATTGAAACGAATCAATATTTTATGATAGCAATTAAAATTGAAACAATTAAAAGTTTTAGGAACAATGCCAATTTGGTATAACGTTGAAGGGTACAAAAACTAATGTCAATTTTTAAAGATGCAAACGTTGCTTAATTCTCAAACACGTGTTGGAGGGTTTGGTCTATAGTCGCATCAGAGGGTTAGGTCTCCAAAC
The DNA here is from genome assembly GCA_024721245.1 of Mitragyna speciosa. Taxonomy (NCBI): domain Eukaryota; kingdom Viridiplantae; phylum Streptophyta; class Magnoliopsida; order Gentianales; family Rubiaceae; genus Mitragyna; species Mitragyna speciosa. The sequence continues at coordinate 21,003,535 of CM045567.1, forward strand.
ACGTGTAGAGGTCCTTCTCCTAACCCTATTCATTTGACATTTTCATTGTATTTGTATTTGGTGGGAGCAGATTGCGTAATGCGGATGAACTCGAGAACTGAACGAGTCATAAAAAAGTTGAAAAGCCAAAAATAACTGCCGAAATGCCGTTCCCACTTTCAACTCCTATTCTCACCTTTTATTTGTTCTTTCTTGTTCTTGAATTGACGTAAAGAAACCTCGTTAATGGTTTTGTGTGTCCACGGCTCAAAGTTTTAAGTCTGGTGGCTGGGTCCGAGGACGTACAATTGCTAGTCAAATCTTGCTTTAGATTGACAAATGAAAGTTGTGACAAATGCGTGAAACATTATAAACAACTTGCGATTTCCTCAGAAAAAAAAAATTTGTGAATTTTAGCTAAAAAAATAGTAAGCAATTACTGTTTACGATGAATAATTGGTACTAGTAAAATAAAAATATGCCAAACAAGTGTCTTTTACCATGAGTAGTACCTGTTAGTGTAAAACATCACAAAAAAATTGCAGGACGTGGCCATAGTTACTATTCATGGTAACGTCCGTTTTTTGCTAGCAGTACTTATTTCTTGTGAATAATACTTATTTGATACCTTTTGTTATAAATTTTTACGATGTTTTACATATCTGTTATAATTTTTTACATCATTAGATGTATGTAATCCGACTAACAATTGCACTAGTCCTAATACAAAGATTTCACGTTAGTTGTCATTGGAGATCACCATCCATTCAATGTTTCGATTAATTCAGTAAATAGTGTAGACACATGCAATGAGTATGGCATGAAATTTTCATAAATTTTGTGTGCACAGCATGTTTGTGTGATGCACAATTTTATTTTGAATAATGCACAAATTAGATCGTTGAATTCTGTTTATGATGCATAAAGTTTGTGATGATACTGAGACTTTGTGTACATTCTGTTTGTGATGCATAAAGTTTAGTTTAACTAACTATTGAAATGTCCATTTCCGAAACTAAAACCCCGGATTACTTCCAATTGAATTGAAATAAAACCAAACCCCGAAACCAAAGATTAGTCGAGTACATAGATCAATTCCACTGAAATTAAAGGTTTTGCAAATCAGTGCTTATTAGAGATATGCCTTCAATTTGGAAAACCAAATATAGTCATCATCACTAAATCAAACTTCAATTTAAGCAAAACTCAAAAGCAGGCAATAATTTAGTTTTACATTGAAGAAATATACTCTTTTTATGATAATTTATATAAATGGCAAAATAAATCACTTTAGAATAGCTTACCAAAAAAAAAAAAAAACTTTGGAACTAAATGATTTTTTCCGTGGAACATATAAATATCATAATATGGCATCCATGCCTAGCACTAAAATTAAAGCAATATGGTTGGATTATACAAAACAATATGAATAGTAGGACAACCGGCAAACGCTATGCCCAAATATGACACATTAGGATCAAAGATAATGGACGCAAGAGGTCATCGCCAATGAAGCCCAAAAGGAATTTTGGAGTTGAAATTTGTAAGGTAGCCCGTTAAGCAGAGTCAAACAGAACAATCAGCAAGTCCATCACAATTCTAAGCCCATTATGTTGTTCCCGAGTACTACACCATAAATCTGCATTTAGTTGAAATGCATAAATGTTAGTCTTAAGAGGGAGATTTATCGTGGATCCTGTAATACACGAAAAAAAAAAAAGGAGTCATTAAACAAAAAATAATGAATAATTCAACTTGTTAATATTAATTGTTGACCCTTAGGAGAGGGACTTAGTGAGCAAATAATTAAACCTGTAAGGATGGGATTGTGATTAGGAAATAATTAGATAAATACTATTAGAATTGTCTGCTCCTCACAAACCCTTATACGACGTTATTTGATATCAGATAATCCAAGAGAAGAACAAAACACCGTACAGGAGGGAGTAGAACGAGACAGAAAGGATCATACGGATTGTGATTAAGGTAATTTTCAAATCTTTTATGGTTTTAGTTTCATATGGGTAGTATTGTATTGGGGCGTAATTTCTAAAGTAATTGTCGTGATAATTTAATCTCAATTCCATGCGGTATCGCTTATGAAACTTTGAGCGATTAGTGGTTAAATAACAAATGAAAGAAAATATGGGAGAAAAGCCTATGTTCAGCAACCCGTGGCATTAGGGGTATAGTAATTATAAAATATAGTAGTATTTGATAGCATGAATGATCGGCAAATCAAGCCACCAGTTTGGTTTTGTTCTTGGTCAAACGTGGTTGTGCTATTGTCATCGATTGAAAGTTGTTCTATTTTGGACTCTGCCAAAGCCAAGGCCAAGGTCAAAGTTTTGTTACTGTGGACTTTATTATGACAGAGATAGAAACTGGTGTCAATATTGTGTAATCAAATTGAATTATTTTGGTTAGTTTATTAACTTAGTTGTCTGGGTAAATTACATAAGAGTTTATATTTAGTTCTTTTATTTAGTTAGTTAAATAAAAATAGCCAAGTTTTAACAATAACTTTGGGGATTTTGATACTTTCTTATGGTGGTTATTTTGTGTATAGGTTATAGGGATTTAATTTGTCTACTTTTTCAATAGGGAGCGGAGGTAGCTAAACTTTGGAATCCTGAGGTGTCCCTAAGTAACTGTATTAAGGTAAGTGGTTTTTGTCTTCCCATAATTTTTGAAAGTTGATTTTATACAATGAAATTTTATACAATCCCACCGTTGGGTCCATGTGGACCGAATCCACGATAAATTCTTTGGTGGCTCTCAATCTCACCGTTGGGTCCACGTGGACCGGACACTAAGTCTTGGACCGGACATCAAGTCTTGGTGGCTCTCAATCCCACCGTTGGGTCCATGTGGACCGGACACTAAGTTTTAGTGGCTCTCAATCTCACCGTTGGATTCATGTGGATCAGGTCCATTTTAGAAAAATCAGTCTTAAGACACTGGAATATATTTATATAAAACTCTTTTATATTTTGAAAATACTAACGTGCTTCATTAACCTTGTGTCTCAATGTATAAATATTTCTTTACATGAACGGTATAAATCTCACATATTAATCCACAATATTCAAAATATGATTACGTACCAAGTATCTAGACTTACTTATATAAAGATTTTTTTTTCACGCTAATAATACATATATAAGATTAATTATAACTTTTTGCTAGATGTTCCGATAACAAGTGTGACTCAATAAATAAATATGAATGCAAGATAAGAATCCACCTTCATATTGTTGACTTAAAAAGGTAGTTGTGCCGTGTAGAATTTGCTTGAGCTGGTGCACTGCAATGGAGTGACTTCTGTGACTCAATAAATATGCATGCACAATCAAAGTCTCAAGTCTCTCTAGAGGATATGATTGAGGCCCCAGACACTCTGAAGATCCTAAGCCATATGTTTTTGGAGCTCCCTGTATTCTAAATTGAAGTGGTCCTAAGTTTTTGGATGCCTAACTCTGACCCCTTCAACCATTTTGGCATCTTTAGCTTTCTGTATTCTGAATTAAGTAGTCCTAAGCTTTTGGATGTCTGACTGTGAAGCCTTGGAGCATCTTGGCATCCTTTTTACTTGGTGCATTACAAAACTGATTAATAGTATTTATAATCTTCTGAAAAGCAAGAAGAAAGGTGAAATTTGGCCTAGTGATCTTGTAGTTATAGAGTGCCAATCTTATTAAAGCCAGAGGCATTTTTTGTCTCTCGACGTGAATTGATAAATTAGCGAAATAATTGCGTATGATGTTTCGATGGTTTATTACTTAGCGTGACATATAATACGCCAAATGAAAAGGAAAAACTTTAGATTCTGATAAGAAGTTGTGGAAATCTGCAGCGTAGACTGGGGAATCTGTCATTGTTATGACTAAAAAGTTTATATGGTCGGTTAGAAAACATAAGCTTACAATTTTTTTTGCGTGGCAAAAGAATCTGGATGAAAGGAGAAAAGACAGTTAGTATAATATCTTCTGGATTTAAGTCACCATAATCCAGGCTGGTGGAGTTAGAGTAGCCAAAACAGACAAGATTCTTGTGGCTGATGTGCATTTTCCTTGGTATTTGGGATGGTTAAGTAATTAGCCGTAGTAAATAGTAAAAATTAAAATATGGTGCAGTGAACCCCAGTGTTAAAGGACAAGCTAGACGAAATGTACGTCGGGCTTGGATTCAATCTCTGACTACAATGAAAGACAATGGGGATTGATTTAAGTGTCAAATTCCAGTACACAATGGAGATTGATTCCTTTAATTTCTTGGTAACTTAAAGCTGGAAAATCTTGATTTTCCAAATTGATGTGATTATTGTGATGTTATGTTATTATACTGATGTGGGACAAGCATAAAAGAATTTTGTAATTCCTCTAAGTTTGGATCATGAATAATTTACCTGCCTGAGTAAACCTGATTTAAAACTAATTGTTTATCTCGTGTGAGCTAGCAATTGCACTAACATGCCAGTTACAGATTCATGACTGAGCTTCGACACGAACACACACAAGCATTATGTGTCTATATCGTCTTTGACAGGCCTGATGATGCAGGAAAGCTGCATGAACTTTACCTAGAAATTTCTCAACATCAATAGTTTCATTGAATTTAGGCTTGTTATGCTTTTTCTTGCAAATCCCCATCCGTTTATTTGTCAATGCTGTTAACTTTAACAATCTATTCATTCAGGTTGACAAACAGCATACTGCAATCTATGCTTTCAAGTTGTTTCGAACTTCCTGGGAACTTTCCTTCCTGCATCCTTTTTCAACATTAAATAGAAAAATCATTCGCCACTCATGTTCCTATGTATTTATATTAACGGCGGCTTTTGTTAAGATTAACCAGCTATCGAATGGCGTGTAGCTCTCCAATGGCGTGTATACATCCTCATAATCTACTGTTTCTTTCAGTCTTGGCCTTCTTACCTGTTGAACTAATTTTGATGGTCAATGGGGGCATGCATGATGCAAAAACAGAAAATGTTGGACATGTCAAAGGCATCATAGGTGCCATTGTTGATTACAGTACTCGCATTGGTAAAGAAGAAATGGTAGCAATGCAGATGGCCGTCCAAGATTTTAACAACCAGACAAAACAACAATTGCTTCTGCTAGCGAAAAATTCTCGAGGAGAAGCTGTCCAGGCAACTCTTGCTGGTATGCCTTTTTTCTTAGTCCCTTAGATAAGTCTTGAACTATTTGTACAAAAGATTGATTTGTTGCCTAATTAGCTGCTGCATCTTTTATTACAAAAGCCAACAGCAGTGAAAACAATTACAGATACTAATCATCGACTTTTTCTTAATATTTGCAAGCTCGACATCTTATCAAGAAGAAGCAGGTCCAAGCCATTTTGGGACCACAATCATGGGAAGAAACATCCGTAGTTGCTGATGTTGGGAGTCAATATTATATCCCTGTTCTTTCTTTTGCTGACTCTTGTCCATCATGGGCAATCAACCGTTGGCCTTTCCTTATTCAAGCTTCTCCCAGCAAAAATTTGCAAATGAAAGCAGTAGCTGCTATTGTCCAATCCTGGGGATGGCGCCGTGTTAATGTTATATATGAAGATACGGATTCTTTTGTAAATGATATTACACCTCACCTCTATGATGCCTTGCAAGAATTGGAGCTCAAATTAGTCATCTTACAGCCCTCCCATCTTTAGCTGCTGCTTCACTGTTGTCTCAAGAGCTTGAGAAGCTTAAAAGAGAACAGTGTAGAGTCTTTGTAGTTCATGCTTCTTTGCCTTTAGCAGTGAGCTTATTTCACATTGCCAAGGAGATGAAGATGATGGAACAAGGTTATGTATGGACCACTAGGGAATGATATGTATTTTTTATGTTAATCGTTAAAGGAATACATTATTTGTAAATAATGGTACGTATTTGTCTTAATTTTGTACTTGAATAAGTTTATAGGGTAAAAAAAATTTTATGTTGACTAATTACTTGAATAATAATTTTTTTACCTAAAAAAGTAAAAAAAAAATTTACATTTGCGGGGCTATATGTAATTGTAATTTTTCACCTACAAATGTAAAAAAAAAAA